>JANAVB010039019.1:280489-594253 GCA_029216955.1 Iris pallida | reverse complement strand
TGGGGAATGAGGGTCAGGGGGGTCGGAGGGGGGGGAATGGGGGCAGGGGGTCGGGGGGTGGGGGGTGGAGAGGGCAGGGGGGGTCGGGGGGGTGTTGAATGGGGCAGGGGGGTCGGGGGGGGGGGGTGGGGGGTGGAGAGGGCAGGGGGGTCGGGGGGGTGGGGAATGGGGGCAGGGGGGTCGGGGGGGTGGGTAATGGAGAGGGCGGAGGGTCGGGGGGGTGGTGTTGAATGGGGGCAGGGGGGGGGGGGGGTGGGGGTGGGGAATGGGTTGCATTATCCGATACAGATACGGTTTGGCATGTCCCGATCCTAAGAAATAATACTATTTCATTTAATTTAATTCCATTAATTTCAAAACTACTAAGAAAATACTTAAAACACTTAAATTATGCCTAAATGTATAAATTATATGTTTTTAAATGTAAATAATTTATTAATAATTATTTGTTTTCCAATACCAAAAAAATCCGATACTTCGATCCGATACCGCCGATACTACCGATATCGCCGATACCAATACTAGATTGCTTAGACTTATATTGCAAGGTAACTAGATACAAGTTATGATACAATGTAAATGCAAGTATACATGTTAGCTAGATAGCTTAGACTTATATTGCATCTCCTATTCACACGAGTATTGATATCGCCGATGCCAATACTCGTAGGAATATATAGTCCGATACCGATTCCGATACCGATACTTTGAACCTTGATTTAAATACATGTTAGTATAGTATCTTCACATATATGTTAAGAGTATATACATGATTAGCAAGGTAACTAGATACAAGTTATGATACAATGTAAATGCAAGTATACATGTTAGCTAGATAGCTTAGACTTATATTGCAATCTCCTATTCACACGAGTATTGATATCGCCGATGCCAATACTCGTAGGAATATATAGTCCGATACCGATTCCGATACCGATACTTTGAACCTTGATTTAAATACATGTTAGTATAGTGTCTTCACATATATGTTAAGAGTATATACATGATTAGCAAGGTAACTAGATACAAGTTATGATACAATGTAAATGCAAGTATACATGTTAGCTAGATAGCTTAGACTTATATTGCAATCTCCTATTCACACGAGTATTGATATCGCCGATGCCAATACTCGTAGGAATATATAGTCCGATACCGATTCCGATACCGATACTTTGAACCTTGATTTAAATACATGTTAGTATAGTGTCTTCACATATATGTTAAGAGTATATACATGATTAGCAAGGTAACTAGATACAAGTTATGATACAATGTAAATGCAAGTATACATGTTAGCTAGATAGCTTAGACTTATATTGCAATCTCCTATTCACACGAGTATTGATATCGCTGATACCAATACTCGTAGGAATAGTCCGATACCGATATACATTGTAGAGCTCTGTTTTGCTATTCTGGACATGTTGTGACCTGTGCTGTTCTAAATAGGAGCCAGACACACTCCTGAGACGGGGGAGTATGTATAGTGATGTGGATTCTTACTAACTTATCATGTGAACCCATTTATGGGCCCTTCATTGAACCTTCTCATGTGCAACTTTCAGTCCATTCACAGTTCCCTATATTGTACTCTACATCACCTAGTTCACTTATATCTAACATCCTAACCCTAATCCAAATTTATGAGTATCGGTATCGGGCTATTCTTATGTTTAGTTTGTCTTACGATACAGATTTTTACATCCAAATTGAGGATGAGTCGTTATTTTGTTGATCGTACATGGATGTACAAACGGCAACACGAGAGTAGAATTGGTGTGAGTGACGATTTTCAGGCAGACGTGGAAGTATTTCTTAATTATGCAATGAGCAAAGCTCAGTACATGGACGGTAACAAAATTAAGTGTCCATGTGTTAAATGTCACAATAGACGTTACGAAGAAGTGGTGACTGTGAGAGATCATTTGACCCGTAAGGGTTTCGTACGTAATTACGGCCTGTGGTCATCGCAAGGTGAACTATATTCGGAAAGACAGGCTGCGGAAGCTACTACTTATGCTTTTGATGATAATGCTGCAACGGATGTCATCGAAGACCACGGATGCTCTGTTGATTATGGAGATCTGCAGAACCTTGCACGAGATATGGTGTATGATGCGGCAGGGCCTAATTTTGATCCGGAGGATCCTAATCCCGAGGCGAAGGAGTTCTATGACATGTTTCAGGACGCAGATACTTCTCTATATCCTGGTTGTGAGACTCATTCCGCACTGTCAGTGACGATGCGGTTGTTGAACATAAAGTCTGATTTTAACTTGCCACAAGCTTGCTATAATCAGATCACAGAAGTAATCAAGGAGGTGTTACCGAAGGAATCAAAAGAGCTACCAAAAAACTTCTACAAGTCAAAGATGATGGTCCGACAACTGGGACTGGGGTACGAGAAGATAGATTGTTGTCGCAACGGATGCATGTTGTACTACAAAGAGAATTGCGTATCAGAAAGTTGCAGCTTCTGTAATGCGGATCGTTACAAGCCAGTACAGGGAAAAGGAAAGTCGACTAGAAAACGACGTCCTTACAAGTATATGCATTACTTGTCGATCACGAAGCGCTTGCAGAGGATGTATATGTCTCTAAATACAGCAGAACACATGACGTGGCACAGCGAAGAACGCATAAAGGACGAAGGAGAATTGTCACATCCTTCGGATGGAGAGGCGTGGAAACATTTTGATTTGTGCCATCCAGATTTTGCTGCAGAGCCTAGAAATGTACGCCTGGCGCTATGTGCTGATGGCTTCGCCCCTTTCGGACAGTCGGGATCTCAGTACTCATGCTGGCCGGTCATTCTTACCCCTTACAATCTGCCACCATGGATGTGTATGAAGACTCCTTATATGTTTCTGACAGCTATCATACCCGGTCCTAAAAATTCGACGAAGAACATCGATATATATTTACAGCCGTTGGTGGATGAGCTGAAACAGCTGTGGGAGATCGGCGTCACGACCTATGATATTTCCAGGAAACAGAACTTTCAGATGAGAGCTTCACTCATGTGGACAATCATTGATTTTCCAGCATACGGTATGCTGTCGGGATGGAGTACGCACAGCAACATGTCTTGTCCGATATGCATGGAAAATAGTAAGGCATTCCGCCTTAGGCATGGAGGAAAAACTTCTTTCTTTGACTGTCACCGTCAATTTCTGCCCGCGACCCATCCTTGGAGAAAGAATAAGGACGCGTTCAGATATGGAAAACAAGAATTTTCTCAACCTCCTGCCAGATTTTCGGGATACGATATTTGGGAAGCTGTAAAGGAATTGCCCACCGCAATGGAAGATCCATCGAACCATCGTGTCGAGGGGTTCGGACAAAGCCATAACTGGACCAAACGGAGTATCTTCTGGGACTTGCCTTATTGGAAAGATAATCTTATAAGGCATAATCTTGATGTCATGCATATCGAAAAGAACGTGTTCGATAATGTCTTCAATACCGTCATGGATATTAAAGGAAAGACGAAGGACAATCCAAAAGCAAGACAAGACATAGCCGAGATATGCAAGCGTCCTCATCTGAACTTGATACAAAGGGGTGCTGGTGGACAATTAAGTAAGCCTATAGCGCCATACACATTGAGCAAGGAAGATAGATTAATAATCTGCAAGTGGATATCTAATTTAAGATTTTCCGACGGCTATGTTTCGAATTTGTCTAGATGCGTTGATCTCAATGAACGCAAGCTAACGGGAATGAAGAGTCACGACTGCCACGTGTTTATGGAAAGATTACTGCCCATTGCTTTGAGAGAGTTGTTGCCTTCTGCTGTATGGGTTCCGTTGGCCGAGCTGTCTACATTCTTCAGGGATATCTGTTCAACTAAGCTGACGGTGCAACATATGGTACAACTTGAGGAGAAGATTCTCTTAACAATCTGCAAGTTAGAGAAAATATTTCCACCGGGCTTTTTCGACAGCATGGAGCATCTACCGATTCATCTAGCATACGAAGCCCGTGTCGGTGCATCTGTTCATTATCGATGGATGTACCCCTTTGAAAGGTAAATAAAAATCGATATAATTTAAGTGAAATTTAAGTGGATTTTACAATTCATTGTTAATTCTCAAGATAATTTGTCTCTTTAGGTACCTACACCATCTAAAGAAGAAAGTTGGCAACAAGGCTCATATAGAGGCTTCGATATGCGAATCATATCTTATCGAGGAGGTGTCAAATTTCTGCTCCATTTATTTCGATACTCATGTCGAGACAAATCGAAATAGACCTCAAAGGAATGAAGAAGACGTTGAGGATGGAGGTATATTCAATTTAAGGGGCAAGCCTATTGGGGCTAGTAAAAAACGGTGGTTGACCGACGATGAGTATGATACCGCTCACCGATATGTCTTGTTAAATTGTGACATACAAGAAGTGAGAGATTTGGAGAAGTAAGTGACTACGCCTCGTTATAATCTCTAATTTGGTGAATTAAGTGACTACACTTATTTTTATTCTCTCTAACAGTGTATTTAGAGGTGAAGTCAAAATGAGGACACCATATATTACAGATGAGGGACTTCAAAGAGAGGTTGATTGTACCTTTCCGTCCTGGTTTCGTAAATACGTAAGTAACTGAGATAATATGTTATGCGGCTACCATTAAAATATATGCAGCTAAAATATTTAAATTATCAATACATGTTTACAGGTTTTATTGCCTGAAACAACACTCATAAATGAGAGCATTCATTATTTGGCATTGGGACCGAAGAAACATGCAAAGACTTTGTCAGGCTATGTCGTTAATGGCTTCAAGTTTAAGTCAACTCAGCAAGCTATAAATGCCGAATTTCTCAATGACGGCTTCGATACCAAGAATTCTGGTGTTTGCATAAGAGGCACCATCTATGACGACGAGCCGGACTTTGACTATTATGGAGTGCTTCGGGAGATTGTAGATTTACAATATAGTGCCCCATATGATATGCATATTGTGATGTTCAAATGTGAGTGGTTCGATACGAGACCAATATCGGTTGGAGAATCGATAAACAATTTGGATTCGTCGATATAAATCATCGCAGGAGGTATAGAGGGTCCGACACGTTTGCGATAGCAAGTCAGGCTGTTCAAGTCTACTATACAAGCTACCCAAGGCGTCGTAGAGATCGATTTGACTGGTGGGCAGTATGCAAGATTAAATCTAGAAATACATTCAACGTTGGAGACCCAGCATACCAAGAGGACCAGATCGAGAAGCCCCAATACATGGGACAACAGTCGGATACCATGGACGTGGAAGATGTCGATATACCTCATGCTGAGGAAAATAGAGGGGAGGAAGAGGTTGATATACAAGACTTAGCTGTCAACCAGGGGAGAAAGAGGCGTCTTGTCCCAAGTATTGAGCCTGAAGAAGAAGTAGAAGAAGAAGAAGAAGAAGAAGAAGAAGAAGAAGAGGATGAGGATGAGGATGAGGATGATGATACAGATGAAGTCGACGATGAGGATGATGATATAGATGAAGTCGACGATGAGAATGAGGATGAGAACGATGACGATGACGATGAGGACGAGGACGATAACGATGATTAGATTAAATATCGGTATATATTAGAAGCACTTACAACTAACTTAGTGAATTCAGTTTAGACGGACACATTCTTATTTCAGTTTATGTTTTTATCGTTCGATCATCTACTTATTGTATGATTTTCTTTTTACAGATGGCACTCTTAGTTCTCATTGTCTTGATGGCACTCACCGCCCTGCTGCTGGTATATATATTTTAGTTCAGTTTTATATTCATTTATACTTCTATATTGTTAATTATATTTATGTGTTCTATTTACAGGTCATGGTCACTACCACTCGTGCTGCTGGTAGCGGCAGTGGCCGTGGCCGTGGTGGTGCTGGTGGTGGCGGTACTGGCCGTGGTGGGCGTGGTGGTAGCGGCACTGGCCGTGGACGTGGTGGTAGCGGTCGTGGTGGTAGCCGTCGTGGTCGCCTTCCACATTCCCCGGATATAGAGTCCTCCGATCCCGACCTGGAGAGCCCGGCCACAGACTCTTCCCGCCGTCGATCTATCTCTGCGCTACCTTCATCTTCATCGAGGCCTGAGACTCCATCCGCTAGCAGATCCGTTCCGCCCCCGGATGCACCAGCGGGTACACCATCAGTTACTGCAGGGTGGGCTCCGGAGTACCCCCGGATTCAGCTTCATCCTGCTACCGGTGAGTACATCCGCGGACCCGCGGATCCTCCGACGCCTCCAGAGAGGCCGATAGGCGAGAACCGACGAGAGCTATGGCCCGCGGGTGATATGTAAGTAAATTTAAGTTAATTTATTAAATTTGTTTCATTTATTCAAGTTAATAATCCAGTCTTTGCTTCTTTGTAGGTTTTTCCCGTATGATGCTGCCCGGATACTCGGGCAAATTATCCGGGAAAACTACCATGGCCCCTACCTCAATTTTTCTGAGGTGCCTCAGAACATGCAGTACGTCTGGCTCGAGGAGATGAAGGTATATATATATCTTTTGGTTAATTATTAATTATTCTTTAATCTACTAATTTTTTAATTATGTGATAATTTAATTTGTATGTCAGACGACGTTCTGGTGGCCCCTCCATCGCGAGGAGTTGATTCGCAAGGCCTACAAAGCCGCCACCGGGAAGAAGATACGGGATGCGGTGTACGACGTTCGTACGGCGCATTCGAGGAAGAAGTGGCTCCGGGAGGAGTACTACGAGCAGATGTTGGATAAGATGAATACTGCTCAATACAGGGAGAAATCAGAGAAAGCGAAGGCGAGCAGACAGGCCGCTGGTCTGCATACGGGAGGTTCAAAGCCCCACGCAGCGACGCGTGCAGATTTGGTGAGATACCGCAAATTCATTTCACTATTAAATTCGGTACTATTAATATACGTAGTTAATTAAATTCGACGTATATTTCGTATGCAGGCACAACGGGCGGTAAAGGAAGGGAGAGAGCCGGAGTCGGTCACCGCCTACGATGTATTCCTGCATACACACAAGAGGCGGGCAGATGGGAGCTTCGTCGACGCGAGGGCCCAGGCGACTGATGTAACTAATTACGTTTATGAGATTTATATTAGAAATATAATTATTGTTAACTTAATTAGGTGAACGTAGGATTCAAATTATAACTTAGGAAAACATAGGATTTAGATTATAACTTAGGAAAACTTATAGTATAAACACATTCATTGGATAGGCTGCATATCGTGAGGCCCTTAGTCAGATTGAGCCCCCTGCCGAGGTTGTCGGCGAAACGACGCCCACCCAGACTCCCTCTTCTATGGCCGCTCGCTACGACGACGTGTTCGTAGAGTCTGTCGGCGGCTTTAATAAAGGGCGCGTCTACGGCGTAGGTTCCATGGCGGCGTCGTTGCAGGGCGCGACTCCGAGATATCCACCGCCCCCGCCTCCTCCCGCGCCCCCGTCGGACGATATGAGGGCGCAGCTTGCGACTCTCACCTCCGATATGTCGGAAATGCGGAGTCTAATGTCGGATGTGCTGGAGCGCCTTCCGCGTCCTTCTTCTGCTCCCGGTCCAGATCCGTCTGCTCCCGGTACGTCTAGTGCGGTTGCCGGTCCTTCCGACCCTGGACGTTATTCATTTGACCGTTCTGCCGAGGTCCGCCTGGTACCGGATACTGCGCTCATTGGGCTCATGGACTTGATGTCGCCAGAGCAGCTCCGCACGCTTCCAGAGTATGTGTTGTCCCAGGTGCCGGCGTACATGGTGGAAGAGTACATCCGCAGAGCCGAGGCGGCGCCGAGACGACGACGCGATCCATCTCAATGATATTTGTACTATTTTTGGATATTTGTACTGTTTTTGGATTTTGAATTCTGGATATTTTGGAAGCGTACATAAATGTTTGGATATTATGAATTTGTGTATTTGTGTTTGGATATTTGTACATAGATGTTTGGATATTTCTGTTTGATATTGGATATTATGAATTTGGATATTTGGATATTTGTTGATCGTACATGGATGTTTGGATATTGGATATTATGAATATGTGTAATATTTACGAAAAGGAAATAGAATGTTTCTGTAATTTTTTTAATTAATGTTGCATTTAGCGACGGACTAGCGACTAACTAGCGACGGATATATCTTTTAGCGACCGATGAGCGACTAACTAGCGACGGCAAATCCGTCGCTAACTGGGTTATATAAATATTTGCAGTTACCGACGGACGAGCGACGGAATATCCGTCGCTAACTGGGTGATATAAATATTTTGCAGTTAGCGACCACCTAGCGACTACCTAGCGACGGCGAATCCGTCGCTAACTGGTTGAAATAAATTTGCAGGTAGCGACGAGCTAGCGACGAACTAGCGACGGAACTTCCGTCGCTAACTGGAATATTAGCGACGGAATATCGACTACCTAGCGACGGCAAATCCGTCGACATAGTTCTAGAAATATGGTAGGTTTCCAGAGACTTAGCGACGGATAGTGGGTCGCTAATCCGTCGCTAATCTGTCGAGGATGACGACGGACTAGCGACGGATTAGCGACCCATTATCCGTCGACATGGTTCTGGAAATATGGAAGCTTTCCAGAACCAGGCCGACGCCCTACCCGTCGCTAATCCGTCGCTATAACGTCGAGGTTAACGACGGAATGGCGACGGAATAGCGACTGATTTTGCGTATCAGGAACCTCTCTGATACGCTTTTACCGACCTATTTACGACGGCTTAGCGACGGATATTTTAATATTATATGGCATGTAAACCGACGAAAACAAGTCGCTAATCCGTCGCTAAACCATTGAAAGGCAACCGTCGGTAATCAGTCGCTAGTCCGTCGGTTAATCATTTGTCCGACGGCTTAGCGACGGACAAATTTTAGCGACGACGTATTTCCCGACGGCCATTTTCATCAAATATCCGTCGCTATTCCGTCGGTAATTTATGTTACCGACGGATGAGCGACGGATGTGGCCGTCGCTATTCCGTCGGTAATTTATGTTACCGACGGATGAGCGACGGATGTGGCCGTCGCTAAAGTTGGTTATTTTGGTAGTGACTGGCTCCCCCATAACTGGATCCTCTGCGATGTCCTCTGGAAACTGCTCGAAGCGAAATGACTCTAACTCAGGCAATTCCTCAGCCTCAGAAGGCGTCTCGGAATCCTGAGTGTTGGTCATGGTCTGATCCTCGACGAACACTACGTCCCTGCTTCTGTAGAGCTTTCCTTCTACTGGGTCGTAGAGTCTATAGCCAAACTCATCCCGACCGTAGCCGATAAAGATGCATCGCCTCGTCTTCGGCTCAAGTTTGGTCCTCTCGTCCTTCGGTACATGCACGAAGGCCTTACAACCAAACGCCCGTAGGTGATTGTATGACGGCTCTTTGCCGTACCATACTTTGTCAGGCACATCACCCTGCAAAGGAGCACTAGAAGACAAATTAATAACATAAGCAGCTGTGAGAAGAGCCTCACCCCAATAACTGCCCGACAAGTTTGCTTCTGACAACAAACACCGCACCCTCTCCATCAGTGTCATGTTCATGCGCTCCGCTACACCATTGAGCTAAGGTGTCTTGGGCGGAGTCTTCTGGTGTCGTATCCCCTGCTCTCTGCAATACGCATCAAAGGGACCGATGTATTCGCCGCCATTGTCGGACCGAACACATAATAACTTCTTGCCCGTCTCCCTTTCAACAGAGGCCTGAAACTCCTTGAAAGTAGGCAGCACCTGATCCTTGGTCTTTAAGGCGTAGACCCAAACCTTCCTGGAACAATCATCAATAAAAGTTACAAAGTAAGACGCACCACCAAGAGATTTTACCTTCATAGGACCGCAGACATCCGAGTGAATCAACTCGAGCAACGCCAGCTTCCTCGAACTTGGGTGACTTTGGAAAGACACCCTATTTTGCTTTCCAGCTAAACAGTGCGTGCACTTCTCCAACTTTGTAGACTTGAGCCCCAGAATCACCTTCCTGTTCACCAAGTAGCTCATCTCCTTCTCGCTGATATGGCCGAGCCGCCTGTGCCACAACTCGGTAGATGCATCACTGACTGCGTTCACCTCATGTGCCCCCTGTGCGCTCCCCTCCATATAGTAGAGACCGGACTTCTTGCTTCCTCTGGCAATCACCATCGAACCCCTGGAAAGCTTCCACTGACTGTTTCCGAAAAGACTGAAGAATCCCTCGTCATCTAACCTTCCAACCGACACCATGTTGAAACGGATATCAGGGACATGACGAACATCCTTGAGAATAAGAACCGCACCCGTCTTCGTTCTCAAATGCACATCTCCAACGGCAACCGCCTTCGACACATCTCCATTGCCCATCTTCAACACTCCACAGTCACCTGTAGTGTAAGTGGCAAACAGTGCCCTGTTGTGAGATACATGTGCTGAAGCCCCTGAGTCCACCAGCCAAGAATTGTCATCGCAGGCGAGGTTAGTAATGACCTTATCACCTACGACGATCACATCGCCTCCATGCATCGAGGCCGCCGCTGTAGTGTTCTCTTCTTGCTTCCCCTTGTCGCCTTTCTTCTCTCTCTTCCAAGCGAAACAGTTCCGCTTGATATGGCCCTTCCTACCACAATGGTAACACTCTGAGTCCTCGTACCGACCCTTGGACTTCCCTCTGCTCTAGTCTCTGCCACCACCTGGACCCCTACTTTTGCCCCTTCCGCGGCTCTCTGAAACAAGTGCCTCTGAATGGTGGGATGTGGATGAAGTGCCCTGAGAACGTCTCCGCATCTCTTCATTCAGCACCCCGCTCTTGGCAAACTCCAGACTGACCACGCCTACTGGAGCAGAAGCGATCATAGATACTCGTACGGTCTCCCACGAGTCTGGCAAAGTACACAGCAGCCACAGTCCCTGAACTTCGTCGTCGAACTTGACTCCCATAGAAGATAGCTGATCAACCACGCCCTGGAACTCACTCAAGTGGTCCGAAATAGACGCCCTATCCTTGTATCGCAGACCCATCATCGTTCGGATCAGGAATAACTTGTTTACCCCGGTCTTTTTTGCATACAAGGATTCCAGCTTATCCCACAACGTCTTCGCGTGCTCAATATTGGCAACGTGGTTGTACACGTTCTCATCAACAAACTGCCGTATGTACCCACACACCTGTATATGCTCGAATGTCCAGTCCTCCTCGAATTTATCACTGGGCTTCTCGGATGCAAATACGGGTAGATGCAGCTTCTTGACAAACAGCAAATCCTTCATCTTGCTCCACCAATAATGATAGTTTGTGCCATTAAGATTCACCATGCGCACCGGCTTCGTGTCCATCTCTCCTCTCTGGTTTCTCTGTCAACTACTGACACTCCTTCTGAATTCCAGAACCTGGCTCTGATACCACTCTGATGGGAAAGAAACACGGAAACCTTTTCCCAAACCGGAGAGTACCTGCGAGAGGACCGAGCAATACAATGCACGAACCCAAAAACAACCAGACAAAACAATCCACGTAGACACAGAGAATTTTTGACGTGGAAAACCCTTGCGGGAAAAAACTACGGGACGATCGGAGTCCAACCCTGAGAAGCCTCCACTAATGGAATAGAAGAATTACACCCTCTACAAACTCCTCCCGATCCAAATCGGATCTCCACAACACTTAGAAATAAGAACAATGATTACAAGGCTACGAAGAATGAGAACGACGAGTAGAGATTACCCGAATCCGATTCTCCTTCGAAAAACACCTTCGATCCTCCGTCTTCTCTCCCAAAGTTGTAATGGCACTCTTGCCTCCTTCCTCTCTCTTTTCGTGTTACGTTGCGTTATGAATTAGGGCTTGGAAATCCCAACTTAACTCCCCAATCCCGCAACCAACCTGAACCGTTGGATTAGATCCAATGATGAAAACTCATCCAAATTCCCGCATCAGCCCCGATGACACAGAGTTCGGCCAGAACTCTGTGTCGAGCAAACAGAACCTAGCGCCACAATTCTGGAATGGCCAGACCGAGTTCGGCCAGAACTCGGCCTGGGACCGAGTTCGGCCCGAACTCGGCTGCCCCGTTCCAGAACCTCCTTCTGGGTCACCAACAGCAGCAGCGACTCCGCGTCGCCTACTTCCCGAGCTTCTTCGACACACGAACGGCGCTCGTCGCACTCCGGGGTCTTCTCCACATAGGTTGGGAACCCCACCCACTCCAACAGTATGCTCATATTGTTCAGTATTACAGTAAGAATCAATTATTTATACTCGTTTTCACCATTCCACGAGCATTTGATATATTATTTCGTTTAGAAAGAACATTTTTATGCCTGTTTCCACAATTATATGCCACTTTGTTATTATCATATTTGTGTTAGAATCATGCATTTGTACTCCGTTTTACCAATTTGCTCCTTTTGATTAAAAAAACCCTCATATACTCATTTTTACCGTTGTACACCCAATTTATACCATATTTTCATTAGAATCGCCCGTCTATACTCGTTTGTTCTATTGCACGGCTACTTTATACCATATTTCGGTTGTAGTTATCCATCTAATACTCATTTTTATCGTTGTATGCTCATACTGTACCGTATTACAGTTAGCATGAATTAGTTATACTTGTTTTCACCATTCTACGAGCATTTGAAATATTATTTCGGTTAGAAGTAACATTTCAATACTCGTTTCCACAAATCTACGTCACTTTTTTTTACCATATTTTGGTAAGAATCATGCATTTGTACTCGGTTTCACCAATTTTCTCCCATTCTATGGCATATTTCGATTAAAATAACCCTCCAATACTCGTATTCACAGTTGTACTCCCATTTTGCACTATATTTTCATTAGAATCACCCATCTATACTCGTTTTTACCATTACATGACTACTTTATACCATATTTCGATTATAATTGCACATATAATGCTCGTTTTTTGCCATTGTAGACTTATACTATTTCGTATTTCAATTAGAATTAATCGTTTTCACTATTTTACGAGCATTTGATTAATTATTTTGGTTGGAAATTATATTTTCTACTAGTTTCCACAATTCGATGCCACTTTTTTATTATCATATTTTGGTTAGCATCATGCTTTTGTAGTTTGTTTCATCAATTTACTCCCATTCTATACCAGATTTTGATTAAAATAACCCGTCTATACTCGTTTTCACCGTTGTACACCCATTTCATACCATCCTTTAGAATCATCCATTTATACTCATTTTTACCATTGCACGACTACTTTAAACCATATTTCGTTACCATTATGCATCTAATACTCGTTTCATCATTGTATGCCTGTACTATATCGTATTTAGTTGGAATCAACTAGTTACTCTTTTTCACCTTTCTACGAGCATTTGATACATTATTTCGGTTGGAAATAACATTTCTGTACTCGTTTCCACAAATCTATGCCACTTTTTTATAATATTTTGGTAAGAATCATGCATTTATACTCGGTTTCACCAATTTGCTCCCGTTCTATACCATATTTCGATTAAAATAGCCCTCCTATACTCGTTTTCACCGTTGTACGCCCTTTTTATACTGTATTTTTGTTAGAATCACCCATCTATACTCGTTTATAGCATTACAAGACTACTTTATACAATTTGGTTATATGTACCCTATAATACTCATTTTCATCATTGTATTCTCATAATATACCGTATTACAGTAAGAATCAGTTATTTATACTCGTTTTTACCATTCTACGAGCATTTGATACAATATTTCAGCTAGAAATAACATTTCTATACTCGCTCCCACAAATCTACGCCACCTTTTTTTAACCATATTTTGGTAAAAATCACGTATTTGAACCCGATTTCACCAATTTACTCCCATTTTTATACCATATTTCGATTAAAATAAGCATCATATACTCGTTTTACCATTGTACGCCCATTTTACACCATATTTTCCTTAGAATCACCCATCTATACTCGTTTTTACCGCTGTGCGACTACTTTATACCATATTTTGGTTATAATTAACAATTTTATACTCGTCTTCGTCATTGTATGCTCATACTGTTCAGTACTACAGTTGGAATCAATTACTAATACTCGTTTTCACCATTCTACGAGCATTTGATACATTATTTCGTTTAGAAATAACATTTTATACCCGCTTCCACAATTATATGCCGCTTTGTTATTACCATATTTGGGTTAGAATATTGCATTTGTACTCGGTTTTACCAATTTGCTCCTATTCTATACCTTTTTTCGATTAAAATAACCCTCATATGCTCGTTTTCACCGTTGTACACCCAATTTACACCATATTTTTGTTAGAATTGCCCGTCTATACTCGTTTGTACCTTTACACGACTATATTATACCATATTTCGGTTGTAGTTACCCATCTAATACTTGTTTTCATCGTTGTATGCTTATACTGTACCGTATTTCAGTTAGCATGAATTAGTTATACTCGTTTTAACCATTCTACGAGCATTTGAAACATTATTTCGGTTAGAAGTAACATTTCAATACTCGTTTCCACAAATCTATGCCACTTTTTTTTTACCATATTTTGGTAAAAATCATGCATTTGTACTCGATTTCACCAATTTTCTCCCATTCTATGCCATATTTCGATTAAAATAACCCTCCAATACTCGTATTCACAGTTGTACGCCCATTTTGCACTATATTTTCGTTAGAATCACCCATCTATAGTCGTTTTTACCTTTGTATGTCTACTGTATGTCATATTTCGGTTATAATTACACATCTAATGCTTGTTTTCGTCATTTCAATTAGAATCAATTATTTATACTCATTTTCACCATTTTACTAGCATTTGATTAATTATTTAGGTTAGAAATTATATTTTCTACCCGTTTCCACAATTCGACGCCACTTTTTTAAATCATATTTTGGTTAGAATCATGCATTTGTAGTCGGTTTCACCAATTTACTCCCATTCTATACCATATTTTGGTTAAAATAACCCATCAATACTCGTTTTCACCGTTGCATGCCCATTTCATACCACACATCCGTTAGAATCATCCATTTATACTCGTTTTTACCATTACACGACTACTTTATACCAGATTTTGTTATAATTATCCATCTAATACTCGTTTTGTCATTGTATGCTCATACTATATCGTATTTGAGTTAGAATCAATTAGTTAAACTCGTTTTAAACCATTCTACGAGCATTTGATACATTATTTCGGTTGGAAATGACATTTCTACACTCGTTTCCACCAATCTATGCCATTTTTTTTTACAATATTTTGGTAAGAATCATGCATTTGTACTCGGTTTCACCAATTTGCTAACATTTTATACCATATTTCGATTAAAATAGCCCTCCTATACTCGTTTTCACCGTTGTACGACCTTTTTACACTATATTTTCGTGAGAATGACCCTTCCATACTCATTTTTAGCATTGTAGGACTACTTTATACTATATTTCGGTTATATTTACCCATCTAATACTCGTTTTCATCATTGTATTATCATAATATACCGTATTTCAGTTACAATCAATTATTTTTACTCGTTTTCACCATTCTACGAGCATTTGATACATTACTTAAGTTAGAAATAACATTTCTATACTCGTTCCCACAAATCTATGCCACTTTTATTTACCATATTTTGGTAAGAATCACGCATTTGTACCCGATTTCACCAATTTACTCCTATTTCTATACCATCTTTCGATTAAAATAACCATCCTATACTCGTTTTCACCGTTGTACGCCCATTTTACACAATATTTTCGTTAGAATCACCCATCTATACTCGTTTTTACCACTGTGCGACTACTTTATACCATATTTTGGTTATAATTAATAATTTTATACTCAACTTCATCATTGTATGCTCATACTGTTCAGTATTATAGTTAGAATCAATTATTTATACTCGTTTTCACCATTCCACGAGCATTTGATACATTATTTCGTTTAGAAACAACATTTTTATACCCGTTTCCACAATTATATGCCACTTTGTTATTACCATAATTGGGTTAGAATCATGCATTTATACTTGATTTTACCAATTTTCTCCTATTCTATACATTTTTTCGATTAAAATAACCCTCCTATACTCGTTTTCACCGTGTACACCCAATTTACACCATATTTTCGTTAGAATCGTCCATCTATACTCGTTTGTACCATTGTACGGCTACTTTATACCATATTTTGGTTGTAGTTACCCATCTAATACTCGTTTTCGTCGTTATATGCTCATACTGTACCGTATTTCAGTTAACATGAATCCATTATACTCGTTTTTACCATTCAACGAGCATTTGAAACATTATTTCGGTTAGAAGTAACATTTCAATACTCATTTCCACAAATCTACGCCACTTTTTTGCTATATTTTGGTAAGAATCATCCATTTGTACTCGGTTTCACCAATTTTCTCCCATTCTATGCCATATTTCGATTAAAATAACCCTCCAATACTCTTATTCACAGTTGTACGCCCATTTTGCACTATATTTTCGTTAGAATCACCCATCTATACTCGTTTTTACCATTGCATGACTACTTTATACCATATCTCGGTTATAATTAAACATCTATGCTCGTTTTCGTCATTGTATACTTATACTATTTCGTATTTCAATTAGAATCAATTATTTATACTCGTTTTCACCATTTTACGAGCATTTGATTACTTATTTCGGTTAGAAAGTATATTTTCTATCCATTTCCACATTTCGACGCCACTTTCTTTTATCATATTTTGGTTAGAATCGTGCATTTGTAGTCTGTTTCATCAATTTACTCCCATTCTATACCATAATTCACTTAAAATAACCCATCTATACTCGTTTTTTACCGTTGTACGTCCATTTCATACCATACTTCTGTTAGAATCACCCCCATTTATACTCGTTTTTACCATTGCACGACTACTTTATACCGTATTCGTGTCACTCCCCATTCCCGAAATACGTAAATTTTTTATTTTCTGTATATGGTATCTGGCACCTGTATCCTGATTGTATGTATCATATGTTTATAACTGGCCAAGGCATGGAACAGTTTCTCGTCGCGGATTAGTGTGCCACCCCTTGTCCTTATTTGGTTGTAGGCGTGGTTCACTATTTCGATGATAGGATTTCTGAACCGTGTTGTGGTTAGAATTTTATTTATTTAATTAATTTAATTAGTTGTATCATGTAGCAATTAACATGTTATTAGTCACCTGGTTAAGAGCATGCTTAAGCTTAGGGTTTTCTTTGAGTCAACCCAACCCCTATATATATTCTCTTCATCACTCTCTCTCCTCATTCACTCTTTTTATTTCTTTTCCTCCCAACCAATAGGCAAGTACATCTTGCACCAAATGGAGAGATTCTTGCATTTTTTATTTCTTGATTTTTCTTTGATATGATTTGTCTATATTGTTCTTCTCATCATCCTCTACAAGTTTAGTACTGAGCATTTTTGATTTCCATGGCTCAATTCATGTAGATCTACGTTTATGTCATTTTTGTTTTTCTTGGTTTTGATCTACCTAACCTTGTTATTCTTAAGTTTTGATGGTTCCATGTTGTAGAGAATTTCTATCTGCCCCATTTTGACCTATGGAAGTCTGGATTCTGACCTTGGATGAAGGAGTTATGAAGCTTTGAAGCCATAGCTTTTCATAGTTTTTCTTCTCGAAAAGTGGAGAAGAAGAACAGTACTTGACCGCATGAACTTTCATGCAAAAAGTTTCCCCTTGGCCGCATGGCACTTGGCAGTTTCAACCGCATAAGAATTTTTGGCCGTATGGCACTTGGCAGTTTCAGCCGCATAAGCAGTCTTGGCCGCATGGCACTTGGCAGTTTCAGCCGCATAAGCAGTCTTAGCCGCATGGCACTTGGCAGTTTTCAGCCGCATAAGCAGTCTTAGCCGCATAGCGCATAAGCAGTTTTCGGCTGCATAAGCAGTTTTCAGCCGTATAAGCTGTCCTTGAACCCTTTGCCGCATGAACACCCGCATTCCTAGCCGCATAGATCCGCATGCTCTTAACCGCATATGACCCGTTCGTTCTGAGCCGCATAACCCCTGTTCCCCCTCCTGGCCGTATGAAGTTATTTTCCTCAGCCGCATGGGGTTGCTCCCTCGCTGCCGCATATGTGCGCATCGCTTGGCCGTATGGCGCTGGTCTCCCGCAGCCGCATATGCGCCCGTCCATTCCCAGCCGCATGAGCGCGCAACCTTTCTGCCGTATGAACCTTTAACCTTCAGCCGCATGCGTCCGTTCGTTCTGAACCGCATGGCCCAGCTTTCCTGAGCCGCATGAGCCCATCCACCCTTAGCCGCATAGGGCCTACTTTGGCTGTTTTATATATTTTGTATCCTATTGATTGTATTATGGCTAGAATTTCTTCCAACTTCCAACATGGAAGTGGTAGATCCTTGTGTTGGCTCCAAGAATCTTCATGTTTCACTTTAACCAGATTTCATATGTGACTTTTATGTTACGAGGGGTTCGTGTGACTTTCTGACTTGACCATGTTCCTGACCTGATTACCTTTATATGTGCTGTTACCTTTTCAAAGTGTGTATTGAGATACAATATTAGTATGCACTGCGGTACTATTTAATGAGTGTACTTAGGTGTGACTCTACGTGCTAAGTGATCATTCATGTTATATGTCAACACATGTGTACCTTCCAGCACAGTCATGGTGATTGGTCAGCAATAGTGTCGTGGTATAATGATTGTTGTTTGAAGCATTACACTAAGCATAAATCTAGATTTGGGACTCCTTGAACTGATATAGATTCATACTTAGGGTACACGTACTATGGTACGACATACAGGAGGATGACCATGTGAACACGACATGCAATTCCAATATCAAGATAGGGTTAATCTAGCAACTTAAATCGGTAGAAGCATTGGGAGGGAACAGAATCCCGAGATCGTGCCATACTAGCCACCCCCGGGTCCCGTCCTGACGTGTCGGGTTGGCCACCACGAATACAGTTTCATCTGCCTATAGTGGATGACTATATCCAACTTCTACGTGTTACGTGTTATATGTTTTAGCACGGTGGTCCTACGGGGGACCGGTGCATAATTAAAGTGCTATATGTATATGTATATTATATGGCATTGGCTAGCCCTGCTGGGTTGACACGATCTGAGGATTCCTATATTGCATTACTGGGATAATCTAGGCAAATCGTAGAAAGCCGTAGAATTTGATTGGCCGCTTGTAAGCCGACTTGTTTGTGATATGTTATCTTTTGTTAGCAACTGAGGAACATGGACTATCATGGTGCGTGGTCCAACCCATGTCCTTGTTTGGTTGTTGGGTTGGGCTATTATGTTGTGATAGGCTATGGACCGAAGTCGCGATCAGAAGCCCTTTTACCTGTCCATGGTTATAGGATATATCTTATCTCGGCACGATATTGGCACCGTTTGTCCTTGTTTGGTTGTAAGGGTGTCGTATTGTCTCGATGATATGGTATAAGCCTATAACTCATGAATCTGGTCTTATTTTACTCATTGGGTTTATCTCACTCTTTTGTGCTCCTTTGTGGTACTTGCTATTCGGGGCCTGACCCCGCTGGTTTTGTTTGGTCAGATCTCGTAGCAGCTCTAAAGGATCCAGCTTTCTATCCGAACAATGGTGCACACCAGGAGTATGGGCGCCAGGGACCATGAGTGGGTTTCTTCTTCACCGCTCTGATATCTTCTATTTTGTACTTGGCGTTTAGCCACTGGCACCTGTTTAGCAGGCAGTTCTGGACACTAGTTTCCTTCTACATAATTGTAATTAAATCAGACTGCAGCTGACTATATTTATGTACTATTGACTCTCGGTACTAGCTCATCATTTTGTATAGTTAGGCTCATGAATCATTTTGATGAAGCGTCGGGGACGCCTTACTGCTTTGTCTTACATGATCATTATTTACTGCTTCTTGTTTTGATTGATTGAGACATAGATGCTCTGTGGGACCATAGGAGACCGGATTGTAGCATGCACCCCCTAGTCTCTTGACAGCCACGATCGCCATATGACGTTTATATACCTCATACGGTGTAGTTGGCCTAGTCCTTCTCAGTATTCCGGTACTGGGGTGTGACATTTCGTTACCATTATGCATCTAATACTCGTTTCGTCATTGTATGCTCGTACTATATCGTATTTGAGTTAGAATCAATTAGTTACTCGTTTTCACCATTCTAGGAGCATTTGATACATTATTTCGGTTGGAAATAACATTTCTGTACTCGTTTCCACAAATCTATGCCACTTTTTTATCATATTTTGGTAAGATCATGCATTTGTACTCGGTTTCACCAATTCGCTCCCGTTCTATACCATATTTCGATTAAAATAGCCCTCATATACACGTTTTCACCGTTGTACACCCTTTTTATACTATATTTTCGTTAGAATAACCCATATATACTCATTTTTAGCATTGTAAGACTACTTTATACAATATTCGGTTATATGTACCCATCTAATACTCGTTTTCATCATTGTATTCTCATAATATACCGTATTACAGTTAGAATCTGTTATTTATATTCGTTTTCACCATTCTACGAGCATTTGATACACTATTTCAGTTAGAAATAACATTTCTATACTCGCTCCCACAAATCTAAGCCACTTTTTTTTACCATATTTTGGTAAGAATTACGCATTTGTACCCGGTTTCACCAATTTACTCCCATTTCTATACCATATTTCGATTAAAATAACCATCCTATACTCGTTTTCACCGTTGTACGCCCATTTTACACCATATTTTCGTTAGAATCACCCATCTATACTCGTTTTTACCACTGCGCGACTACTGTATACCATATTTTGGTTATAATTAACAATTTTATACTCGACTTCGTCGTTGTATGCTCATATTGTTCAGTATTACAGTTAGAATCAATTATTTATACTCGTTTTCACCATTCTACGAGCATTTGATACATTATTTCGTTCAGAAATAACATTTTTATACCTGTTTCCACAATTATATGCCACTTTATTATTACCATAATTGGGTCAGAATCATGTATTTGTACTCGATTTTACCAATTTGCACCTATTCTATACCTTTTTTTCGATTAAAATAACCCTCTTATACTTGTTTTCACCGTGTTCACCCAATTTACACCATTTTTTCGTTAGAATCGTCCGTCTATACTCGTTTGTACCATTGCACGGCTACTTTATACCATATTTTGTTTGTAGTTACCCATTTAATACTCGTTTTCATCGTTGTATGCTCATACTGTACCGTATTTCAGTTAGCATGAATTAGTTATACTCGTTTTCACTATTCAACGAGCATTTGAAACATTATTTCGGTTAGAAGTAACATTTCAATACTCGTTTCCATAAATCTATGCCACTTTTTTACTATATTTTGGTAAGAATCATGCATTTGTACTCGGTTTCACCAATTTTCTCCCGTTCTATGTCATATTTCGATTAAAATAATCCTCCAATACTCGTATTCACAGTTATACGCCCATTTTGCACTATATTTTCGTTAGAATCACCCATCTATAGTCATTTTTACCATTGTATGACTACTTTATACCATATTTCGGTTATAATTACACATCTAATGCTCGTTTTCCTCATTGTAAACTTATACTATTTTTTATTACAATTATAATCAATTATTTATACTCGTTTTCACCATTTTACGAGCATTTGACTAATTATTTCGGTTAAAAATTATATTTTCTACCCGTTTCCATAATTCAACGCCACTTTTTTTTATAATATTTTGGTTAGAGTCATGCACTTGTAGTCTGTTTCATCAATTTACTCCCATTCCATACCATATTTCGATTAAAATAACCCATATATACTCGTTTTCACCGTTGTATGTGTTAGGGTTATATACTAAAAGCATCACTTTTGTAGTAACATTATTTCCTTAAATTTTGAATGAGAATCATATGGGCAAATATTTGCATATTGTATTTTGCAAGTGTTAATGCAAATGTCTGATATTCTATATTGTAGATAATATGGTGTGTGGTGTCACACAGAAGATCATATTATCAGTTTCCTATGGAGTATATAAATAGTTCACAACCTAGATGGACTTGGACAATCTATTGGAAAGGTTGTAGTGTAATCTGGTATTAGTCTATCTTGACTATAGGTTTACACTAGTACACTTTGTGTGTATTGAACATGACCACATGAGGTTGTTCTCTTTGTACTGACTACATAAGAGAACAAACACCTCTGTTATTATGGATGCTTATGCTCTTAATCCGGATATAATAACGGACATATATATGCAGTGTGCATTACTTTGACTCATAAAAGAGTGAGATTCATTATGGATCAACAACCTCTATGAATTGGGTAATAACATTGTATGTATGATGGGCTGTTGATTATAAATGGAATCCATGTCCCGATACATCGGGTTGATGATGTCCCTTTAAGGAGCTCATAAGGATTGTCATGTAAACCCTGCAAGTGGATTATATCCGACATGACGAATAATGTTGAGCGGTACTACTTAAGGATAAAAGATGTCGAATCAATATAGTTGTCTGTAACTTAATTTGATCGATGGACATACGATATCTTAACATGGGGAGCCAAACGAGCATATAATAAAAGGAGCCCACAAACATAATTTGGGATTAGGGAGGTAGTGCAACAATAGCTCATTAGTGGACCGAGCTATTGTTAATGGGCCTGAATTATGTGTTCGGGCTGAACATGGGATATCCAGATCCGTTAGGAGGCCTAACCCTAATTTTTTTCTCATGGTCCCTGTCGTAGCCTATATATATCCTCTATTCTCTGGCCGCCAGATTACTGATCAAAAATCTGAAACTTTTTCTAAATTTGTGATTCACGTAAGGAAAGAAAGAGAGGGCTGCCAAGGAGAAGAAAAGGTTGGAAGATCGTCGCCCACACGACGTCCAACTCGAGGAAGGAATACGTACAGAAGATCTTGGGGTCGTCCGCTCGAGATTGCCAGGAATTACTTGTCTCCTTTCCGTCGCAGGTATAATTCGTGAACTCTAGTTTCCGCCTATGAAGGGCTAAAACACGTATTAGATCAGTTTAACTTTCTATCGATCAATACGCACACCAAAGGAAGGGTCCTGGGAATCCCAGTTCCATCAATTGGTATCAGAGCCACTTTGGATCTACGTATTGATTGATACGTCCATGTTGTCCAATAAAATCTGTGCTGTGTAATAGTCGGTAGATGTAGATCTGTTCTAACTCGGTTTTGCAGGCATCTTAGATCCAACTATTATGGTCCAATGCATATTTTTGATTGTGTTGTTTAAACCACGGACATGTCGTGGATGTTGTTGTTGCTGTGGATGTAATTAAAATCACGAGGGTTGATCGTGCTTATTATTTTAATTTTCCAATCTAGATTATGTGTGAACTCCTTCAGGAGGCATAGGATTGATGTAATTTTAATTATTTTTGATCAATCGTGATGGCGGTGGTGGCTGTTTCTGACGTCGGACGAGATGCTGGTTTTAAGCAGTCCAGAGGCAGACAGATGTTTTTCGATGAAGGAATCGACAGCCAAAACCTTAAAAAAAGATCGGGACGTTGCCCCGAACCCCGCGACCTGACCGGGCAGGTCGAACCCCGAATAGATCTGCGCATCGCCAGATTTTGGATTCGGATAGTTGAGGACGGAGCAGCAAAGATGACCATAATAGTTGGATATTTTCTCTTATTTTTGTCATTTTGCTTTTTTCTGATTATGCATGTTTATTATTGTGTGGTTATTATTTTTTGAAAAACCAAGCCTACATTAATAATAGACAACATGGACATAATATCAACTAGTAGAAAAAACCTCATTGTTAAATAACTAAGTGGGAGAGGATATTTATGTAGTATAAATCCTATGGTCTCTATTACTGGTTTGTAGGTGATGTAATTGTACTTGCATATTGGCTTTAGTGCTTTCCTCCATATCGGATGAGTATAATTATGGATCACCAGTACAAACTTCCTTAGGGATAATTGTAGAAAGTTACCTAGTATATGTTCACTTCTCCATCTGAAGGAACTCATTACAAGGTAATGGACTTAGTATTAAGTAATGCTATATATTTAGATACAAATAATGGTATCCTCCCCATCGGAGTCACAGCTATTATTTGTATGACCAGAGCAAGACCAGCATATTAATTTTATTTGTCATAAAGTTATATTGACATGATAGTAAAATTAATAAGAAAAATCTACTTGAACAAAGTTGAATTTGTATACGTCCACACTATCGTGGCATGCTAAATTCATGGTGTTCAAGGTGTTGGTGAATTTCTTATTATTGTTTTAAGGGAATCAATATTTAGTTAATTCAAAAAGTTTTTTTGTCCTACATAATTTTATTTATGTGATTCTCAGGATTTCAAAAAATGGGTTCTTTCAGTCCACCTATGGTGATTCTTAAAGAAAACATACTTACTGGACCTAATTATATTGACTGGAAACGTAATTTGGACATTGTTCTAACTGCTGAGGAGTACAAATATGTACTTGTTGAGGAATGCCCACCGAAGCTTGATGCTAACTCTGATGAAGAGGTCAAAGAGGCTTATAAGAAGTGGAAAAAGGCAGATGAGATGGCGCGGTGTTACATTCTGGCATCTATGTCAAATGTACTGCAACATCAGCATCAGGCCATGGCCACTGCTTATGACATGATGTATAACCTCAAGAAACTCTTCGGACATCAGAGTAGAGCAGCTAGGCAGTTTGCTATGAAATGTTTGATGAATACAAAAATGGCTGAGGGTACACCAGTAAGGGATCATGTTCTCAAGATGATGGGTCATCTGAATGAGATAGAGATCCTTGGAGCAGAAATCGATGGGGAATCCCAGGTCGATATAATTCTCAGGACTCTGCCTAAAAGTTTTGACAATTCCTGCCTTAATTACAATATGTATAGTTTGGCAGAACTTGCAAAAGAGCTACAGGATGCTGAATCTCTCTTTAGGCAGAGTGGTCATGTTTTTGTTTCTGAAAAGGCTTCTACTTCTAAGCCAAAAGGCGGTAAGAAGAAGAATAACATTCAGAAACAGGAAAACTCAGCAAAGAAGGGCATGGGACCTCAAGGCACGGTAAAAAAGTCGAAAGGCAAATGTTTCAAGTGTAAAGGGTCAGGACATTGGAAGACTGATTGTCCACTTCTCAAACAAGGGAACAAAGAAGGTATATCTCATTTACTAGTAGTTGAAACATATTTAGTGGTGTTATCTACCGGCACCTGGTGTGTAGATACAGGAGCCACTAATCATGTCTGTAATACATTGCAGGGGTTCCAGAAAACCAGACAGCTCAGTGATGGAGAGATATGCTTGTTCATGGGTGATGCTACAAAAGTATCGGTCGTTGCATTAGGAGATGTTACTTTATCTTTTGGTAGAAATAAGCCTTTGACATTGAGAGATTATCTTTATGCACCTTCACTTAGAAGGAATTTAGTTTATGTTTCTATGTTAGTTAAGGATGGATATTCAGTTTATTTTAATGACAATATTGTTATTAGAAAGAATAAACATTTTATCTGTTCTGGTGCATTGGTTGATAATTTGTATGTCATTAATCCTATTTCGCCCACAATGCAACTTATGGAAATGAATAATATGTTATCTAACTTAAATAAGAGAAAAGAACCTTCTTGTATGAACCAAACATATCTTTGGCACTTACGATTGGGGCATATTAACCTAAGAAGGATTCAAAGACTGGTTGAAGATGGACCTTTGAGTTCATTGGAAGTGGAGGTACTACCAGTCTGTGAATCCTCTTGGAAGGTAAAATAACCAAAAGGCCTTTTAAGGCAAAGGGGTATAGGGCCAAAGATGTGTTGGAATTGGTTCATTCTGATTTGTGTGGACCCATGACTATCCAAGCTAGAGGTGGCTTTGAATATTTTGTCATATTTATTGACGATTATTCAAGGTATGGATACATTTATTTGATGCGCCGTAAGTCTGAGTGCTTTGAAAAATTCAAAGAGTACAAAGCTGAAATGGAGAAACGTCATGGAAAATATATCAAGTCATTACGATCAGATCATGGTAGCGAGTACCTCTTTGGAGAGTTTAGGGATTATTTATCAGAGGCTGGGATTGCATCCCAATTGACTGCACCTGGAACGCCCCAGCAGAATGGTGTAGTCGAAAGAAGGAATAGAACTCTTATGGAGATGGTTAGATCAATGATGAGTTATTCGAATTTGCCAGATTCGTTTTGGGGATATGCCTTAGAGACTGCAGCTTATATTTTGAACTTGGTTCATTCTAAGTCAGTACCTCTTACTCCCACAGAGCTGTGGATTGGGCATAAGCCTAGTCTGAAACATGTTCGCATTTGGGGTAGTCCAGCACATGTGTTGAATGGAAAAGCAGATAAGTTGGAATCTTGTACAGAAGTACGCTTGTTTGTAGGCTATCCAAGAGGAACGAAAGGAGGTTTATTTTATAGTCCTAAGGATCAGAAGGTCATTGTTAGCACCAATGCCTGATTCTTAGAGGAAGACTATGTGATGAACCATAAATCCACAAGTAGAGTTGTTCTAGAAGAACTGAGATATGAGACACCAAGTACTTCAGTACCAACAGTATAAGAGGATGAACCACAAATAACGGTACAACGTGTCATAAATGTTACACCACAACCGATAGTGCCTCGTCGTAGTGGGAGGGTTGTGATACAACCTGATAGATATATGTTCTTGGGAGAGTCGTCAGACTTCGTCCCTGAGGAAAAAGATTATCATCCATGTACCTACAATGAAGCACTCCAAGATAAAGATGCAGAGTCTTGGCAAAAAGCAATGATATCTGAAATAAAATCTATGGATTCTAATCAGGTCTGGGAGCTTGTAGAACCACCCGTTGGTGTAAAAGTCATTGGATGCAAGTGGGTCAATAAGAAAAAAAGAGGATCAGACGGTAAGGTTGAAACCTTTAAAGCTCGGCTTGTAGCAAAAGGTTTTACTCAAAGAGAGGGTATCGATTATGAGGAAACCTTTTTTCCTGTTGACATGCTTAAGTCAATTCGGATTCTTTTATCTATTGCAGCTCATCTCGATTATGAGATTTGGCAAATGGATGTCAAGACAGCTTTCCTTAATGAAAGTCTTGAGGAAGACATCTATATGAAGCAACCAGACGGATTCATTGAAAAGGGCCAAGAGCATCTTGTTTGTAAGCTCAAGAAGTCCATTTATGGACTTAAGCAAGCTTCCAGATCTTGGAACATATGTTTTGATCAGGTGATAAAATCTTATGGATTTGATCAATGTCTGGATGAATCATGTGTATACAGAAAGTGTGACGGAAACGTGGTGGTATTCCTAGTACTTTATGTAGATGACATCTTGCTCATTGGAAATAATATGAAGGTGTTATCTGATGTAAGGGTATGGTTATCCAAACAGTTTGATATGAAGGACTTAGGAGAAGTAGGTCACATCTTTGGGATCAAAGTTCTAGGGATCGTAAGAAAAGGATGTTGGGCTTATCCCAAGCTTTCTATATCGATATTGTACTAACTCGTTTTAGTATGCAAAATTCTAAGAAAGGTTTCTTACCTTTTAGACATAGAATTGCTCTATCAAAGGAGCAGTGTCCGAGGACACCTAAAGAGATAGAGAACATAAAGGCAGTTTCTTATGCTTCAGCAGTAGGAAGCTTAATGTATACAATGCTATGTACGAGACCAGACATCTGGTTTGCCGTAGGCATGGTCAGCAGATATCAGTCTAACCCAGGACAAGAGCACTGGACTGCCGTAAAGCATATTTTGAAGTACCTGAAAAGGGCTAAAGAGTATATGCTAGTTTACCAGGCAGATAGTTTAGTTCCCTTGGGGTATACAGACTCAGATTTTCAGTCAGATAGGGATTCCGGGAAATCTAACTCAGGTTATGTGTTTACTTTGGGAGGTGGAGCCATTGTGTGGAGGAGTATCAAGCAAAAATGTATTGCTGATTCCACCATGGAAGCCGAGTATGTGGCAGCCTCTGAGGCAGCCAAAGAAGCGGTTTAGCTCAGAAACTTTCTGTTGGACTTGGATGTGGTACCTAGTTTGCCTAAGTCTATTATACTTTATTATGATAATAGTGGTGTAGTTGCAAACTCGAAGGAACCACGAGCCCATAAGACAGACAAACATATTGAGCGCAAGTACCACCTAATACAAGATTTCGTAAAGAAAGAAAAAGTTGCTATGATCAAGATAGCATCAGCCGACAACCTAGCTGATCCCTTTACAAAGAGCTTACCAGCTAAGGCTTTTGATAGTCATGTTGAGGGAATGGGAGTCAGATGTGTAGCAGCATGGCTTTAAGTATAAGTGGGAGATTTGTAACAGTATACTGAAAAGTAATGCTTTGAGTATAAGTGGGAGATTGTTAGGGCACTACCAAAATACAGTAAATTAGCGACGGAAAATTAGCGACGAAAATTTTTAGTCAGCGTTAGCGACGGCTTCGTGGCCGCTCGCCGACGGATTACCGACCACTCGTCTTTACATTTTTTATTTTAATTTTAGGGGGAGGAAAGGTCGCACATCCATCGCTAGGTTGTCGGAGATATAGCGACGGATCACCAGTCGTCGCTACTCAGTCGATTATTTGGCAGAAATTGTGTAGAGAATTGGCGGGACATTTCTTCGACTACGTAGCGACGGATATTCAGTCGGCAAGTATCAAAAATAGCGACTATCGGGCGACGGCTTATAAGCCGTCGCTAGTCCGTCGCTAAATATACATTCCAGACTTAAAATGAAACGGCGGTGGGAACTTTTTGCATTCCCCCCAAATTCACTCTCACTCCTCTCTCTCTCTCTCTCTCTCCCGCGGCTTCGGTGATCGGCGTCGATGTCGGCGTCGGCGTCCTCTCCTCTCTCTCTTCCAAAGGTAATCCCCTCTCTCTCTCTCTCGATCTCTCTTTCTCTCTCTCGCAGTGTCGTATAGGGGCAATGGGGGCGGCGGGCTTGGGGCGGGGGCGTCGGAGGCTGGGCGGCGGGCTTGGGGCGGGGGCGTCGGGGGCTGGGCGGCGGGCTTGGGGTTGGGGCGTCGGGGGCTGGGCGGCTGGCTTGGGTCGGGGGCTGGGCGGTGGGCTTGGGGCGGGGGCGTCAGGGGCTGGGCGGCGGGCTTGGGGCGGGGGCGTCGGGGGCTGGGCGGCTGGCTTGGGGAGGGGGCGTCGGGGGCTGGGCGGCGGGCTTGGGGCGGGGGCATCGGGGACTGGGCGGCTGGCTTGGGGCGGGGGCGTCGGGGGCTGGGCGGCGGGCTTGGGGCTGGGGCGTCGTGCGACAGCGTCGGGGGCTGGGCGGCTGGCTTGGGGCGGGGGCGTCGGGGGTATATGCAACCAACGCACAGCCATAAGCACTCTTCATATATATATATGCAACCGAACTACTGGGCGGCGGGCTTTTGGCGGCGGGCTTTGGTCGGGGGCGGCGGGGGGCTTTGCTTCTCAAATTCATCTGAGTTTATATATTGGCTAAATAATGTGTTATCCATATTGGATGTTATCCATTAGTTTGGTGGTGTTTGGATTAGTAAATATGAATATAGGGTTTGGATTCATGGTGTATATGTTCACTGTCTCAAGGACAGTGCGAGTTCTTCATCTGCCTTCTTTGTTAAGAATATCCTTAGGACATTCGCTTCACCAAAGTCACTGAATAAGTGAATTTTTTCCTGGAAAACTGACCCTTAGAGTGTATCATTTGTGTGCTTCTATATAGATGTATATATCTATACATCTAGCTGTGATATACATATATGAATGTGACAATCTCAGTTAGCGACGGACTAGTGACCGGTTAGCGATGGATATTTCCAGCTCCATTTGCATTAATCTACGGTACGACATGGTGATCATGACATAGTCCCTGCAGCCATTCGACTGGCGAGGCAGAAACTATGTAGCCGTAGATAAAGTTGACTGTCCTCCGACCCTCATACCTTGGCAATGATGATACGACAACCTATCACTATATCTTATATAGTAGTAGATGATGTCTTAGTATTACATTATGTGAGTTCATCTTGATTCTGTTATATCCTTTAGATACTAGATACGATAAGAACATATACTACACAATATGTATACAGAATATAGATGATTCACACTAATGTATGCTAGAATGAATTTTAGGTTGTGTTCTGAGCCATCCGTTCTCACACTTAAAACACATAGGAATTAGTAGTGTGAGAGCGCCGGAGAGAGTGAGAGCGCCGGAGGGGGAGAGGAGAGAGAGAGAGAGAGTAAAATGGTACGACATGGTGAAGTAGTACTGTATTTTGGCTCCAGTTCCAGCTCCATTTGCATTAATCTATGGTACGACATGGTGATCAGGACATAGTCCCTGCAGCCATTCGACTGGCGAGACAGAAACTATGTAGCCGTAGATAAAGTTGACTGTCCTCCGACCCTCATCCCCCGGCAATGATGATACGACAACCTATCACTATATCTTATATAGTAGTAGATGATGTCTTAGTATTACATTATGTGAGTTCATCTTGATTCTGTTACATTCTTCAGATACTAGATACGATAAGAACATATACTACACCATATGTACAGAACATAGATGATTTATACTAATGTATGCTAGAATGAATCTTGGGTTGTGTTCTGAGCCATCCGTTCTCACACTTGGCAAAAAATTGAATTTTTTATACTTTATCGGCTTTCAAAAATGTACTCAAATTACATGATGGTTCCTTTAGTTAGCTTGCTTATGTTACAATTATATTATTTGTGACTATCGATCTTACCAGATGGCACCCATGACCCGAGGAGCGGCACGTCGTTTAAGGAAAATAGTAAATGCTGAGGTGGCTCCTCCTACAGTTAAGGAGGAAGTGGCACCGATTGCTAGTGAGACCGGAAGTTCTATTCATCCAGCACCGATAGCTAGTGAGACCGGGAGTTCTATTCATGCAGCACTTACAAGGGACGACATCTCTCCTCACGCCAAAGATCTCGCTTTTTCGAGGTGGTTGCGTGATCGTATCACTGAGCGTTTGCGTGAGCTGCGTGGTTCTCATTAGCTATTAGTACTTATTTGTATTGGACTATTTGTATTGGGTTGTTTTTGTATTAGACTATTTGTATTGGACTACATATATGAATTAGTACTGTGTCAATCTCTGGATTGTATTGGACTACGACATGGTGATCAGGACATTCGACTAGCAAGGCAGAAACTATGTATCCGTAGATAAAGTTGACTGTCCTCCGACCCTCATCCCTTGACAATGATGATACGACAACCAACAAGAGAGGATACTCTGAGAGATCCATCTGAGTAGGACGTATAGTCTGAGAGATCACCTTTACAAGAATGATATCAGTAGTGGGATTGAGTGTTGGAGGAGATATTATCAGAGTATACGTCCTACTCAGATGGGTCTCTCACCATTACTATTTTTTTCTGACAGCAAGGTGGATGTGCTCCGTCAACAGATTCTTGCTCCGAGCCAAAACTTTGCCCCGGAGCTCAAGTGGACATCCTTCGTGTAGAGCTCGAGTGAGAGGTTCCTGACAGCATGGTGGTCTCCTTTGTCAAAGTATCTGAGCCATCCGTTCTCACACTTGGAGATACATCGAATTATAACGACGGATATTAGGTTACTCTTCAGGATAATTGATGTCTATTTTATATTAATTTGGTTTGGTCTATATGATTCTTGGATAATTGGTGTGCATTAAATTCGTATGTGCATATTTGGTCTATACGATTCTTGGATAATTGGTGTACATTATATATTTGGTCTATGTGATTGTTGGATAGTATATATTGGTTTGGTTTATGTATATTTTTATGAACAGGGAAAGTGCTGCAATTTTTTCCCCAAAAAATCTCAGTTAGCGACGGACTAGTGACGGGTTAGCAACGGATATTTCCAGCTCCATTTGCATTAATCTATGGTACGACATTGTGATCAGGACATAGTCCCTGCAGCCATTCGACTGGCGAGGCAGAAACTATGTAGCCGTAGATAAAGTTGACTATCCTCCGACCCTCATCCCTCGGCAATGATGATACGACAACCTATCACTATATCTTATATAGTAGTAGATGATGTTTTAGTATTATATTATGTGAGTTCATCTTGATTCTGTTATATCCTTCAGATACTAGATACGATAAGAACATATACTACACCATATGTACAGAACATAGATGATTCACACTAATGTATGCTAGAATGAATTTTGGGTTGTGTTCTGAGCCATCCGTTCTGATCAAGCATCTTCCTTCTCCTCTCCTCCACCATGGCTCTGGACCCATCTGCTCCTCCCTACTTTCCTTCTTCTTATTTGACTCTCTCAGCCACATATGATATCCACCTCAAGTGTAGAGTCGGGGGAGAAGAAGTGGGCAGGAAGAGGAGGGGGAAGCAGCACAGCCGGCGGCATGACCCGGAGGAAGTACATATGTTTTCTTCAACATCCGTAGGAGAACTATAAGGATATATCTTTTCACAATATGTCACCTTGTCAAAGACCCTTAATGTGAATATCATGTTACCGCGGTGTCGGAAGACTAGCATGTCATAATTTTTTAAGCCGTGTGTTTTGACATAATCCTCCCAACTCTTTCCTCCTATGTAGTAATCTTGCATTACTACATAGCAGGAAAGAGTTTGGAGGATTATGTCAAAACACACGGCTTAGAAAATCATGACATGTTAGTCTTCCGACACCGCGGTAACATGGTTGTCACATTAAGGGTCTTTGACAAGGTGATATGTTGTGAAAAGATATATCCTTATAGTTCTTCTACGGATGTTGAAGAAAACTTCTGTACTTCCTTCAGGTTATGCCGTCGGCTGTGCTGCTTCCCCCTCCTCTTCCTGCCCACTTCTTCTTCCCCGACTCTACACTTGAGGTGGATATCATATGTGGCTGAGAGAGTCAAATAAGAAGAAAGGAAGTAGGGAGGAGCAGATGGGTTCAGAGCCATGGTGGAGGAGAGGAGAAGGAAGATGCTTGATCAGAACTTGAGGTGGAAAAGTTGTGACGTTGATGGCGTGAGAGAGGGAGAGGGTGAATGGAGGGAGGGAAGTGGCTGCATGCCTTTGGCTCACTCGAGCGGTATTTGTCCTCCGACCCTCATCCCTCGGCAATGATGATATGACAACCTATCACTATATCATATAGTAGTGGATGATGTCTTAGTATTACATTATGTGAGTTCATCTTGATTCTGTTACATTCTTCAGATACTAGATACGATAAGAACATATACTACACCATATGTACAGAACATAGATGATTCAAACTAATGTATGCTAGAATAAATTTTGGTTTGTGTTCTGAGCCATTCGTTCCCAAACTTGGCAATTAAGCATGTGAAATAGAAGTGATTATGTTTAGTTTGTCTTACGATACAGATTTTCATATCCAAATTGAAAAGGATCGTTACTTCGTTGATCGTACATGGATGTACTAGCGGATCAACCTCCTGGACCATAGGTACATATAAGTATTGATCGTATCGGATTAGTATCGATCTATCGTTTTGGTATGGGCCGTATCGGTTGGTATTGGTCTTAGCGAATTGGTATCGTCCTATCCGATATGTATCGGCCGTATAGATAGGATTCATATTGGCCTTATCGATTTGGTATCGGTCATATCCGATAGGTATCGGCCGTGTTGGATTATTATATACCATTTCGAATTAGTATCGTGGAAGGTTTAGTAACAACTGTACTTGGATTTCTCTCTTCTAGAGCTAGATTACCATTGCAAGAGAGTCAGTCAATCACGATCTGGTGACTTGGATTTCTCTCTTCTGTAACTGGGCAATCACGATCTGGTGACTCTCTTGCAATGGTATTCTAGCCCGAGAAATCGACAAATTCAAGTACAGTTGTTACTAAACTTTCCACGATACTAATCCGAAATGGTCTATACTAATCCAACACGGCCGATACCTATCGGATATGACCGATACCAAATCGATAAGGCCAATATGAATCCTAGCTATACGGCTGATACATGTACATATCGGATATAGGATGATACCAATTTGTTAAGGCCAATACAAATCTGATACGTCCTATACCAAACCGATAGACCGATACTAATATGATATACTAGATACTAAGTACATCCGGCCTATACCAGCGGATCCACCAATTACTGCACGATAGGCCCAACGACTCCAGTTACATCCGGTTATTGGTGAGTACATGATTACATAGTAATTCTGTTAGTCTTGTGATACAGATTTTTACTCTCTCATGCTACCAACGTCACAACTTTTCTAGTGTTGCTCCCTCTAATGATGATGAACGCAAAAAAACAACGTCACAACTTTTATAATTTAAGTAAATTTCTTTTCCCTATATGAAAATTTCTGTTGTCAGAGAGATGGCTCCTAGGACTCGCCGAGGTGGTGCTGCTAGTCGAGGAAGGGGCCGAGGCAAGAAACCCTTGAAGGTCGACACGGAGGAAGTCCCCGTCGTCAAACAAGAGCCGGTGACTGTTAAGGAGGAGGTGTTACCAAAGGTCGAGGTTAAGGAAGAACTGATGACCATCAGAGAAGAGATTGCTCCCAAGCTTGAAGTTAAGGATGAGCCACCGTCAGAGAGTAGTAGCATCGGGACCGACCCTCCTGTCCCTACAGAAGACCTCAACCAGATTGAGCCTTCGTATGCAAAGTGGTTGATAGAATGGTACATGCCTCAACGCAACTATGATCCCTGGCTGTGAGGATTCATCGTCTGACTTGCGGTCTTTGCTGAGGCCAAAGTCGATTTTCCTATGTGTTTTGGAATATTTGTAGAAATTTTAGAATATTTGTGGGAATTTTAGAATATTTGTGGGAATTTTGGAATATTTGTGCTATGATCGGATTATAACGACGGATATTAGGTTACTCTTCAGGATAATTGATGTCTATTTTATATTAACAAATTTTGGTCTATATGATTCTTGGATAATTGGTGTGCATTAAATTCGTATGTGCATATTTGGTCTATGTGATTCTTGGATAATTGGTGTGCATTATATATTTGGTCTATATGATTGTTGGATAATTGGTGTGCATTATATATTGGTTTGGTTTATGCATATTTTTGCGAACAGGGAAAGCGCTGTAATTTTTTTTCAAAATATTCTCAGTTAGCGACGGACTAGTGACCGGTGAGCGACGGATATTTCCAGTTTCCGACTACTGTTCGACGGCAAATCCGTCGCTAACTGGAGATTTAAAAATGTTTCCAGGTAGCGACGGGTGGTCAACGGAATATCCGTCGGCAAATTTCTGATTGGTAAATAGTTCGACGGAATAGCGACGACCTTTCCGTCGCCCTTGTTCTAGAAATACCAAGAATTTCCAGAACATGGTCGACGGATAATCCGTCCGTATTCCGTCGCTAAACCGTCTTTTGTTAGTGACAGTTATCGACGGATTAGCGACGACTATTCCGTCGCCATGGTGCTGGTAATGCCAAGCATTCCCAGAACCTGATCGACGGATATTCCGTCAGCATACCGTCGCTAATCCGTCATTTGTTATCGACGGCGATCGACGGATTAGCGACGGAACGATACACTCTGATACGCTATTACGACGGTTTACCGACGGACCTTTACGTCGCTATTGTCTACACAGTTCAGTATTTAATACTTGAAATGGACGACAGTCCGTCGGAAAGTAGTCACTAATGCTTCGTATTGTGAAGTCGACATGCCGTCGCTTGACGACTACATAGCGACGGACCGTTATTAGCGATGAGCTGATTGCCGACGAATTTTTTTGGCCAGGATCCGTCAGTGATCGGTCGCTAAATGAAATTCCCGTCGGACGGACGACGGATCGGGCCGTCGCTAAATCGAGAAATTTTGGTAGTGGGGTTATATACTGAAAGCATCACTTTTGTAGTAACCTTATTTCCTTAAATTTTGAATGAGAATCATATGGGCAAATGTTTGCATATTGTATTTGTTGCAAGTGTTAATGCAAATGTCTAATATTCTATATTGTAGATAATATAGTGTGTGGTGTCACATAGAAGATCATAATATCAGTTCCCTATGGAGTATATAAATAGTTCACAACCTAGATGGACTTGGACAATCTATTGGAAAGGTTGTAGTGTAATCTGGTATTAGTCTATCTTGACTATAGGTTTACACTAGTACACTTTGTGTGTATTGAACAGGACCACATGAGGTTGTTCTCTTTGTACTGACTACATAAGAGAACAAACACCTCTGTTATTAAGGATGCTTGTGCTCTTAATCAGGATATAGTAACGGACATGTATATGCAGTGTGCATTACTTTGACTCATAAAAGAGTGAGATTCATTATGGATCAACAACCTCTATGAATTGGGTAATAACATTGTATGTATGATGGGCTATTGATTATAAATGGAATCCATGTCTCGATACATCGGGTTGATGATGTCCCCTTAAGGAGCTCATAAGGATTGTCATGGAAATCCTGCAGGTGGATTATATCCGACATGACAAATAAAGTTGAGCGGTACTACTTAAGGATAAAAGATGTCGAATCAATATAGTTGTCAGTAACTTAATTTGATCGATGGACATACGATATCTTAACATGGGAAGCCAAACGAGCATATAATAAAAGGAGCCCACAAACATAATTTAGGATTATGGAGGCAGTGCAACAATAGCTCATTAGTGGACCGAGCTATTGTTAATGGGCCTGGATTGTGTGTTCGGGCCGAACACGGGATATCCAGATCCGTTAGGAGGCCTAACACTAATTTCTCCTCATGGTCCCTGCCGTAGCCTATATATATCCTCTATTCTCTGGCCGCAAGATTACTGATTAGAAATCTAAAACTTTCTCTAAATTCGTGATTCACGTAAGGAGAGAAAGAGAGGGCTGCCAAGGAGAAGAAAAGGTTGGAAGATTGTTGCCGACACGACGTCCAACTCGGGGAAGGAATACGTGTAGAAGATCTTGGGGTCGTCCGTTCGAGATTGCCAGGAATTACTTGTCTCCTTTCCGCCGCAGGTATAATTTGTGAACCCTAGTTTCCGCCTATGAAGGGTTAGAACACGTATTAGATCTGTTTAACTTTCTATCGATCAATACACACACCAAAGAAAGGGTCCTGGGAATCCCCAGTTCCATCAATATGCCCATTTCATACCATACTTCCGTTAGAATCACCCATTTATACTCGTTTTTACCATTACACGACTACTTTATACCATATTTCGTCACCATTATGCATCTAATACTCGTTTCATCATTGTATGCTCGTGTGATATCGTATTTGAGTTAGAATCAATTAGTTCGTCGTTTTCACCATTCTACGAGCATTTGATACATTATTTCGGTTGAAAATAACATTTCTGTACTTCTTTCCACAAATCTACGCCACTTTTTTATAATATTTTGGTAAGAATCATGTATTTGTACTCGGTTTCACCAATTTGTTCTCGTTCTATACCATATTTCGATTAAAATAGCCCTCCTATAGTCGTTTTCACTGTTGTACGCCCATTTTACACTTTATTTTCGTTAGAATCACCCATCTATACTCGTTTTTAGCATTGTATGACTACTTTATACAATATTCGATTATATGTACCCTCTAATACACGTTTTCATCATTGCATTTTCATAATATACCGTATTAAAGTTAGAATCAGTTATTTATACTCGTTTTCACTATTCTACGAGCATTTGATACACTATTTCAGTTAGAAATAACATTTTTGTACTCGCTCCAACAGATCTACGCCACTTTTTTTACCATATTTTGGTAAGAGTCACGCATTTGTACCCGGTTTCACCAATTTACTCCCATTTCTATATCATATTTTGATTAAAATAACCATCCTATACTCGTTTTCACCGTTGTACGCCCATTTACACCATATTTTCGTTAGAATCACCCATCTATACTCGTTTTTCCGACTGCGCGACTACTTTATACCATATTCTGGTTATAATTAACAATTTTATACTCGACTTTGTCGTTGTATGCTCATACTGTTCAGTATTACAGTTAGAATCAATTATTTATACTCGTTTCTACCATTCCACGCGCATTTGATACATTATTTTATTTAGAAATAACATTTTTATACCCGTTTTCACAATTATATGCCACTTTGTTATTACCATATTTGGGTTAGAATCATGCATTTGTATTCGATTTTACTAATTTGCCCCTATTCCATACCTTTTTCGGTTAAAATAACCCTCCTATACTTGTTTTCACCGTTGTACACCTAATTTATACCATATTTACGTTAGAATTGCCCGTCTATACTCGTTTGTACCATTGTACGACTACTTTTTACCATATTTCGGGTGTAGTTATCCATCTAATACTCGTTTTCATCGTTGTTGCTCATACTGTACCGTACTTCAGTTAGCATCAATTATTTATTCTCGTTTTCACCATTCTACGAGCATTTGAAACATTAATTCGGTTAGAAATAACATTTCAATACTCGTTTCCACAAATCTACGCTACTTTTTTACCATATTTTGGTAAGAATCATGGATTTGTACTCGGTTTCACAAATTTTCTCCCATTCTCTGCCATATTTTGATTAAAATAACCCTCCAATACTCGTATTCATAGTTGTACGCCCATTTTGCACTATATTTTTGTTAGAATCACCCATCTATACTCGTTTTAACCATTGCATGACTACTTTATACCATATTTCGGTTATAATTACACATCTAATGCTCGTTTTCGTCATTGTATACTTATACTATTTCGTATTTCAATTAGAATCAATTATTTATACTCGTTTTCACCATTTTATGAGCATTTGATTACTTATTTCGGTTAGAAATTATATTTTCTACCCGTTTCCACAATTCGACGCCACTTTTTTTTAATCATATTTTGGTTAGAATCGTGCATTTATAGTCTGTTTCATCAATTTACTTCCATTCTATATCATATTTCGATTAAAATAACCCATCTATACTAGTTTTCACCGTTGTACGCCCATTTCATAACATACTTCTGTTAGAATTATCCCCATTTATACTCGTTTTTACTATTACACGACTACTTTATACCATATTCCATTACCATTATGCATCTAATACTCATTTCGTCATTGTATGCTCGTACTATATCGTATTTGAGTTAGAATCAATTAGTTACTCGTTTTCACCATTCTACGAGCATTTGATACATTATTTCGGTTGGAAATAACATTTCTGTACTCGTTTCCACAAATCTACGCCACATTTTTACAATATTTTGGTAAGAATCATGCATTTGTACTGAGTTTCACCAATTTGCTCCCGTTCTATACAATATTTCGATTAAAATAGCTCTCCTATACTCGTTTTCACCGTTGTACGCCCTTTTTACACTATATTATCGTTAGAATCACCCATCTATACTCGTTTTTAGCATTGCATGACTACTTTATGCAATTTTCGGTTATATGTACTCATCTAATACTCGTTTTCATCATTGTATTCTCATAATATACCGTATTACAGTTAGAATCAGTTATTCATATTTGTTTTCACCATTCTACAAGCATTTGATATACTATTTCAGTTAGAAATAACATTTCTATACTCGCTTCCACAAATCTACGCCACTTTTTTTACCATATTTTGGTAAGAATCACGCATTTGTACCCGGTTTCACCAATTTACTCCCATTTCTATACCCTATTTCGATTAAAATAACCATCCTATACTCGTTTTCACCGTTGTACGCCCATTTTACACCATATTTTCGTTAGAATCACCCATCTATACTCGTTTTTACCACTGTGCGACTACTTTATACCATATTTTGGTTATAATTAACAATTTTATACTCAACTTCGTCGTTGTATGCTCATATTGTTCAGTGTTATAGTTAGAATCAATTATTTATACTCGTTTTCACCATTCCACGAGTATGTGATACATTATTTCGTTTAGAAATAACATTTTTATACCTGTTTCCACAATTATATGCCACTTTGTTATTACCATATTTGGGTTAGAATCATGCATTTGTACTCGGTTTTACCAATTTGATCCTGTCGATTAAAATAACCCTCCTATACTCGTTTTTATCGTTGTACACCCAATTTACCCCATATTTTCATTAGAATCGCCCGTCTATACTCGTTTGTACCATTGCACGGCTACTTTATACCATATTTCGGTTGTAGTTACCCATCTAATACTCGTTTTCATCGTTGTAAGCTCATATTATACCGTATTTCAGTTAGCATGAATTAGTTATACTCGTTTTTACCATTCTACGAGCATTTGAAATATTATTTCGGTTAGAAGTAACATTTCAATACTCGTTTCCACAAATCTACCCCATTTTTAACCATATTTTGGTAAAAATCATGCATTTGTACTCGATTTCACCAATTTTCTCCCATTCTATGCCATATTTCGATTAAATAACCCTCCAATACTCGTATTCAAAGTTGTACGCCCATTTTGTACTATATTTTCATTAGAATCACCCATCTATACTCGTTTTTACCATTGCATGACTACTTTATACCATATTTTGGTTATAATTGCACATATAATGCTCGTTTTCGTCATTGTATACTTATACTATTTCGTATTTCAATTAGAATCAAATATTTATAATCGTTTTCACCATTTTACGAGTATTTGATTAATTATTTTGGTTAAAAATAATATTTTCTACCCGTTTCCACAATTCGACGCCACTTTTTTATTATCATATTTTGGTTAGCATTATGCATTTGTAGTCTGTTTCATCAATTTACTTCCATTCTATACCATATTTCGATTAAAATAACCCGTCTATACTCGTTTTCACCGTTGTACACCCATTTCATACCATCCGTTAGAATCACCCATTTATACTCATTTTTACCATTGCACGACTACTTTATACCATATTTCGTTACCATTATGCATCTAATACTCGTTTCATCATTATATGCTCGTACTATATCGTATTTGAGTTAGAATCAACTAGTTACTCTTTTTCACCATTCTACGAGCATTTGATATATTATTTCGGTTGGAAATAACATTTATGTACTCGTTTCTACAAATCTATGCCACTTTTTTATAATATTTTGGTAAGAATCATGCATTTGTACTCGGATTCACCAATTTGCTCCCGTTCTATACCATACTTTGATTAAAATAGCCCTCATATACTCGTTTTCACCGTTGTACGCCCTTTTTACACTATATTTTTGTTAGAATCACCCATCTATACTCATTTATAGCATTGTAAGACTACTTTATACAATATTCGGTTATATGTACCCTCTAATACTCGTTTTCATCATTGTATTCTCATAATATACCGTATTACAATTAGAATCAGTTATTTATACTCGTTTTCACCATTCTACGAGCATTTGATATAGTATTTCAGTTAGAAATATCATTTCTATACTCGCTCCCACAAATCTACGCTACTTTTTTACCATATTTTGGTAAAAATCACACATTTGTACCTGGTTTCACCAATTTACTCCAATTTTTATACCATATTTCGATTGAAATAAGCATCCTATACTCGTTTTCATCGTTGTACGCCCATTTTACACCATATTTTTGTCAAAATCACCCATCTATACTCATTTTTACCATTGTGCGACTACTTTATACCATATTTTGGTTATAATTAACAATTTTATACTCGACTTCGTCGTTGTATGATCATACTGTTCAGTATTATAGTTATAATCAATTATTTATACTCGTTTTTACCATTCCATGAGCATTTGATACATTATTTTGTTTAGAAATAACATTTTTATACCCATTTCAACAATTATATGCCACTTTGTTATTACCATATTTGGGTTAGAATCACGTATTTGTACCCGGTTCTACTAATTTGCTCTTCTATACCTTTTTTTGATTAAAATAAACCTTCTATACTCGTTTTCACCATTGTACACCCAATTTATACCATATTTTCGTTAGAATTGCCCGTCCATACTCGTTTGTACCATTGCACGACTACTTTAAACCACATTTCGGTTGTAGTTATCCATCTAATACTCGTTTTTATCGTTGTACGCTCATACTGTACCGTATTTCAGTTAGCATGAATTAGTCATACTCGTTTTCACCATTCTACGAGCATTTGAAACATTATTTCGGTTAGAAGTAACATTTCAATACTCGTTTCCACAAATCTATCCCACTTTTTTTTACCATATTTTGGTAAAAATCATGCATTTGTACTCGGTTTCACCAATTTTCTTCCATTCTATGCCATATTTCGATTAAATAACCCTCCAATACTCGTATTCAAAGTTGTACACCCATTTTGCACTATATTTTTATTAGAATCACCCATCTATACTCGTTTTTACTATTGCATGACTACTTTATACCATATTTCGGTTATAATTGCACATATAATGCTTGTTTTCGTCATTGTATACTTATACTATTTCGTATTTCAATTAGAATCAATTATTTATAATCATTTTCACCATTTTACGAGTATTTGATTAATTATTTTGGTTAGAAATAATATTTTCTGCCCGTTTCCACAATTCGATGCCACTTTTCTATTATCATATTTTGGTTAGCATCATGCATTTGTAGTCTGTTTCATCAATTTACTCCCATTCTATACCATATTTCGATTAAAATAACCCGTCTATACTTGTTTTCACCGTTGTACACCCATTTCATAACATCCGTTAGACTCACCCATTTATACTCATTTTTACCATTGCACGACTACTTTATACCATATTTTGTTACCATTATGCATCTAATACTCGTTTCGTCATTATATGCTCGTACTATATCGTATTTGAGTTAGAATCAACTAGTTACTCTTTTTCACCATTCTACGAGCATTTGATACATTATTTCGGTTGGAAATAACATTTATGTACTCGTTTCCACAAATCTATGCCACTTTTTATAATATTTTGGTAAGAATCATACATTTGTACTCGGTTTCACCAATTTGCTCCCGTTCTATACCATATTTCGATTAAAATAGCCCTCATATACTCATTTTCTCCGTTGTATGCCCTTTTTACACTATATTTTTGTTAGAATTACCCATCTATACTCGTTTACAACATTGCAAGACTACTTTATACAATATTCGATTATTTGTACCCTCTAATACTCGTTTTTATTATTGTATTCTCATAATAAACCGTATTACAGTTAGAATCTGTTATTTATACTCGTTTTCACCATTCTACGAGCTTTTAATATAGTATTTCAGTTAGAAATAACATTTCTATACTCGCTCCCACAAATCTATGCCACTTTTTTTTACCATATTTTGGTAAAAATCACACATTTGTACCCGGTTTCACCAATTTACTCCAATTTCTATACCATATTTCGATTAAAATAAGCATCCTATACTCGTTTTCATCGTTGTACGCCCATTTTATACCATATTTTTGTCAAAAAAAACCCTTCTATACTCGTTTTTACCATTGTGCGACTACTTTATACCATATTTTGGTTATAATTAACAATTTTATACTCGACTTCGTCGTTGTATGCTCATACTGTTCAGTATTACAGTTAGAATCAATTATTTATACTCATTTTCACCATTCCACGCGCATTTGATATATTATTTCGTTTAGAAATAACATTTTTATACCCATTTCAACAATTATATGCCACTTTGTTATTACCATATTTGGGTTAGAATCACGCATTTGTACCCGGTTCTACTAATTTGCTCCTATTCTATACCTTTTTTTGATTAAAATAACCCTCCTATACTCGTTTTCACCATTGTACACCTAATTTATACCATATTTTCGTTAGAATTGCCCGTCCATACTCGTTTGTACCATTGTACGACTACTTTATACCATATTTCGGTTGTAGTTATCCATCTAATACTCGTTTTCATCGTTGTACGCTCATACTGTACCGTATTTCAGTTAGTATGAATTAGTCATACTCGTTTTCACCATTCTACGAGCATTTGAAACATTATTTCGGTTAGAAGTAACATTTCAATACTCGTTTCCACAAATCTACACTGAAGAACAGTTTGGCAACTCTAGAGGGGGGTGAATAGAGTTTCTATAGAAAAATAACCAATTAAAAGTAACTCTTTCACCAACAATAAATAATCAGAGTAAAGTGCGGAAAAATAAATAAAGAGCAGAAGAGCATACGCAAACACAGCGATTTTAACCTGGTTTCCCTCGTGGAGGACTAGTCCAGGCCTGAGAACTCTAGCTCAGGATTAAATCCACTATTTGTGAAATAGTAGCTTACAACCCGTGCCTTTTCTTCAGAAGAGCACGTCAACTTCTAACAGAGGATCGCAGTGGCGATTTGCTTGGAATTGTCCAAGTGACTTCTTCACTCTTGCACAAGAATCCTAACTGAGAGATGCTGAGCACTCGAGACTTAGGAGGCTTGTGGCTAGTAGATAGGAAGGGTATGGCTTATTGAGCTTGTAGGAGAGAAGAGAAGAGAAGATTGAGTGAATTGAAATGAGAGAATTCATGCCCTATTTATAGTGTTTTTAGAGGCAGAATTCAGCCAGAATTCGGGTAGGAAAATTCAAAAATTTGGCCGTTGGACAGCTAGCAACCAGCTAACCCTAAAATTAGGGTTCCTGATTTCTAGGGGACAGAGTTCGGCCCGAACTCTGTGTGGAGGCAGAGTTCGGCCCGAACTCTGTCTCCAGGGCACAGAGTGGTCCTAAGTGGGACTTGTGGGCAATTTTTGTTTTGGTGGAGCTTAGGATTTTGGGTAGGCTTATAGACTAAGTTCCAAGAGCTCAGCATAACTCAGAGTACATACTTCTAGACTCAATAAAATGTAAAAGTACAGACTCGAAAATACACTGAGAGTCGGAAACTGAGCTGTTGTCTGTCCTGAACTGAATGCAGACGTCGTGTGTCGTATTGAATTTATACAGATATTATTTAGTCAATGTAGTCAATATTTGGTTGACTGTGACTTTGTGTCAACAATCTCCCCTATATTGATAATTGACAAAATAATAAATGTATATTTCAATATTCATACCTGGACACAGTTGGTTAAAACACAGCTCCCCCATAAACAATGCCGAGCTAGAATAAGATAGCTCTCCCGTAATCAGTGAACGGTGCCGAGCTAGAATCAATAGCTCTCCCCCGTAAACAGTGAACGGTGCCGAGATAGAATCAATAGCTCTCCCCCGTAAATAATGCATAGAACCTGTGGCCTGATAAAAATATTTTCCTAAAAGCAAACACAAGCACAGACAACAAATATACAACAAATATACATATTTCTCCCCCTTTTGGCAGTTAGCAATATAAAGGATCATATAGACTGCATAAAGAAAAGCATGGGAATAGCAGTATAGACAATGAAAAGTAATCCAACCACACCAAGCAGAGAAGAAACAGTATAATACTAATAAAACAAGTCACTGACATAAAGTAGAACTACGAAAAATAGCATAAAATGTTATCCACCAACCAGCACACCATTAGGGTTTGAAGACATAAATCCAGTACATAAATCAAACTGAAATAACTAAAATAAAAAATGCAACTAAGACCATCAGCAGTGTCAGCAGCATATCAAGCCAATCTCCATCATGGAGCACGAGAAGGTCCTGGAACATCGAAAAGGTCCTGGAACATCTGAAGATCCACAAAAGTATCATCCGGATCCATATACCTCATGACCCACGGATCGTCTATACGATGACCCGCGTGATCTGGATCCCGCTCAATAGGCACATGTAGATCAGGATGACGAGCAAGTGAATACCGCATATCATGCAGAGAGTTTCCAAGGGCACTGATCTGCAAGGTGGTACGGTAATCCTGCTGCGTCCAGCGATCATCCTCAATGGCAAAACGATTGCGAAGCAAAGTCTGAAGAGAATCCAGGTTGGTAGGAGGAGGAGGTGCATCCTGTCCGAGTGGAGGGGCATCAGGCGCCTCATCAGCAGAATGCTCAGATGACTCAGAAGCAGCGACAGGCTGAAGGAGTCGTGCCTTGGATAGAAAGGTAGGTGCAGGCATGAACGGACAAGCATCAAGTGGTATTTGAAAAGCACGAAAGATCAAAGGAAGATACAGAGGATAAACCAAAGCTCGTGGTTTCCTCCTACAGTGAATCATCCAGTCCATCATGGTACGTGGAAGATTGAAAGGAATTCCAAAATGAAGATGATAAAGAGCAGATATTTCAAGATAAGTGATGTCATCATGGGAACCTGTTTTGGGTAGAATGGTGTTAGAAATAATCCAATGAAGGTCAGAAAAATATGGGTTGAGATATTTAGCCGTGAGCTTGCGAGGACGTGTGTATGGAGTACACAAATCGTCCTTGAAGCTTTCAAGGGAGATTCCGTCGGAAAAACGGAACGAGCGAGCGTCAACTAGCTTTTCCCAAGAATTGGGCTCTAGAAGATCAAGATATTCGGCTAAGTCAAAGTCATCAAAAGATATATTGATACCTGCAACTCGTGAATAAATATGAAGGTCATCAAAGGTTAAGTTGCAGTAGAACATTTGAACGGCATGACGATAGATAGCAGAAGTTGTGGTAACTAGTTCATCAAGATAGAGATCATGGAATAAAGAATCATATTGAGAGAATATGGAAAAATTAATAGGATGTCCTGTGAATACCTGACGATTCCGAAAGTCACTAAACCAGTTGTTTGATGCATCTTGTGAGACAAAAAGTCTGTTGTCAAAGGTGGAAGGATTTTGAGGACGAGGTGGATTGAACAAAGGATGGGATGGTTGAAGTTGTTCAATGATTTGTTCAATTGATGGAGGAGAATCCGAAGAGGAAATACTCTCAACTCGAATTCTCTTCCCACGATTGAACAAGCAAGGAGCCATTACAAGATTTTAACTAGAAAATAGGAATGGTACCTCAAACAAGTAATAAACAATGGAAGAGAATGGAGAGAAACCCCTTTTTCTTGATTTTGAGAAGCACTGGAGCACTCTAGATCAAAAACTAGGGTTAGGGTTTCAAGGAAAGATTTTGTATAGGTGAGAAAGGTGGTAGTAGTGAAGGAGAGAGATGGAATCCCGACATAAAGTAGGGTTTGGTCGGGTGAAATATTGACCATTGGATTAAATCTGATCCAACGGCAGAGCCAGATCCCGACTCTGGAACCTAAGAACCGAACTCGGCCCGAACTCTGATAGGGGCAGAGTTCGGCCCGAGTTCTGGATCAATGGTCCAGAACTGAAAACAGGCAAAGAACATGAAGAAAATGTTTAAGAGTTAAACAAAAGATAGTTGAGGACAACAAAGAGTGTAAAAATAGATAGAGAGGTACTCAGAAAACAGAATGAACTTTAGAAAATCTCAATTAGGCAACATCAAATCGAAAACGAGCCATATAATAAATAAGGACATATACTGTGGTTCAATAGTCCAAATTTGCCATGGGTTAGCTGCAGGGGCCGGATCCCAGCTAGCGGTAGTCCTGAGGACTAGTGCACCGTGTCGCTTAGGCTTTTACGCCTTGTTGTCAGAAGGACCCTTTCGGCTTGTACCCATACCAAATTCTTCGAAAAAGAATCACAATATACTCGATATTTACGCAGGTGAGTTTCAATTTACAACTGTTTCATCTAAAATTCCAAGTTCACGACAAAGAAAATTGAAGCGCTCTTCGGATAGTGGCTTAGTAAAGAAATCTGCCAGCTGATGATCAGTGTCAATAAATTCTAAGTTAATCGTGCCATTTTGCTGATGATCACGCAAAAAGTGGTGTCTGATCTCAATGTGTTTAGTGCGTGAGTGGCAGACAGGGTTCTTAGTCAAATTGATTGCACTAGTATTGTCACAGAATATAGGAATATGCATGAAAGATAACTTATAGTCTTCAAGGGTTTGCTTCATCCACAGAATTTGTGCACAACAACGCCCAGCTGCTATGTATTCAGCTTCTGTTGTGGATAGTACGACAGAGTTCTGCTTCTTGCTAAACCATGAGACTAAAGCCTTTCCTAATAAATGACACGTGCCGCTCGTACTTTTACGGTCGACCTTGCATCCAGCAAAGTCAGCATCAGAGTAACCGATGAGGTCAAATGATGTTGACTTGGGATACCATAGGCCCACTGTAACCGTACCCTTAAGGTATCGAAAGATACGCTTAACCGCGGTCATGTGAGATTCCTTAGGATTTGCTTGATATCTAGCACATAGGCAAACACTAAACATGATATCGGGGCGACTAGCAGTTAAATAATGTAAGCTGTCTATCATACCTCGATACTTACGTTGATCAACGGGTTTGCCGCTCTCATCTGGTTTGAGTTTGGTTGAAGTAGCCATTGGAGTGCTGATTGGTTTGATATTGTCAAGATCGAACTTCTTCAGCATGTCCTTGGTATACTTCGATTGACAGATGAAAGTTCCATTAGCCAGTTGTTTTACTTGCAGACCAAGAAAGTAGTTGAGCTCTCCCATCATGCTCATCTCAAATTCCGTCTGCATACACTTGGCAAATTCTTGACAAAGAGTTTCATCAGTAGACCCAAAAATAATATCATCAACATAAATCTGAATTAATAGAATGGTGTCATTGAAAGATTTGATAAACAGTGTAGTGTCAATTTTCCCTTTTGAAAAACCTTTCTCAAGCAAGAAACTGCTTAGCCTTTCATACCAAGCTCTGGGGGCTTGTTTAAGGCCATAAAGCGCTTTCTTCAGCTTGAACACGTGGTCGGGAAATTTGTGATTTTCAAAGCCAGGGGGTTGTTTGACATAAACTTCCTCCTTAATAAAGCCATTCAAGAAAGCACTTTTAACATCCATTTGAAATAATTTAAAGTTTTGAAAATTAGCAAAAGCACAAAGCATCCGAATGGATTCTAGTCTAGCAACAGGAGCATACGTCTCATCGTAGTCGATACCTTCTCTTGGTTGTATCCTTGAGCTACTAGACGAGCTTTGTTACGTGTGACTGAACCATCTTCATTTACTTTGTTTCTAAACACCCATTTTGTACCAATTATTGAGTGATTAGCCGGTCTAGGAACTAGTTCCCATACTTGGCTCCTCTCAAATTGGTTGAGTTCTTCTTGCATAGCAGAAATCCAAAATTCATCATTAAAAGCTTCAGAAATGTTTTTAGGCTCTACTTGTGAAATGAAGGCAGTGCTAGCAACGGAGTCTCTTAGTGATGATCTAGTAGTTACTCCACGTGAAACTTCTCCTATAACTAAATTTTCTGGATGAGAAGGTTTGAAAGAGAATTTCTTAGGCAAACCCTCCAGAGAATTAGTTTCGGTTGAAGTATTCATTGGAGTAGAAGTTGATGGCTCAACATCATCATCAAGAGTACTTGCTGCACTGTTATCTTCATCAAAAGTCATATTTGTTGACTCTTCCACAATAAGTGAGCGTTTATTGAAAACTCTATATCCCTTACTCTTGGCGGCATAACCAAGAAAGATACCATCGTCAGCTTTGGCATCAAATTTGCCTAAGTTGTCTTTGGTGTTAAGGATAAAACATCTACAGCCAAAAACTTTAAAATAAGAAACATTGGGGGTTCTCCCAAACCAAAGCTCATAGGGTGTTTTCTTCGTAATGGGACGAATAAGCACCCTATTCAAAATGTGGCATGCTGTACTTACAGCCTCTGCCCAAAAATATTTCGGAAGAGAAAATTTATTCAACATGACTCTAGCCATATCGCCAAGAGTCCTATTCTTCCGCTCCACAACACCATTTTGTTGAGGAGTTCTAGGACAAGAAAATTCATGATAAAAACCATTTGCATTACAAAAACTTTCAAAATCATAATTTACGAATTCGCCTCCATGATCACTTCGGATTCGAGTAATCATGTAGCCTTTTTCGTTTTGGACTTTCTTTACAAAAATTTTGAAAGCAGAAATAGCATCGCTCTTATTAGCGAGAAAGAAAACCCATGTAAATCTCGAAAAATCATCAACAATAACAAATGTATAAAGTTTGCCTCCAAGGCTAGCTATTCTACTAGGACCAAATAAATCCATATGAAGTAGTTGCAAGGGTCTAGTAGTACTTACAGAGTTGATAGAATGAAATGAGGATTTAGTTGCCTTGTTTAGTTCACATTCGGCACATACCGTGTCCTTTTTGAACGTGATGTCAGGCAATCCTTTCACTAGCTTCTTGGTGGAAAGCCTGGATATAGCATCCATGTTGGCATGACCAAGACGCTGGTGCCAAAGTAGTCGTTCGTCTTTGTGGGCATATAGACATCTACCTGCATTGTTAGTATTTATAGAAAGATAGAAAATGTAGATGTTGTCCTCTCTTTTCCCTTCAAAAGCAATGTCTCCTATTGACCTATCATAGATGTAGCAACTGTTTTGTCCAAAGTTAATATCATATCCATGATCAGCAAGATGACTAATGCTGAGCAGGTTATGCTTTAACTCGGTCACTAGGCAGACATCCTTTATTACAGGAGAAGGAGGATGACCAATGATACCATTACCTATAATGTGCCCTTTGAGATTGTTACCGAAGGATACGTATCCTTCTCTCTTCATCGATAGTGATGCAAAAAGATTTGCGTCTCCCGTCATATGTCGCGAGCATCTACTATCGAGAATCCACTTACTTTCAGTTGAGGAGGGAAGGTCCACCTACATCAAGAGTAGATGTGACCTTTGGTACCCGAGTTCTTGAGGGTCCTGAAAAGTTAGTCTTTGGGAACCAAGCATATATCCTTTTATCTACAAGTCTTCTAACTCTACACTGTGGTGAGATGTGTCCATGTAATCCACAATAAGTACAGATAGCATTCTTATTTATACTAGGAGCATGAGAATAATATCTATAAGCAACAGGATGAGGATGGACATGATGTGAAGAGTTAGCATGGTAAAGATGATTATGCATGGAATAAGTGGCATGTTGATGGTGTCTATGAGGCATAAAATGATGGTATTGTCTATGATGTGTGACATGCTGATATTGTCTAGATGGCATGGCATGATGATTTTGTCTATATGGCATGGCATGATGAATTTTATGTGTGGAGTGATGTTGATTGTGTCTTTGTGCATGATGAGTGTGTACTGAGTGAGAATTGTTCTTACGTGCACGTGGTTTGTGAAAGTTTGTGTATATAAAAGCATGGTTATGTGCTGCATGAGAATGACGTGGTTGACTAGCATGAGTGGTATTGTGCCCATGTGATTGGGTTTGAGGTTGAATAACCTGTTTACCCAATTTGGTTTCTAATCTTTTAGAAACAGCTTGCAGTTCATCAACCTTAATATTTAAGCCATAAATCTTAGTCATGGAAATCTTGTGTCTACTCTTTTCTTCAGCAAGCAACATGTTGAGAGTAGTAATTTCTTGAGTTTGTTGCTCAATACGTGCTTCAGCATCATGTAAGCTTAATTTAAGCTTGGATACTTCATCAGTGTCATTAGTGGGTGATGTGTTTCTAACATTATCAAGAAGTAAAGAAATTCTTTGTATCTCATCTTCTAGACTTTTGATTTTGTCCTTGGCATGTTTATATTTACCGATGACCTTTTTATGATCATCGAGTAAATCAGTGAAAGCATCGCCAAGTTCATCAAAAGAGAAGTCATCCAGAGTTTCGTTAGATACCTTGTTGGAAGTTGCCATCAGGCACACATTTGCTGTATCTTGAGGAGAGTCCTTTTCTTCCTCAGAGTCACTCGCTTCACTTTCATGCCAGATACCTGTGTTGGCATATTTCTTTGATGAGTTCTTTTTGTATGGCTTCTCATAGCGGTTGCTCTTCTTCAGGAATGGGCAGTCTTTTCGGACATGTCCAGTTTTTTTGCAACCGTAACAAGTTGGTTCTTCTTCATCGTCTTCTTGAGATTCCTTCTTCCTTCGATTGAAGCGAAGGAATTTCCTGAAGTTGTGAACCATGAGAGCTTGGTCTTCATCATCCGAATTATCTTCTTCGGTCTCATTATGATTAGCTCTTCGTTGATGAGCTTTGAGTGCGATCTCCCTGGTCTTCGGAGCAGGTTCTTCGAAGTCCTTGAGGTCAAGCTCGTGAGTCATAAGCTTACCCATCAAGGTCTCCATTGACATTGTTGTGAGATCGTTTCCTTCTATGATGGCTGTCACCTTAGGGTTCCAAATCTTTGGTAGCCCTCTGAGCAGCTTACGAATCTTCTCGTGGTTTGAGTACTGCTTTCCAAGCGAAGATAGAGGATTGATGATGTCGAGGAATCTTGTGATCATTTGAGTGATCGTCTCACTTGGCTTCATCTTGAAGGCTTCGTATTCTTGAGTGAGACGGCTTATTTTAGATTCCTTGACCTGTGTGGTTCCTTCATGCGTCACTTCTAGAAGTCTCCATACTTCATGAGCAGTGGTGCATGTAGAGACCCTGTTGAACTCATTCCTGTCTATAGCACAGAATAAAGCATTAATAGCCCTAGCATCTAGACTTGCATGTTTCTTCTCCTCGACAGAATATTTGTCGTGTGGTTTCTCAATGAGGTCACCATCGACAACTATCCTGGCGGGCTTTTTGTAACCGTCAGTGACGACAGTCCACAGGTCAAAGTCTAGAGACTTAAGATAGAAGCTCATCCTTGTTTTCCAATATGTGTAGTTAGTCCCATCAAATAGGGGAGGCCTATGAGTGGACTGACCTTCACCATGATTGGAAATCAAGGATTGTGTGGTTGCCATGGATCAGCTCTTAGGATGTTAGTCCTTGTAAAGAGAACAGAGCTCTGATACCAATTGAAGAACAGTTTGACAACTCTAGAGGGGGGTGAATAGAGTTTCTATAGAAAAATAACCAATTAAAAGTAACTCTTTCACCAACAATAAATAATCAGAGTAAAGTACAGAAAAATAAATGAAGAGCAGAAGAGCATACGCAAACACAGCGATTTTAACCTGGTTTCCCTCGTGGAGGACTAGTCCAGGCCTGAGAACTCTAGCTCAGGATTAAATCCACTATTTGTGAAATAGTAGCTTACAACCCGTGCCTTTTCTTCAGAAGAGCACGTCAACTTCTAACAGAGGATCGCAGTGGCGATTTGCTTGGAATTGTCCAAGCGACTTCTTCACTCTTGCACAAGAATCCTAACTGAGAGATGTTGAGCACTCGAGACTTAGGAGGCTTGTGGCTAGTAGATAGGAAGGGTATGGCTTATTGAGCTTGTAGGAGAGAAGAGAAGAGAAGATTGAGTGAATTGAAATGAGAGAATTCATGCCCTATTTATAGTGTTTTTAGAGGCAGAATTCGGCCAGAATTCGGGTAGGAAAATTCAAAAATTTGGCCGTTGGACAGCTAGCAACCAGCTAACCCTAAAATTAGGGTTCCTGATTTCTAGGGGACAGAGTTCGGCCCGAACTCTGTGTGGAGGCAGAGTTCGGCCCGAACTCTGTCTCCAGAGCACAGAGTGGTCCTAAGTGGGACTTGTGGGCAATTTTTGTTTTGGTGGAGCTTGGGATTTTGGGTAGGCTTATAGACTAAGTTCCAAGAGCTCAGCATAACTCAGAGTACATACTTCTAGACTCAATAAAATGTAAAAGTACATACTCGAAAATACACTGAGAGTCGGAAACTGAGCTGTTGTCTGTCCTGAACTGAATGCAGACGTCGTGTGTCGTATTGAATTTATACAGATATTATTTAGTCAATGTAGTCAATATTTGGTTGACTGTGACTTTGTGTCAACATACACCACTTTTTTTACCATATTTTAGTAAGAATCATGCATTTGTACGCCGTTTCACCAATTTTCTCCCATTCTATGGTATATTACGATTAAAATAACCCTCCAATACTCGTATTCACAGTTGTACGCCCATTTTGCACTATATTTTCATTAGAATCACCCATCTATACTCGTTTTTACCAGTGCATGACTATTTTATACAATATTTTGGTTATAATTACACATCTAATGCTCGTTTTCGTCATTGTATACTTATACTATTTTGTATTACAATTAGAATCAATTATTTATACTCGTTTTCACTATTTTACGACCATTTGATTAATTATTTTGGTTAGAAATAATATTTTCTACCCGTTTCCACAATTCGATGCACTTTTTTTATCATATTTTGGTTAGAATCATGTATTTGTAGTCTGTTTTATCAATTTACTCCCATTTTTTGATTAAAATAATCCATCTATACTCGTTTTCACCATTGTACGCCAATTTCATACCATACTTCCGTTAGAATCACCCATTTATACTCGTTTTTACCATTGTACGACTACTTTATACCATATTTCGTTACCATTATGCATCTAATACTCGTTTCGTCATTGTATGCTCCTACTATATCGTATTTGAGTTAGAATCAATTAGTTACTCGTTTTCACCATTCTACGAGCATTTGATACATTATTTCGGTTGGAAATAACATTTCTGTACTCGCTCCAACAAATCTACGCCACCTTTTTTTACCATATTTTGGTAAGAATCAAGCATTTGTACCCGATTTCAACAATTTACTCCCATTTCTATACCATATTTCGATTAAAATAACCATCCTATACTTGTTTTCATCGTTGTACTCCCATTTTACACCATATTTTCGTTAGAATCTCCCATCTATACTCGTTTTTCCCACTGCGTGACTACTTTATACCATATTTTGGTTATGATTGACAATTTTATACTCGACTTCGTCGTTGTATGCTCATACTGTTCAGTATTACAGTTAGAATCAATTATTTATACTCGTTTTTACCATTCCAAGCGCATTTGATACATTATTTCGTTTAGAAATAAAAATTTTATACCCGTTTCCACAATTATATGCCACTTTTTTATTACCATATTTGGGTTAGAATCATGCATTTGTACTCGGTTTTACCAATTTGCTCCTATTCTATACCTTTTTTCAATTAAAATAACCCTCCTATACTCGTTTTCACCTTGTACACCCAATTTACACCATATTTTCGTTAGAATCGTCCGTCTATACTCGTTTGTACCATTGCACGACTATTTTATACCATATTTAGGTTGTATTTACTGCCATTCTATACCATATTTCGGTTAAAATAACCCATCTATACTCGTTTTCACCGTTATATGCCCACTTCATACCATACATCCGTTAGAATCATCCATTTATACTCGTTTTTACCATTGCACGAATACTTTATACCATATTTCGTTATAATTATCCATCTAATACTCGTTTCGTCATTGTATGCTCATACTATATCGTATTTGAGTTAGAATCAATTAGTTATACTCGTTTTTACCATTCTACGAGGATTTGATATATTATTTCGGTTGGAAATGACATTTCTACACTCGTTTCCACAAATCTACGCCATTTTTTACAATATTTTGGTAAGAATCATGCATTTGTACTCGGTTTCACCAATTTGCTAACGTTTTATACCATATTTCGATTAAAATAGCCCTCCTATACTCGTTTTCACCATTGTATGGCCTTTTTACACTATATTTTCGTGAGAATCACCCTTCTATACTCATTTTTAGCATTGTAGGACTACTTTATACTATATTTCGGTTATATTTACCCATCTAATACTCGTTTTCATCATTGTATTATGATAATTTACCGTATTTCAGTTACAATCAATTATTTATACTCGTTTTCACCATTCTACGAGCATTTGATACATTATTTAAGTTAGAAATAACATTTCTATACTCGTTCCCACAAATCTACGCCACTTTTATTTACCATATTTTGGTAAGAATCACGCATTTGTACCCGGTTTCACCAATTTACTCCCAATTATATACCATCTTTCGATTAAAATAACCATCCTATATTCGTTTTCACCGTTGTACGCCCATTTTACACCATATTTTCGTTAGAATCACCCATCTATACTCGTTTTTTCCACTGTGCGACTACTTTATACCATATTTTGGTTATAATTAACAATTTTATACTCTACTTCATCATTGTATGCTCTTACTGTTCAGTATTATAGTTAGAATCAATTATTTATACTCGTTTTCACCATTCCACAAGCATTTGATACATTATTTCGTTTAGAAATAACATTTTTATACCCGTTTCCATAATTATATGCCACTTTTTTATTACCATAATTGGGTTAGAATCATGCATTTGTACTCGATTTTACCAATTTGCTCCTATTCTATACCTTTTTTCGATTAAAATAACCCTTCTATGCTCGTTTTCACCGTGTACACCCAATTTACACCATATTTTCGTTAGAATCGTCCGTCTATACTCGTTTGTACCATTACATGGCTACTTTATACAATATTTCGGTTGTAGTTACCAATCTAATACTCGTTTTCATCATTGTATGCTCATACTGTACCGTATTTCAATTAGCATGAATCTATTACACTCATTTTTGCCATTCAACGAGCATTTGAAACAATATATCGGTTAGAAGTAACATTTCAATACTCGTTTCCACAAATCTACGTCACTTTTTTACTATATTTTGGTAAGAATCATGCATTTGTACCCGGTTTCACCAATTTTCTCCCATTCTATGCCATATTTCGATTAAAATAACCCTCCAATTCTCGTATTCACAGTTGTACGCCCATTTTGTACTATATTTTCGTTAGAATCACCCATCTATACTCGTTTTTTACCATTGTATGACTACTTTATACCATATTTTGGTTATAATTACACATGTAATGTTCTCGTTTTTGTCATTGTATACTTATACTATTTCGTATTTCAATTAGAATTAATTATTTATACTCGTTTTCAACATTTTTACGAGCATTTGATTACTTATTTCGGTTAAAAATTATATTTTCTATCCGTTTTCACAATTCGACGCCACTTTATTTTATCATATTTTGGTTAGAATCGTGCATTTGTAGTCTGTTTCATCAACTTACTCCCATTCTATACCATATTTCGATTAAAATAACCCATCTATACTCGTTTTCACCGTTGTACGTCCATTTCATACCATACTTCTGTTAGAATCACCCCCATTTATACTCGTTTTTACCATTGCACGACTACTTTATACCATATTTCGTTACCATTATGCATCTAATACTCGTTTCGTCATTGTATGCTCGTACTATATCGTATTTGAGTTAGAATCAATTAGTTACTCGTTTTCACCATTCTACGAGTATTTGATACATTATTTCGGTTGGAAATAACATTTCTGTACTCGTTTCCACAAATCTACGCCAGTTTTTTACAATATTTTGGTATGAATCATGCATTTGAACTCGATTTCACCAATTTGCTCCCATTCAATACCATATTTCGATTAAAATAGCCCTCCTATACTCCTTTTCATCGTTGTACGCCCTTTTTATACTATATTTTCGTTAGAATCACCCATCTATACTCGTTTTTAGCATTGCAGGACTATTTTATATAATATTACTATATTCAGTTATATGTACCCATCTAATACTCGTTTTTATCATTGTATTCTCATAATATATCGTATTACAGTTAGAATCAGTTATTTATATTCGTTTTCTCCATTCTACGAGCATTTGATACACTATTTCAGTTAGAAATAAAATTTCGATACTCATTTCCACAAATCTACGCCACTTTTTTAACCATATTTTGGTAAGAATCACGCATTTGTACCCGGTTTCACCAATTTACTTCCATTTCTATACCATATTTCGATTAAAATAACCATCCTATACTAGTTTCACCGTTGTACGCCCATTTTACACCATATTTTCGTTAGAATCACCCATCTATACTCGTTTTTACTCCTGCGCGACTACTTTATACCATATTTTGGTTATAATTAACAATTTTATACTCGACTTCGTCGTTGTATGCTCATATTATTCAGTATTACAGTTAGAATCAATTATTTATACTCGTTTTCACCATTCCACGAGCATTTGATACATTATTTCGTTTAGAAATAATATTTGTATACCTGTTTCCATAATTATATGCCACTTTGTTATTACCATATTTGTGTTAGAATCATGCATTTGTACTCGGTTTTACCAATTTGCTCCTTTCGATTAAAATAACCCTCCTATACTCGTTTTCACCGTTGTACACCCAATTTACACCATATTTTCATTAGAATCGCCCATCTATACTCGTTTGTACCATTACACGGCTACTTTATACCATATTTTGGTTGTAGTTATCCATCTAATACTCGTTTTCATCGTTGTAGGCTCATACTGTACCGTATTTCAGTTAGCATAAATTAGTTATACTTGTTTTCACCATTCTACGAGCATTTAAAACATTATTTCGGTTAGAAGTAACATTTCAATACTCGTTTCCACAAATCTATGCCACTTTTTTTACCATTATTTGGTAAGAATCATGCATTTGTACCCGGTTTCACTAATTTTCTCCCATTCTATGCCATATTTCGATTAAAATAACCCTCCAATACTCGTATTCAAAGTTGTACGCCCATTTTACACTAAATTTTCATTAGAATCACCCATCTATACTCGTTTTTACCATTGTATGACTACTTTATACCATATTTTGGTTATAATTGCACATATAATGCTCGTTTTCGTCATTGTATACTTATACTATTTCGTATTTCAATTAGAATCAATTATTTATAATCGTTTTCACCATTTTACGAGCATTTGATTAATTATTTGGGTTAAAAATTATATTTTCTACCCGTTTCCACAATTCGACGCCACTTTTTTATTATCATATTTTGGTTAGCATCATGCATTTGTAGTCTGTTTCATCAATTTACTCCCATTCTATACCATATTTCGATTAAAATAACCCGTCTATACTCGTTTTCACCGTTGTACACCCATTTCATACCATCCGTTAGAATCATCCATTTATACTCATTTTTACCATTGCACGACTACTTTATACCATATTTCATTACCATTATGCATCTAATACTCGTTTCGTCATTGTATGCTCGTACTATATCGTATTTGAGTTAGAATCAACTAGTTACTCTTTTTCACCATTCTACGAGCATTTGATACATTATTTCGGTTGGAAATAATATTTCTGTACTCGTTTCCACAAATCTATGCCACTTTTTTATAATATTTTGGTAAGAATCATGCATTTGTACTCGATTTCACCAATTTACTCATGTTCTATAACATATTTCGATTAAAATAGCCCTTCTATACTCGTTTTCACCGTTGTACGCCCTTTTTACACTATATTTTTGTTAGAATCACCCATCTATACTCGTTTATAGCATTGCAAGACTACTTTATACAATATTCGGTTATATATACCCTCTAATACTCGTTTTCATCATTGTATTCTCATAATATACCGTATTACAGTTAGAATCAGTTATTTATACTCGTTTTCACCATTCTACGAGCATTTGATATACTATGTCAGTTAGAAATAACATTTCTATACTCGCTCCCACAAATCTACGCCACTTTTTTTACCATATTTTGGTAAAAATCATGCATTTGTACCCGATTTCACCAATTTACTCCCATTTCTATACCAAATTTTGATTAAAATAAGAATCCTATACTCATTTTTACCGTTGTACGTCCATTTTATACCATATTTTTGTTAGAATTACACATCTATACTCGTTTTTACCACTGCACGACCACTTTATACCATATTTTGGTTATAATTAACAATTTTATACTCGTCTTCGTCATTGTATGCTCATACTGTTCAGTACTACAGTTGGAATCAATTGCTAATACTCGTTTCACCATTCTACGAGCATTAGATACATTATTTCGTTTAGAAATAACATTTTTATACCCGCTTCCATAATTATATGCTGTTTTGTTATTACCATATTTGGGTTAGAATCATGCATTTGTACTCGGTTTTACCAATTTGCTCCTATTCTATACCTTTTTCGATTAAAATAACCCTCCTATGCTCGTTTTCACCGTTGTACACCCAATTTACACCATATTTTCGTTAGAATTGCCCATATATATACTCGTTTGTACCATTGCACGGCTACTTTATACCATATTTCAGTTGTAGTTACCCATCTAATACTCGTTTTCATCGTTGTATGCTCATACTGTACCGTATTTCAGTTAGCATGAATTAGTTATACTCGTTTTCACCATTCTACGAGCATTTGAAATATTATTTCGGTTAGAAGTAACATTTCAATACTCGTTTCCACAAATCTATATCACTTTTTTTACCATATTTTGGTAAGAATCATGCATTTGTACTCGGTTTCACCAATTTTATCCCATTCTATGCCATATTTCGATTAAAATAACCCTCCAATACTCGTATTCAAAGTTGTACGCCCATTTCTATACTCGTTTTTACCATTGCATGACGACTTTATACCATATTTCGGTTATAATTGTACATATAATGCTCGTTTTCGTCATCGTATACTTATACTATTTCGTATTTCAATTAGAATCAATTATTTATAATCGTTTTCACCATTTTACGAGCATTTGATTAATTATTTTGGTTAGAAATTATATTTTCTACCCGTTTCCACAATTCGATGCCACTTTTTTATTAACATATTTTGGTTTGCATCATGCATTTGTAGTCTGTTTCATCAATTTACTCACATTCTATACCATATTTTGATTAAAATAACCTGTATATACTCGTTTTCACCGTTGTACACCCATTTTATACCATCCATTAGAATCACCCATTTATACTCATTTTTACCATTGTACGACTACTTTATACCATATTTCGTTACCATTATGCATCTAATACTCATTTCGTCATTGTATGCTCGTACTATATCGTATTTGAGTTAGAATCAACTAGTTACTCTTTTTCACCATTCTACGAGCATTTGATACATTATTTCGATTGGAAATAACATTTATGCACTCGTTTCCACAAATCTATGCCACTTTTTTACAATATTTTGGTAAGAATCATGCATTTGTACTCTGTTTCACCAATTTGCTCCCGTTCTATACCATATTTCGATTAAAATAGCCCTCCTATACTAGTTTTTACCGTTGTACGCCCTTTTTACACTATATTTTTGTTAGAATCACCCATCTATACTCGTTTATAGCATTGCAAGACTACTTTATACAATATTCGGTTATATGTACCCTCTAATACTCGTTTTCATCATTGTATTCTCATAATATACCATATTGCAGTTAGAATCAGTTATTTATACTGGTTTTCACCATTCTACGAGCATTTGATACACTATTTCAGTTAGAAATAACATTTCTATACTCGCTCCCACAAATCTACGCAACTTTTTTTTTACAATATTTTGGTAAAAATCATGCATTCGTACCCGGTTTCACCAATTTACTCCCATTTCTATACCATATTTCGATTAAAATAAGCATCCTATACTCATTTTCATCGTTGTACGCCCATTTTACACCCTATTTTTGTCAGACTCACCCATCTATACTCGTTTTTACCACTACGTGACTACTTTATACCATATTTTGGTTATAATTAAAAATTTTATACGCGCCTTCGTTGTTGTATGCTCATACTGTTCAGAATTACAGTTATAATCAATTATTTATACTCGTTTTCACCATTCCACGAGCATTTGATACATTATTTCGTTTTGAAAAAACATTTTTATACCCATTTCCACAATTATATGCCACTTTGTTATTACCATATTTGGGTTAGAATCATGCATTTGTACTCGGTTCTGCTAATTTGCTCTTATTCTATACCTTTTTTTTCGATTAAAATATCCCTCTTATGCTCGTTTTCACCATTGTACACCCAATTTATACCATATTTTCGTTAGAATCGCCCGTCCATACTCGTTTGTACCATTGTACGACTACTTTATACCATATTTCGGTTGTAGTTATCCATATAATACTCGTTTTCACCATTCTACGAGCATTTGAAACATTATTTCAGTTAGAAGTAACATTTCAATACTCGTTTCCACAAATCTAAGCCACTTTTTACCATATTTTGGTAAGAATCGTGCATTTGTACTCGGTTTCACCAATTTTCTCCTATTCTATGCCATATTTCGATTAAAATGACCCTCCAATACTCGTATTCACAGTTGTACGCTGTCACGCCCCAGAACCAGAATACTGGAGAGTGGGGGCAGACATAGCCAGCTACGTATATTGAAATGGATTCCACCTCGCTATACGGTCACGGCTGTCTAGATACATGAGGGTTTACTACAAGCCAACAGTCTCCTATGGTCATGAACAAGCCTATTGTCTCAATCATAAGCAAGTAAATAGATGTTACAAGATGTATGATCATTAAATATACAATAATAAGGCGTCCCAAATATTACATATTCAGCTGATCATGAAGCTAGTCGTTACAAAATGTTAGGACTAGCAAGAGTTTAGTCATACATGATCAACCCTAGGATCTGTCAATCATGTTACAGCCCGTAGGCAGACAGCAAGTAAAGTGCAACCGAGCTAAACAGGTGCTCGTCGGCTAAACGCCTCAAAAGAATTTTTTTTACAATAAGTGGGAGATCAAAATAAACCCACTCGTTGCCAGGATTCCTTCTAGTGGTCACCATCTGGCTGGAAGGTCGGTAGATCCTCTGGAGCTGCTCCGAAATCTGGCCATACAAAACCAGCTGGGTCAGATCCCAGAAAGAGCAAGTGCCACAAAGGAAGCTTCACTTAGGAACTAAAACCAGCAATCAGCACAGATATAAATAAAGTAAGGACTGGAAATAAGAAAATACATCAAGATGATATACGACGAGATAACCATGGAACTATTCAGATAACCAGGTTACAACCCGTAAACCAAACAAGGACCGGGGTTGTAACCCTTCGTCTGAACAGAGCTTGGAATTCTCACCATTTATCAGTAAAATAAATACAAGCATTCTGGTCATGCAGTAGTCTGGAACAGGATCAGGACAGGGCTAGACAGGTTAGACTCCATCCAATCACTTCACGGCCAAGCAAGAACTACGGCTTGATACTTTAACTAACTAGGGTTGTCACAAGCCTAATTAATAACAAGATGCAATGAGATTATTCCACAGCCACAAGCCCTGCAGACCATCCAGGTTACCCAGGTCGAAAGATTAGGGTTGAATTCGGGTGGGTACAACGTCCAGGAAACGCATGTACCCTTAAGTAGCTTGAAGGGTGCAACACATGACATTGTGCTGGAAATGTGTCCTACTCGATGGCAGGCTACAGATCCCAGGCGCGCCCAGGTAACGGGATTGCCTGTAGCTGGGAAATCTCTTCATGACTAATGTGTTAATCTAGTTATTAACCTTAGTCTATTTCAATAGGTACTCCTGACCGTGGTACTCAGGAGTCCCCTCCTAGACATGATGCAAGACAGGACTGAATTATTTGTACAAACACAATCACCCACGGTGTCCAGGATTGATTATACAAGTCATGTCATGTCAGGTAGCCGTCGTAATAGCTTATCAGATATATCATGTCAGGTTATCATGTCAAGTGTTCTTGTCAGGAGTGCGCCACGATGGGCCACTATCATGTCATGTCAGGTTTTCTTGTCAAAGTGCACCACTACGGGTCACTATCGTGTCATGCTCAGGTACATATTAAGCAAATCCATGATTATCAAGTTCACGACAAAAGGCGTAAGGATATAAAATGGACGTAAAATATCTAATAAAATATCAATATTCAGGGCTATAGAAGAGCCATGCGGCTAAAGCATATGCGGTCAGGAAAGGGTAGAATCATGCGGCCCAATTAGGAGGACGCATGCGGCCAGGGTCGCTGAATCACATGAGGCCAAGACAAGGGGACGCATGCAGCTGGAAGTGCAAGGGCACATGCGGCTCCAAGACGTTGGGCCTTATGCGGCCAGCGGAAGTGTCGAGTTCATGCGACTGGGTATAGAAGGAGGCGCATGCGGTTAAGTCAACATGACTGCTTATGCGGCTGAGAGTGAAAGGTACATATGCGGCTGAAGGGGCAGGAACCTATGCGGCTGGGAGTAGGACTAGCTCCCATGCGGCAAGAAGGAAGGCTCCATGCGGCCAGGATAAATTGGACTCATGCGGCTCTCGGGGTAGGGGCACATGCGGCTAGCGGGGAACCAAGCCTATGCGGTCCGCAAGTACTAGAGTTCATGCGGCTCAAGGAGATAGGCGCATATGCGGCTGAAGGCAAGTGGGACTCCATGCGGCAAGAAGGAACTGAGGACTCATGTGGTCAGGTTCAATTCATATTCATGCGGCCAAGGATGAAGGCAGACTTATGCGGCTGAGAAGCAAGGGCCTCATACGGTTCAGGAGAATGAGCCCATGCGGCCAGGAAGTGAGATCCAGCCTATGCGGCTGAGAGTCTCATGCGGCCGAATCACTTGCCGCATGAATTGTCATACGGTCAAGTCAAGCACTGTTCTTCTTCCCCAAATTTTAGAAAAGAAGAACACTATGAACCCAAGCTTCCAAGCTCCATAAAATCTTCATCTGGAGCCCAAATCCGAACTTCCATAGGTCAAAATAGGGTAGAACGAGATTCTCTACAACATGGAACCATCAAAACTCAAAAATAACAAGATTAAGTTGATCAAAACCCAAGAAATCCGAAAAATAAGCAAATATAGATCTACAAGAATCTAGCCATGGGAAGTGAAAATGCCAAGTTCTAAAGTGTTTTATAATGTAGTAAAGAAGAGAATGGAGCAATAAAATCAGAGTTCCTCCATGAAGCAAGTTGCACTTGCCTAGACCTCTCTCTTCTCTCTCTGGTAGGTAAGGAAGTAATGGGGAAGAAGAAGATGAGTAATGAAGAGAGAGAATAGAGAGAATGGATTAATAAATACAATGGTGGTGGTAGGTAGGGGTTCATATTGGTTCATATTGAACCAAAGAAAACCGAGCCAAGCCGAACCAACCCAAGGAAATAACTAAGCCAAGCCAAGAAGGAATTAAGCAAGGAAATCATGTAATACAAGAATAAAATACGTACACGTATTCCAAGAATACGTGATACGAACCACAGGCATTACAACTCTACCCACCTTAAAAGAATTCCGTCCTCGGAATTTAATTAAGAGGCTAGAGGAGCAATGACAAGCTACATTAATCACATGCAAGCTATAACTATGCGGACAATCACTCATTCAAGCAAGGAATCGAAGGCATGAGGCATAAGAAAGACATTATACCTCACGAGTCAAACAAGTCGGGATATCACGATCGGATATCATCCTCACGCTCCCATGTTGACTCCCCCAAAGAGTGATGACCCCAAGCAACTCGGACTAACTTGATAGTCTTGTTCTTGAGGATCTTCTCTCTCCGGTCCAATATAGACACGGGCCTCTCCTCATACGAAAGGTTGGTACCAACAACCAATTCCGAATGATCTAGGATGTGGCTCAGGTCCGGGATATACCGTCGTAATTGGGATACATGGAACACGTCATGCACCTCGCTTAGCGACGGCGGAAGAGCGAGACGATAGGATACATCTCCTACTCGCTCCAGAATGTCGAACGGTCCTATATACCTAGGACTAAGTTTTCTCCGGACGCCGAAACGAATGACGCCACAGTTAGGCAAAATCCTCAGGAATACATGATCGCCGACCGAAAACTCGAGAGGACGCCGATGAGAATCGGCCCAATGGCGCTGGCGATCTTGGGCAACTCTAAGATGATCTCGGACTCACCTGACCACCTCAACTGTCTGAGCGATCATTTCCGGACCGAGCATCTGTCTCTCTCCAACATCATCCCAAGCTAGCGGGGATCTGCACTTCCTACCATACAGTACCTCGAACGGTGCCATATGGATACTGGCCTGGAAACTGTTGTTGTACGAGAATTCCACCAGGTGCAAGTGATCTTCCCATGAACCACCGAAGTCAAGTGTGCATGATCTCAACATATCTTCAAGAGTCTGGATCGTGCGCTCCGACTGACCATCTGTCTGCGGGTGATAAGCTGAACTGAACTGGAGGCGAGTCCCCAAACTCTCTTGTAGGCTACGCCAAAAGTGTGACGTAAATCTAGAATCTCGGTCCGAGGTGATACTGACTGGCACACCGTGCAATCTGACAATCTGCCTGAGGTACATCTCTGCTAGCTGAGCCGTCGATTGACCAACTCTGAATGGAAGAAAGTGAGCCACCTTCGTGAGCCGATCAACTATAATCCAGATAGCATCTCTACCAGCTGGGGATCTAGGTAATCCAGTCACGAAATCCATGGTCACATGCTCCCACTTCCATTCTGGAATCGACAAGGGCTGAAGAAGTCCAGCCGGTCTCTGATGTTCAGCTTTAACTTGTTGACAAACCAAACACCGAGAGACAAACCGAGCTATCTCCCGCTTCATGCCATTCCACCAGAAGTGCTGACGGATATCTCGGTACATCTTCGTACTGCCAGGATGGATGGAATACTGAGAACTGTGCACCTCTGACATGATCTCCTGCCTGATATCTCCGCTGGGTACACAAAGACGCTTACTATGTCGAAGTGTACCGTCCTCATGAATGCATAACTTTGGTCTTCGTCCTGCCTCACACTCTGCTCTGAGTCGCTGAAGCTTGGAATCTGCCGACTGCGCCATCCGAATCCTCTCGACTATAGTGGACTGAACTTGCATACTGGCCATCAATGCCATACTGGAAGGGAGAACAACTTCTATACCCATCTTCTGAAGATCTGATAACAGCTCTGGTTGCGCTGTTAGAAAATAAACTTCGGCTCTCCTGCTCAAAGCATCTGCAACAACATTGGCCTTCCCAGGATGATACTGCAGGTTGACATTATAATCCACAAGAAGCTCCAGCCACCTTCTCTGACGCATGTTAAGATCCTTCTGGGTGAAAACATACTTCAGACTCTTGTGGTCGATAAAAATCTCCACCCTGTCTCCATACAAGTAGTGTCTCCACAACTTAAGTGCAAACACCACTGCTGCCAGCTCCAAGTCATGGGTTGGGTAATTCCTCTCATGATCACGAAGTTGTCGTGACGCATAAGCTATTACCTTCCCATGCTGCATCAGAACACATCCTAAACCCCTGCCTGAAGCATCACAATATACTGAGAATCCTCTGGTCCCATCTGGAAGCGTGAGAATAGGAGCTGTTATCAGGCCTCGCTTCAACTGCTCAAAAGAACTTTGACATTCTGCTGTCCAAGCAAACTGCACATCCTTGCGGGTCAACTGCGTCAATGGTGCTGAAATTCGAGCAAAATCCGAAACAAACCGCCGGTAGTAGCTGGCCAATCCAAGAAAACTGCGAACTTCTGCAACGGTGCTGGGTACTGGCCATGACTCAATAGCCACAATCTTCTGGGGATCCACTTCTACTCCTCCTCGAGTGATGATATAACCCAAGTACGAAATGCGATCGAGCCAGAACTCGCATTTACTAAACTTGGCATATAACTGGTGCTCCCTGAGAATCTGAAGAACCACACGGAGATGCTGCTTATGCTCCGCCTCACTCTTGCTGTAGACCAGGATGTTATCTAGGAACACGATCACGAACTGATCCAAATAAGGCATGAAGATGCGATTCATGAGGTCCATGAATACTGCCGGCGCATTGGTTGCTCCAAAAGGCATAACAAGGAACTCCCAATGCCCATACCTCGATCTAAAAGTTGTCTTCGGGATGTCCTGCTCTCTGACTCTGATCTGATGATAACCTGAGCGCAAATCAATCTTCGAGAATACTGAAGCCCCCTTGAGTTGATCAAACAAGTCATCTATCCTCGGAAGAGGGTATCTGTTCTTGATTGTCACTGAGTTCAAGGTACGATAATCAACACATAACCTAGACGTACCATTCTTCTTTTTCACAAGAAGCATCGGGGCTCCCCAAGGCGATCCACTAGCACGAATGAATCCCTTGGTCCTGAGTTCTTCAATTATCTTGTACAATATCTCTAACTCTGACGGCGCCATCCTGTAGACTCTCTCTGACACTGGGGCTGTCCCGGGAATCAAGTCTATAGTGAACTCGATCTCCCGTTGTGGAGGCATACCTGGTAGCTCTTCTGAGAAAACATCTGGGAACTCATCCACTATCCTGGGCAACTGCATTGCTGCTACTGCCATCCGCAATACTGGAGGAGAAGGTTCAACTGCTCCTCGAGAAAAGAAAAACTCTGGCTCGCCTGGAATGCTAAAAACAACCCTACCAATATGGCAGTCTATTCTAGCATACTGGTTCCTCAACCAATCCATCCCTAGGACCACATCATAATCGGCCATCGGGAACTCTATCAATCTAGCGAGGAATTTTCTACCGCTAACTACGATCCGACACGAGGAAAACACTCTATCTACTCCCACAAGTCCGTTACCAGTAAGTATATTGAGCCTTACTGATAATGACTCGGGTTCCAATCCTACCCGTGTCGCGAATCGTGCAGACATAAAAGAATGCGATGCACCAGAATCAAATAAAGCTGAAGCTGGAAAGGAGTTGACAAGAATAATACCTGCCACTACCTCTCCTGGTGCCAATCCTTCCTCTGTGGTCATCACCATAGCCTGACCGTGCCCTCGGGGTGCTGGTCCCCTCTGTTGAAATCCTCGCTGCCTATTCTGACTCAAGGCTTGGGCTTGTGCATGCTGCTGGGGGTTCTGCTGCTGGAACATCTGGGACTGAGGCGGCAAGGGCCTCGACAATGGGTACTGCTGCTGCTGCTGGACCGGTGCTGGTCCTCTCACCGAAGAGCTAGAAAGGTTGGACGATGATGAACCACCCCTGTTCGGGCAGGATCCAATCCTGTGGTCTGCTGCTCCACAAACCAGACACAATCCCTGTGCCCTACGACACTCTGCCACCACATGGCCTGGCTTCCCACAATGAGAACATCCCACTGCGGAAGACTGCTTCTGCTTCTGCAGTTGCTGAGGGTGCGTCGGAGTTGAATATTGAACCGACGTCACGGAGGCCGCTCGCCTCGGAGCTCCAATAGTCAAAGCCCTGGCTGCCGGGGCTGGGGCTGAAGACTGATTCATCTGGCCGTGAGATCGCTTTCGACCTCCGGCCCTATCCACAATCCTCTGGGAGGTATACTCATGCCTCTGGGCTGCTCTCAAGACTGCATCAAAAGTCTGATGCTCAAACTATTCAACTGCCAACAAGATCTCCAGGTGAAGCCCCTGCTGGAATCGCTGGGCTCTATCATACTCGGTTGCCACTAAGGTGGGAGCAAACCGCTTGAGTCTCGAAAACTCGGTCGCATATCCATCGACCGTCCTACCTCCTTGCTTCAGATTAGTGAACCGGGTCTGCAGATCATACCGAGCCACGGCATCGAAATACTTGGTCTGGAATCTCTCTCTGAACACTGCCCATGGAATGGGTGCTAGTAATCCAACGGCCTGAGCTGCCCACCAGCTGCGGGCAAGATCTAACAACTGCAGGCGCACAACTGCCACCTTCTCGTTCTCTGGAGTCCTGGCTGCTTCTAGAACCACCTCTGTGTCCTGAAGCCAAGCATCTGCTGCGATAGCATCCTCACTACCGTCGAAGAATGGAGGGTTCAGGCGCTTGAAGCTGTTGGCCGCGCTGTTACCCTGATGACCTCCTCTGGTCAAAGCATCCGTCACTGCCTGTTGCAAGGCATCTCCACGACGATCTTGAGAAGCTATCAAGGTCCTGACGAGTCCTACTAATGTGCCATTATCAGGTTCTACAGGCTGAACTGGGGGCTCTCCAATAGGCTCGACTCTGGAGGCTACTCCGGAATGCTGGACTTGATCTCCGGGTTGCTGCTGGTCCGCGGGAGGTGCTCCGCCTTGCTGGTCGGCAGGTCCAGGAACAATGCCGCTGAAGAAGACGACATAGGGAACAATAAGGAAGGACCAGGACAGATCAACGATACAAGCACATGATCAGGACAAGAATCCAGGGATTCAGATGATATGAGCAGAGATCAAGGACGAATACTGATTGAGACATCTATTCGATAAACCCTCACATATCTTGATTTACAAGACCTGCATGGGCCACCACTTAAACCATGTCACGCCCCAGAACCAGAATACTGGAGAGCGGGGGCAGACATAGCCAGCTACGTATATTGAAATGGATTCCACCTCGCTATACGGTCACGGCTGTCTAGATACATGAGGGTTTACTACAAGCCAAAAGTCTCCTATAGTCATGAACAAGCCTATTATCTCAATCACAAGCAAGTAAATAGATGTTACAAGATGTATGATCATTAAATATACAATAATAAGGTGTCCCAAATATTACATATTCAGCTGATCATGAAGCTAGTCGTTACAAAATGTTAGGACTAGCAAGAGTTTAGTCATACATGATCAACCCTAGGATCTGTCAATCATGTTACAGCCCGTAGGCAGACAGCAAGTAAAGTGCAACCGAGCTAAACAGGTGCTCGTCGACTAAACGCCTCAAAAGAATATTTTTTTCAATAAGTGGGAGATCAAAATAAACCCACTCGTTGCCAGGATTCCTTCTAGTGGTCACCATCTGGCTGGAAGGTCGGTAGATCCTCTGGAGCTGCTCCGAAATCTGGCCATACAAAACCAGCTGGGTCAGATCCCAGAAAGAGCAAGTGCCACAAAGGAAGCTTCACTTAGGAACTAAAACCAGCAATCAGCACAGATATAAATAAAGTAAGGACTGGAAATAAGAAAATACATCAGGATGATATACGACGAGATAACCATGGAACTATTCAGATAACCAGGTTACAACCCGTAAACCAAACAAGGACCGGGGTTGTAACCCTTCGTCTGAACAGAGCTTGGAATTCTCACCATTTATCAGTAAAATAAATACAAGCATTCTGGTCATGCAGTAGTCTGGAACAGGATCAGGACAGGGCTAGACAGGTTAGACTCCATCCAATCACTTCACGGCCAAGCAAGAACTATGGCTTGATACTTTAACTAACTAGGGTTGTCACAAGCCTAATTACTAACAAGATGCAATGAGATTATTCCACAGCCACAAGCCCTGCAGACCATCCAGGTTACCCAGGTCGAAAGATTAGGGTTGAATTCGGGTGGGTACAACGTCCAGGAAACGCATGTACCCTTAAGTAGCTTGAAGGGTGCAACACATGACAGTGTGCTGGAAATGTGCCCTACTCGATGGCAGGCTACAGATCCCAGGCGCGCCCAGGTAACGGGATTGCCTGTAGCTGGGAAATCTCTTCATGACTAATGTGTTAATCTAGTTATTAACCTTAGTCCATTTCAATAGGTACTCCTGACCGTGGTACTCAGGAGTCCCCTCCTAGACATGATGCAAGACAGGACTGAATTATTTGTACAAACACAATCACCCACGGTATCCAGGATTGATTATACAAGTCATGTCATGTCAGGTAGCCGTCGCAACAGCTTATCAGATATATCATGTCAGGTTATCATGTCAAGTGTTCTTGTCAGGAGTGCGCCACGACGGGCCACTATCATGTCATGTCAGGTTTTCTTGTCAAAGTGCACCACTACGGGTCACTATCGTGTCATGCTCAGGTACATATTAAGCAAATCCATGATTATCAAGTTCACGACAAAAGGCGTAAGGATATAAAATGGACGTAAAATATCTAATAAAATATCAATATTCAGGGCTATAGAAGAGCCATGCAGCTAAAGCATATGCGGTCAGGAAAGGGTAGAATCATACGGCCCAATTAGGAGGACGCATGCGGCCAGGGTCGCTGAATCACATGCGGCCAAGACAAGGGGGCGCATGCAGCTGGAAGTGCAAGGGCGCAAGCGGCTCCAAGACGTTAGGCCTTATGCGGCCAGCGGAAGTGTCGAGTTCATGCGACTGGGTATAGAAGGAGGCGCATGCGGTTAAGTCAACATGACTGCTTATGCGGCTGAGAGTGAAAGGTACATATGCGGCTGAAGGGGCAGGAACCTATGCGGCTGGGAGTAGGACTAGCTCCCATGCGGCAAGAAGGAAGGCTCCATGCGGCCAGGATGAATTGGACTCATGCGGCTCTCGGGGTAGGGGCACATGCGGCTAGCGGGGAACCAAGCCTATGCGGTCCGCAAGTACTAGAGTTCATGCGACTCAAGGAGATAGGCGCATATGCGGCTGAAGGCAAGTGGGACTCCATGCGGCAAGAAGGAACTGAGGACTCATGCGGTCAGGTTCAATTCATATTCATGCGGCCAAGGATGAAGGCAGACTTATGCGGCTGAGAAGCAAGGGCCTCATGCGGTTCAGGAGAATGAGCCCATGCGGCCAGGAAGTGAGATCCAGCCTATGCGGCTGAGAGTCTCATGCGGCCGAATCACTTGCCGCATGAATTTTCATGCGGTCAAGTCAAGCACTGTTCTTCTTCCCCAAATTTCAGAGAAGAAGAACACTATGAACCCAAGCTTCCAAGCTCCATAAAATCTTCATCTGGAGCCCAAATTCGAACTTCCATAGGTCAAAATAGGGTAGAACGAGATTCTCTACAACATGGAACCATCAAAACTCAAAAATAACAAGATTAAGTAGATCAAAACCCAAGAAATCCGAAAAATAAGCAAATATAGATCTACAAGAATCTAGCCATGGGAAGTGAAAATGCCAAGTTCTAAAGTGTTTTATAATATAGTAAAGAAGAAAATGGAGCAATAAAATCAGAGTTCCTCCATGAAGCAAGTTGCACTTGCCTAGACCTCTCTCTTCTCTCTCTGGTAGGTAAGGAAGTAATGGGGAAGAAGAAGATGAGTAATAAAGAGAGAGAATAGAGAGAATGGATTAATAAATACAATGGTGGTGGTAGGTAGGGGTTCATATTGGTTCATATTGAACCAAAGAAAACCGAGCCAAGCCGAACCAACCCAAGGAAATAACCAAGCCAAGCCAAGAAGGAATTAAGCAAGGAAATCATGCAATACAAGAATAAAATACATACACGTATTCCAAGAATACGTGATACGAACCACAGGCATTACATACGCCCATTTTGTACTATATTTTCAATAGAATCACCCATCTATACTCGTTTTTACCACTGCATGACTACTTTATACCATATTTTGGTTATAATTACACATCTAATGCTCGTTTTCGTCATTGTATACTTATACTATTTCGTATTTCAATTAGAATCAATTATTTATACTCGTTTTTACTATTTTACGAGCATTTGATTAATTATTTCGCTTAGAAATAATATTTTCTACCCGTTTCCACAATACGATGCCACTTGTTTTTATCATATTTTAGTTAGAATCATGCATTTGTAGCCTGTTTCATCAATTTACTCCTATTCTATACCATATTTTGATTAAAATAATCCATCTATACTCCTTTTCACCGTTGTACGCCCATTTCATACCATACTTCTGTTAGAATGACCCATTTATACTCGTTTTTACCATTACACGAGTACTTTATACCATATTTCGTTACCATTATGCATCTAATACTCGTTTCGTCATTGTATGCTCGTACTATATCGTATTTGAGTTAGAATCAATTAGTTACTCGTTTTCACCATTCTACGAGCATTTGATATATTATTTCGGTTGGAAATAACATTTCTGTACTCGCTCCAACAAATCTACTCCACTTTTTTACCATATTTTGGTATGAATCACGCATTTGTACCCGGTTTCAAAAATTTACTCCCATTTCTATACCATATTTTGGTTAAAATAACCATCCTATACTCGTTTTCATCGTTGTACGCCCATTGTACACCATATTTTCGTTAGAATCACCCATCTATACTCGTTTATCCCACTGTGCGACTACTTTATACCATATTTTGGTTATAATTGACACTTTTATACTCGACTTCGTCGTTGTATGCTCATACTGTTCAGTATTACAGTTAGAATCAATTATTTATACTCTTTTTTACCATTCCAAGCACATTTTATACATTATTTCGTTTAGAAATAACATTTTTATACCCGTTTCCACAATTATATGCCACTTTGTTAATACCATATTTGGGTTAGAATCATGCATTTGTACTCGGTTTTACCAATTTGCTCCTATTCTATACCTTTTTTTTGATTTAAATAACCCTCCTATACTCGTTTTCACCGTGTACACCTAATTTACACCATATTTTTGTTAGAATCGTCCGTCTATACTCGTTTGTACCATTATACGACTACTTTATACCATATTTCGGTTGTAGTTACCTATCTAATACTCGTTTTCATCGTTGTATGCTCATACTGTATCGTATTTTAGTTAGCATGAATTAGTCATACTCGTTATCACCATTCTTCGAGCATTTGAAACATTATTTCGGTTAGAAGTAACATTTTAATACTCGTTTCCACAAATCTACACCACTTTTTTACCATATTTTGGTAATAATCATGCATTTGTACTCGATTTTACCAATTTTCTCCCATTCTATGCCATATTTCGATTAAAATAACCCTCCAATACTCGTATCCACAGTTGTACACCCATTTTCTACAATATTTTTATTAGAATCACCCATCTATACTCGTTTTTACCATTGCATGACTACTTTATACCATATTTCGGTTATAATTACACATCTAATGTTCGTTTTCGTCATTGTATACTTATACTATTTCGTATTTCGATTAGAATCAGTTATTTATACTCATTTTCACCATTTTACGAGCATTTGATTAATTATTTCAGTTAGAAATTATATTTTCTACCTGTTTCCACAATTCGACGCCACTTTTTTTTATCATATTTTGGTTAGAATCATGCACTTGTAGTCTGTTTCATCAATTTACTCCCATTCTATACCATATTTCGATTAAAATAACCTATCTATACTTGTTTTCACCGTTGTATGCCCATTTCATACCATACTTCCGTTAGAATCACCCATTTATACTCGTTTTTACCATTGCACGACTACTTTATACCATATTTCGTTACCATTATGCATCTAATACTCGTTTCGTCATTGTATGCTCGTACTATATCGTATTTGAGTTAGAATCAATTAGGTACTCATTTTCACCATTCTAGGAGCATTTGATACATTATTTCGGTTGGAAATAACATTTTTGTACTCGTTTCCACAAATCTACTCCACTTTTTTACAATATTTTGGTAAGAATCATGCATTTGTACTCAATTTCACCAATTTGCTCTCGTTCTATACCATATTTCGATTAAAATAGCCCTCCTATACTCGTTTTCACCGTTATATGCCCTTTTTACACTATATTTTCGTTAGAATCACCCATCTATGCTCGTTTTTTGCATTGCATGACTACTTTATACAATATTCAGTTATATGTACCCTCTAATACACGTTTTCATCATTGTATTTTCATAATATACCGTATTAAAGTTAGAATCAGTTATTTATACTCGTTTTTACTATTCTATGAGCATTTGATACACTATTTCAGTTAGAAATAATATTTATGTACTAGCTCCAACAAATCTATGCTACTTTTTTTACCATATTTTGGTAACAGTCACACATTTGTACCCAGTTTTACCAATTTACTACCATTTCTATACCATATTTCGATTAAAATAACCATCATATACTCGTTTTTACCGTTGTATGCCTATTTTACACCATATTTTCGTTAGAATCACCCATCTATACTCATTTTTCCCACTGCGCGACTACTTTATACCATATTCTGGTTATAATTAACAATTTTATACTCGACTTCGCCGTTGTATGCTCATACTGTTCAGTATTACAATTAGAATCAATTATTTACACTCGTTTTCACCATTCCACGCGCATTTGATACATTATTTCGTTTAGAAATAACATTTTTATACCCGTTTCCACAATTATATGCCACTTTGTTATTACCATATTTGGGTTAGAATCATGCATTTGTACTCGGTTTTACTAATTTGCTCCTATTCTATACCATTTTCGATTAAAATAACCCTCCTATACTCGTTTTCACCGTTGTACACCCAATTTACACCATATTTTCGTTTGAATCGCCCGTCTATACTCGTTTATATCATTGCACGACTACTTTGTACCATATTTTGGGTGTAGTTATCCATCTAATACTTATTTTCATCGTTGTAGCTCATATTGTACCGTACTTCAGTTAGCATCAAATATTTATACTCGTTTTCACCATTCTACGAGCACTTGAAACATTATTTCGGTTAGAAATAATATTTCAATACTCGTTTCCACAAATCTACGCCACTTTTTTTACCATATTTTGGTAAGAATCGTGGATTTGTACTCGGTTTCACCAATTTTCTCCCATTCTATGCCATATTTCAATTAAAATAACCCTCCAATACTCGTATTCACAGTTGTACGCCCATTTTGCACTATATTTTCGTTAGAATCACCCATCTATACTCGTTTTTACCATTGCATGACTACTTTAAACCAAATTTTGGTTATAATTACACATCTAATGCTCGTTTTCGTCATCGTATACTTATACTATTTCGTATTTCAATTAGAATTAATTATTTATACCCGTCTTCACCATTTTACGAGCATTTGATTAAATATTTAGGTTACAAATTATATTTTCTACCCGTTTCCACACTTCGATGCCAGTTTTTTTAATCATATTTTGGTTAGAATCGTGCATTTGTAGTCGGATTCACCAATTTACACCCATTCTATACCATATTTTGATTAAAATAACCCATATATACTCGTTTTCACCGTTGTACACCTATTTCATACCATACTTCCGTTAGAATCATCCATTTATACTCGTTTTTACCATTGCACGGCTACTTTATACCATATTTTGTTACAATTATCCATCTAATACTCGTTTCGTCATTGTATGCTCGTACTATATCGTATTTGAGTTAGAATCAATTAGTTATACTTGTTTTCACCATTCTACGAGCATTTGATACATTATTTCGGTTGGAAATAACATTTCTGTAGTCGTTTCCACAAATTTACTCCACTTTTTTTACAACATTTTGGTAAGAATCTTGCTTTTGTACATGGTTTCACCAATTTGCTCTCGTTCTATACCATACTTCGATTAAAATAGCCCTCCTATACTCGTTTTCACCGTTGTACGTCCTTTTTATACTATATTTTCGTTAGAAACACCCATCTGTACTAGTTTTTAGCATTACAGGACTACATTACACAATATTTCGGTTATATTTACCCATCTAATACTCGTTTTCATCATTGTAATCTCATAATATACCATATTACAGTTAGAATCAATTATATATACTCGTTTTCACCATTCTACGAGTATTTGATACATTATTTCAGTTAGAAATAACATTTCTATACACTCTCCCACAAATCTATGCCACTTTTTTTTTACCATATTTTGGTAAAAATCATGTATTTGTACCCGGTTTTACCAAATTACTTCCATTTCTATACCATATTTTGACTAAAATAAGCATCCTATACTCGTTTTCACCGTTGTATGCCCATTTTACACCATATTTTCATTAGAATCATCCATCTATACTCATTTTTCCCAATGCGCGACTACTTTATACCATATTTTGGTTATAATTAACAATTTTATACTCGACTTTGTCATTGTATGCTTATACTGTTCAGTATTACAGTTAGAATCAATTATTTATACTCATTTTCACCATTCCACAAGCATTTGATATATTATTTTGTTTAGAAATAACATTTTTATACCCGTTTCCGCAATTATATGCCACTTTGTTATGACCATATTTGGGTTAGAATTATGTATTTGTACTCGATTTTACCAATTTGCTCCTATTTTATATCTTTTTTCGATTAAAATAACCCTCCTATACTCGTTTTCACCGTGCACACCCAATTTACACCGTATTTTCGTTAGAATCACCATCTAAACTCGTTTGTACCATTGAACGACTACTTTATACCATATTTCGGTTGTAGTTACCTATCTAATACTCGTTTCCATCGCTGTATTCTCATACTGCAACGTATTTCAGTTACATGAATTAGTCATACTCGTTTTCACCATTCTACGAGCATTTGAAACATTATTTTGGTTAGAAGTAACATTTCAGTATTCGTTTCCACAAATCTACGCCACTTTTTTAACATATTTTGGTAAGAATCGTGGATTTGTACTCGGTTTCACCAATTTTCTCCCATTTTATGCCATATTTCAATTAAAATAACCCTCCAATACTCGTTTTCACAGTTGTACGCCCATTTTGCACTATATTTTCGTTAGAATCACCCATCTATACTCGTTTTTACCATTGCATGACTACTTTAAACCAAATATCGGTTATAATTACACATCTAATGCACGTTTTCGTCATCGTATACTTATACTATTTCGTATTTCAATTAGAATCAATTATTTATACCCGTCTTCACCATTTTACGAGCATTTGATTAAATATTTAGGTTACAAATTATATTTTCTACCCGTTTCCACACTTCGACGCCACTTTTTTTAATCATATTTTGGTTAGAATTATGCATTTGTAGTCGGTTTCACCAATTTACTCCTATTCTATACCATATTTCGATTAAAATAACCCATATATACTCGTTTTCACCGTTGTACACCCATTTCTTACCATACTTCCGTTAGAATCATCCATTTATACTCGTTTTTACCATTACACGGCTACTTTATACCATATTTTGTTACAATTATCCATCTAATACTCGTTTCGTCATTGTATGCTCGTACTATATCGTATTTGAGTTAGAATCATTTAGTTATACTTGTTTTCACCATTCTACGAGCATTTGATACATTATTTCGGTTGGAAATAACATTTATGTACTCGTTTCCACAAAACTACGCCATTTTTTTATAATATTTTGGTAAGAATCTTGCATTTGTACGCGGTTTCACCAACTTGCTCCCGTTCTATACCATACTTCGATTAAAATAGCCCTCATATACTCGTTTTCACCGTTGTACGCCCTTTTTATACTATATTTTCGTTAGAAACACCCATCTGTACTAGTTTTTAGCATTGCAGGACTACATTACACAATATTTTGGTTATATTTACCCATCTAATACTCGTTTTCATCATTGTATTCTCATAATATACCGTATTACAGTTAGAATCAATTATTTATACTCGTTTTCACCATTCTACGAGCATTTGATACATTATTTCAATTAGAAATAACATTTTTATACATGCTTCCACAAATCTACGCCACTTATTTTTTTACCATATTTTGGTAAAAATCAAGCATTTGTACCCGGTTTTACCAATTTACTTCCATTTCTATACCATATTTTGATTAGAATAAGCATCCTATACTCGTTTTCACCGTTGTATGCCCATTTTATACCATATTTTCATTAGAATCATCCATCTATACTCATTTTTACCAATGCACGACTACTTTATACCATATTTTGGTTATAAATAACAATTTTATACTCGACTTCGTCATTGTATGCTTAAACTGTTCAGTATTACAGTTAGAATCTATTATTTATACTCATTTTCACCATTCCACAAGCATTTGATATATTATTTCGTTTAGAAATAAAATTTTTATACCGGTTTCCGCAATTATATTCCACTTTGTTATTACCATATTTGGGTTAGAATTATGTATTTGTACTCGGTTTACCAATTTGCTCCTATTTTATATCTTTTTCGATTAAAATAACCCTCATATACTCGTTTTCACCGTGTACACCCAATTTATACCATATTTTCGTTAGAATCGCCCGTCTATACTTGTTTGTACCATTGAACGACTAATTTATACCATATTTCGGTTGTAGTTACCTATCTAATACTCGTTTTCATCGTTGTATGCTCATACTGCACCGTATTTCAGTTAGCATGAATTAGTCATACTCGTTTTCACCATTCTATGAGCATTTAAAACATTATTTTGGTTAGAAGTAACATTTTAATACTCGTTTCCACAAATCTACGCCACTTTTTTACCATATTTGTTTAAGAATCATGCATTTATACTCGGTTTCACCAATTTTCTCCCATTCTATGTCATATTTCGATTAAAATAACCCTCCAATACTCGTATTCACAGTTGTACGCCCATTTTGCACTATATTTTCATTAGAATAACCCATCTATACTCGTTTTTACCATTGCATGACTACTTTATACCATATTTCGGTTATAATTACACATCTAATGCTCGTTTTCGTCTTTGTATACTTATACTATTTCGTATTTCAATTAGAATCAATTATTTATACTCGTTTTCACCATTTTACGAGCATTTGATTACTTATTTTGGTTAGAGAATATATTTTCTACCGTTTCAACAATTCGACGCCACTTTTTTTTTATATCATATTTTGGTTAGAATCGTGCATTTGTAGTCTGTTTCATCAATTTACTCCCATTCTATATCATATTTCGATTAAAATAACCTATCCATACTCGTTTTCACTGTTGTACGTCCATTTCATACCATACTTCCGTTAGAATCATGCATTTGTAGTCTATTTCATCAATTTACTCCCATTCTATACCATATTTCGATTAAAATAACCCGTCTGTACTTGTTTTCACCGTTGTACACCCATTTCATACCATCCGTTAGAATCACCCATTTATACTCATTTTTACCATTGCACGACTACTTTATACCATATTTCGTTACCATTATGCATCTAATACTCGTTTCGTCATTGTATGCTCGTACTATATCGTATTTGAGTTAGAATCAACTAGTTACTCTTTTTCACCATTCTATGAGCATTTGATACATTATTTCGGTTGGTAAGAATCATGCATTTGTACTCGGTTTCACCAATTTGCTCCCATTCTATACCATATTTCGATTAAAATATCCCTTATACACTCGTTTTCATCGTTGTATGCCTTTTTACAATATATTTTCGTTAGAATCACCCATCTATACTCGTTTTTAGCATTGCAGGACTACTTTATACAATATTCGGTTATATGTACCCATCTAATACTCGTTTTCATCATTGTATTCTCATAATATACCGTATTTCAGTTAGATCTGTTATTTATACTCGTTTTCACCATTCTACGAGCATTTGATACACTACTTCAGTTAGAAATAACATTTCTATACTCGCTCCCACAAATCTACGCCACTTTTTTTACCATATTTTGGTAAAAATCATGCATTTGTACCCGATTTCACCAATTTACTCCCATTTCTATACCATATTTCGGTTAAAATAACCGTCCTATACTCGTTTTCACCGTTGTACGCCTATTTTACACCATATTTTCGTTAGAATCACCCATCTATAGTCATTTTTACCACTGTACGACTACTTTATACCATATTTTGGTTATAATTAACCATTTTATACTCGACTTCGTCATTGTATGATTATACTGTTCAGTATTACATTTAGAATCAATTATTTATACTCGTTTTTACCATTCCACGAGCATTTGATAAATTATTTCGTTTAGAAATAACATTTTTATACCCGTTTCCACAAATATATGCCACTTAGTTATTACCATATTTGGGTTAGAATCATGCATTTGTACTCGGTTTTACCAATTTGCTCCTATTCTATACCTTTTTTCGATTAAAATAACCCTCCTATACTCGTTTTTACCATTGTACACCCAATTTACACTATATTTTCGTTAGAATCGCCCGTCTATACTCGTTTGTACCATTGCGCGGCTACTTTATACCATATTTCGGTTGTAGTTACCCATCTAGTACTCGTTTTTATCATTGTAAGCTCATACTGTACCGTATTTCAGTTAGCATGAATTAGTTATACGCGTTTTCACCATTCTACGAGCATTTGAAACATTATTTCGGTTAGAAGTAACATTTCAATACTCGTTTCCACAAATCTACACCACTTTTTTTTACCATATTTTAGTAAGAATCATGCATTTGTACTCGGTTTCACCAATTTTCTCCCATTCTATGACATATTTCGATTAAAATAACCCTCCAATACTCGTATTCACAGTTGTACCCCCATTTTGCACTATATTTTCATTAGAATCACCCATCTATACTCGTTTTTACTATTAGATGACTACTTTATACCATATTTCGGTTATAATTACACATCTAATACTCATTTTCGTCATTGTATACTTATACTATTTCGTATTTCAATTAGAATCAATTATTTGTAATCGTTTTCACCATTTTACGAGCATTTGATTTATTATTTCGGTTAGAAATTATATTTTCTACTCGTTTCCATAATCCGATGCCACTTTTTTAAATCATATTTTGGTTAGAATCATGCATTTGTAGTCTGTTTCATCAATTTACTCCCATTCTATACCATATTTCGATTAAAATAACCCATCTATACTCGTTTTCACCGTTGTACTCCCATTTCATACCATACTTCCGTTAGAATCACCCATTTATACTCGTTTTTACTATTGCACGACCACTTTATACCATATTTCGTTACCATTATGCATCTAATACTCGTTTCGTCATTGTATGCTCGTACTATATCGTATTTGAGTTAGAATCAATTAGTTACTCGTTTTCACCATTCTACGAGCATTTGATACATTATTTCGGTTGGAAATAACATTTCTGTACTCGTTTCCACAAGTCTACGCCACTTTTTTACAATATTTTGGTAAGAATCATGCATTTGTACCCGGTTTCACAAATTTGCTCCCTTCTATACCATATTTCGACTAAAATAGTCCTCCTATACTCGTTTTCACCATTGTACGCCCTTTTTACACTATATTTTTGTTAGAATCTCCCATCTATACTCTTTTTTAGCATTGCAGGACTACTTTATACAATATTCGGTTATATGTACCCATCTAATACTCATTTTCATCATTGTATTATCATAATATACTCGTATTACAGTTAGAATCAGATATTTATACTCGTTTTTACCATTCTACGAGCATTTGATACCCTATTTCAGTTAGAGATTACATTTCTATACTCGCTTCCACAAATCAATGCTACTTTATTTTACCATATTTTGGTAAGAATCACGCATTTGTACCCGGTTTCACCAATTTACTTCCATTTCTATACCATATTTCAATTAAAATAGGCATCCTATACTCGTTTTCACCGTTGTATGCCCATTTTACACCATATTTTCGTCAGAATCACCCATCTATACTCGTTTTTACCACTGTGCGACTACTTTAGACCATATTTTGGTTATAATTAACAATTTTATACTCGACTTCGTCGTTGTATGCTCATACTGTTCAGTATTACAGTTAGAATCAATTATTTATACTCGTTTTTACCATTCCACGAGCATTTGATACATTATTTCGTTTAGAAATAACATTTTTATACCCGTTTCCACAATTATATGCCACTTTCTTATTACCATATTTGGGTTAGAATCATGCATTTGTACTCGGTTTTACCAATTTGCTCATATTCTATACCTTTTTTCGACTAAAATAACCCTCATATACTCGTTTTTACCGTTGTACACCCAATTTACACCATATTTTCGTTAGAATCGTCCGTCTATACTCGTTTGTACCATTGCACAACTACTTTATACCATATTTTTGTTGTAGTTACCCATCTAATACTCGTTTTCATCGTTGTATGCTCATACTGTACCGTATTTCAGTTAGCATCAATTAGTTATACTCGTTTTCACCATTCTTTGAGCATTTAAAGCATTATTTCGGTTATAAGCAACATTTCAATACTCGTTTCCACAAATCTGCGCCACTTTTCTACTATATTTTGGTAAGAATCATACATTTGTACTCGGTTTCACCAATTTTCTCCCATTTATGCCATATTTCGATTAAAATAACCCTCCAAAACTCGTATTCATAGTTGTACGCCCATTTTGTACTATATTTTCGTTAGAATCACCCATCTATACTCATTTTTACCATTACATGACTACTTTATACCATATTTCGATTATAATTACATATCTAATGCTCGTTTTCGTCATGGTATGCTTATACTATTTCGTATTTCAATTAGAATCAATTATTTATAATCGTTTTCACCATTTTACGAGCATTTGATTAATTATTTCGGTTAGAAATTATATTTTCTACCCGTTTCCACAATTCGATGCAACTTTTTTTAATCATATTTTGGTTAGAATCATGCATTTGTAGTCTGTTTCATCCATTTACTCCCATTTTATAGCATATTTCGATTAAAATAACCCATCTATACTCGTTTTCACCGTTGTACTCCCATTTCAAACCATACTTCCGTTAGAATCACCTATTTATACTCGTTTTTACCATTGCACGACTACGTTATACCATATTTCCTTACCATTATGCATCTAATACTCGTTTCGTCATTCTATGCTCGTACTATATCGTATTGAGTTAGAATCAATTAGTTACTCATTTTTACCATTCTACGAGCATTTGATACATTATTTCGGTTGGAACTAACATTTCTGTACTCGTTTCCACAAGTCTGCGCCACTTTTTTACAATATTTTGGTAAAAATCATGCATTTGTACTCGGTTTCACCAATTTGCTCCCTTCTATACCATATTTCTACTAAAATAGCCCTCCTATACTCGTTTTCACCATTGTACGCCCTTTTTACACTATATTTTTGTTAGAATCACCCATCTATACTCGTTTTTAGCATTGCAGGACTACTTTATACAATATTCGGTTATATGTACCCATATAATGTTGGTGCTTTCTTTACATGGAGAGAGCTTGCTCTCAACATGCCTTGTAAATTTTAGTCCCACATCGGAAATGCACCATGAGTTATCTCAACATATATACTTGGGTGTGTTGTTGAGAGATGCACATGGGGTGGTGACCCTAAGGAGGGAACCATGTGGATGATTTTACTAGGAGGTAAGAATAAGGCTCCAAGGATTAAGCATTAATGCTTTTGTCATTCTCTTGGATTAAATTTCATTTGGAGCTAAGCCCCAACGGGGCTTAGCGACTCCGACACGGACTCGGACTTGGGCTCGGGCTCATGGGCTCATGAGGCGTAATGTGGCATTTTGTTGGCGCACTTTGCACTTAGGCTCATATGCGGCCATGCGGCCCATGCGACCCATACGGTCATGCGGCCATGCGGCCATGCGGCCCATGCGGTCCATGCGACTCATGTGGCTCATGCGGCCCATGCGGCTCATGTGGTCCATGCGGCTCATGTGGTCCATGCGGCTCATGAGGCTCATGCGGCCAGGCTTCTGCTGTCGCATGGAGGACTCCGCTGACTATGCAGATTACAAGTCAGTTATGGAAATGCTGAATCAATACGATTAATTCAGATCCTATCTTTGTGGGATTTGAATTAATTTTGTTCCTATCTTTGTGGGATTTGAATTAATCTCGTTGCTATCTTTTTAGGATTTGATTCAATCCTTCCATAACTGAAGAGGCGGCTAGGGTTTCCACCCTCTCTCTATAAATACTCTTTTCTGGCCTCCTTTGTGGTTACTACGAAAAAAATATAAGTCAGAAAAGGAGAAAAAGAGAAAGAGCTGCTGCCGCCATTGCAAGTCCATCCGAGGAGTCAGAACAGAGGTGACTTCGAGCGTTCCACAAGTTTTTCAAACTTGCTGGTTCCTGGAAGCAGATCGTGTGGGGCGAATCTTCCTTTGAGCAACGGTGTTTTGACACCCCAGCATTATTCTTCTTCTCATCTCTCTCTAGATTATTGTAACTAGTTCTGTCCCAATTGCAACACGTTTGCAAGGAAGAATGAGAGATCTTCTCTTCTCTATTTCCCTCCTCCGTGTTGTAATCGAGTTATTTGGTATTTGTATCATCGTAGATCTTTGTTGCATCTGTTTTACCATCTTTGATCAAGCCCCGGTACTAACAATCTCAAAGCAAGATCCGTGTAGATGGAAAACATTAATGCTTCGCTCCTCCAATCGGACTTCTGCAAGTTGGAAAAGTTCGATAGAGAGCACTATCAAGTCTGGAAGAGAAAGGTTTACCTAACTCTTCAACTAAAAGACGTTGATCATGTTCTGTTGGAAGGAGAACCCTCTGTTCCAGATACTGGATCTACTGTCGCAATCAACGCGGCTACCAAACTCCAGGCCAAGTGGAGAAGGAAAAATAGCATCTGTAGGCTTCTCATCCTGAATGCTATGGAGGATTTCCTGGCAGAATCCTACTCGAAGAAGGAACTTGCCAGAGACATATGGGAGTCTGTAGAAAATCTGTATGAAGAAGACAGGAACAGGAGCAAGATGTTTGTGGTTGAAAAATATCACAAATTGCTCTTTGAGGACGAGAAGTCCATGTTGCCATAGGTGAAGGAATTTCTGAAGCTACGTCAGAAACTGGAAGACGAAGAGATGCCCCTTCCCGACAAGTTTGTCGTTGGAGGGATCGTCTCAAAACTTCCTGCTGGATGGAGTACCGTCTATGCAAGGATACACAGAAAGAAGCTAGACATTAGCTTGGGAGATCTACTTCAAGAGATCCATGTTGAGGACGAGATGCGTTCCCAACAGAAGGTGGACACTCTGTCCAAACAGTTGGCTAAAGCTAATCTAGTGCAGACGAGGGATCCCAAGGGGAAGCAGGCGGCTTCTCATCCCAAGAAGAAGGACTTCACTAATCTAAAAGTGAAGGGTCCTTCATTCAAGCAACAGAAGACTAAGTCCCACGTGACTTGTTACAATTGTGGCAAGAAAGGCCACTACAAGAGTGAATATAGATCTAAGCCTAAACAATCAGAGAAAGGTGAGCCTAATAAGGTTTTATTGGTTTCTAACATTGTTGCTATGTTCGGACAGGTCACAACTGTGGGGGTTAACTCTGACTAGTAGATAGACACTGGTGCGACTTGCCATGTTTGTTCTGGCAAGGAATGGTTTGTCACGTACCAGCCGATATCTGAAAAGGTTGTCATGGCGAACCAGGTCCAAGCTGAAGTTCTGGGGATCGGGACCGTAGAACTGGAACTCACTTCTGAGAACACTCTGACGCTTCAAGGTGTAAAGCATGTTCCGGCGATTGCCAAGAACCTGATCTCTAGGAGCCTGCTCTGCAATGCAGGCTTGAGGATGGACATCAATGCTGGTCAGATGGTGATGTCCAAGAAAGGAACATACTTCGGAAAGGCTTATAAAATCGAAGGAATGTTTAAAATTCAGCTTGTCAACCAGTTTGAAGACATTAATGCAGTTGCATTTTCTGATTATTCTCTTAAGTTGTGGCATAATGGAATAGGACATGTTCATTGTAAAAGAATTAACAAAATGTCTAGTCTAGGACTTATCTCCAAATGTGGGGGTAAGGTGGAGAAGTGTGAAGTGTGTGCTCAGACGAAGATCACAAGGAAACCCTTTCATCGGGTCAATCGAAGCACAGATCTTCTGGAGTTGGTACACTCCGATATCTGTGACTTCAAACATTTCTCCACGAAGGCCGGGATGAAGTATTTCATAACCTTCATCGACGACTTCTCAAAATACGCGTTCGTCTACTTGCTCAAGTCTAAAGACGAAGCCTTCGAGAAGTTCAGAGAGTTCAGGGCCGAAGCTGAACGGCAGACTGGACAACAACTCAAGAGGTTGAGAAGTGATCGAGGTGGAGAGAACATGTCTCATGAATTCACATCGTTCTGCAAAGAACATGGAATCATATGCGAGACTACTGCTCCATATTCTCCTCAATCCAACGGAGTAGCAGAGAGGAAGAACCGAACATTAACAGAAATGATAAATTCTACGCTGCTTACTGCAGGCCTTCCAAAATGCTACTGGGGAGAAGCTGCATTAACGGCCACTTTCATTCTGAATAGAGTGCCATATGCAACTTCGGACGTAACTCCTCATGAACTCTGGTTCAAAGTCAGACCAAACTTGAATGTCATTCGAGTGTGGGGGTGTCTGGCGTATGTGAAGCTCCCAGATCTGAAGATTCAGAAGCTAGGGACAAGGACTACGAAGGCGATCTTCTTGGGGTATGCCGAGAAGAGTGATGCTAGGAGATTTCTTGATATTGAGTCAAATCATATCATCGAATCTCGCGATGCTGAATACTTTGAAGACAAGTTTGCAAAAGACAAAAATATTGTTCTTTCGGACATTCCGGAAAATGATGTAGGTGCAAATGAGACTGAAATCTCATATGGGCCAGTAGTCCAAGAAGAAGCTGTTGTTGATGAAACAACTCTTGTACCAGAACTCGCAGAGCCGTCAGCTAAGCGAACGAGGAGACCGAAATACTTCGGAGATGACTTTGTCACCTATCATATGGAAGCAGATCCGCTTACCTATGATGAGGCGATGAAGACCAGAGATGCTATCTTCTGGAAGGAGGCAGTGAATGACGAGTTTGACTCTATCACCTCCAATAACACCTGGGTGTTGGTAGATCTACCTGAAGGAGAAAAGTCTATCGGATGTAAATGGATCTTCAAGAAGAAGATGAAGGCAGATGGAACTATTGACAAGTTTAAGGCCAGGCTGGTAGCCAAAGGATTTTCTCAGAAACAGGGGATAGACTACTTTGACACGTACGCTCTAGTAGCTCGGATGACCACCATCAGAATGTTAATCGCTCTAGCAGCAATACAAAAGTTGGTGATACATTAGATGGATGTTAAAACAGCATTCCTGAATGGGAGCTGACCGAAGAGATTTACATGCAATAGCCAGATGGATTTGTCGTCAAAGCTCTTGAAGACAAAGTCTGTAAGTTGGTGAAATCATTGTATGGTTTGAAGCAAGCTCCCAAGATGTGGCATGAGAAGTTTGACAAAGTTATTAGGTCAAACGGCTACAGAGTCAACGAGATGGACAAATGTGTTTACACAAAGTTCGTTGATGGAAGAGGAGTCATCGTTTGTCTGTACGTGGACGACATACTAATCCTAGGTACGGATATAGGCTGTGTCACAGAGACAAAGAAGTTCATCTCAACCAAGTTCAGTATAAAGGACTTGAGGGATGCAGATGTCATCTTGGGCATAAAGATCATCCGGACAGACACTGGAGTAGCGCTGTCTCAATCTCACTACATTGAGAAGATTCTCACATGCTATGGGTATAAGGATCTTCCAGGGATCGATACGCCATACAGGTGTGATCAGAAGCTGAAGCCAAACTCGAAGGAAAGCGTCAGGCAGCTGGAGTATTCTAGCATTATCGGAAGTTTGATGTACGCTACCACTGCCACAAGACCTGACATAGCTTTTGCCGTAGGGATGCTGAGTCGGTTCACAAGCAACCCAGGGGTTGAGCACTGGAAAGCTGTGAAGCGGGTGATGAGATATCTCAAGAAGACTCAGACATATGTACTGCACTACAATGGGTATCCGACAGTAGTGGAAGGCTTCAGTGATGCTAGCTGGTGTTCAGAGGTGGAAAGCGAGAGATCCACAGGTGGATATGTCTTTTCCTTTGGTGGAGCTGCTATATCGTGGAAGTCGAAGAAGCAGACTATACTCTCTCGTTCCTCCATGGAATCTGAATTCTATGCACTTAAAACTGCAGCAGATGAAGCAGAATGGCTTCGGAAGCTCATGTATGATCTTCCAGTGGTTGGGGCTCAGATACCGGCGATACCGATATCCTGTGACAACCAGGCGACTGCGGCGGTGGCATCAAATGACCTCTTCAACGGGAAGAAGAGGACTGTACGGTTAAAGCACAGGGCAGTACACGATCTTATCAAAAGAGGTATAATTGCAGTGGTTGATGTTCGGAGTCAGGAGAACCTGGCAGATTCGTTCACAAAGGGCCTCAAGTGCCAGTTGGTCGATGACACAGCTTATAAAATGGGCTTGAAGGCATTCTGATAGTGTGTCTTTGTAATCCTACCATAAAGTTTTATGATATTAGTTTAAAGAGAAATCTACTAGGCATCTAACTTTTGGTTCAAAGGAGGATCACTGACTGGGAAACTATTAGGTAATAGTGGGTACTTGTTCTCTGGAACATGGAAGGGATACGGACCCATAACCACTGTTGTCTACTATGTATTTTTTTTCGGAAAAAATAGATCCTGTGGAAGGTTGGCTTAAACGCCTTAATGAGTTCTCAGGCAGAGTGAATGTCTGGTGTGCTTTACAGGAAGCACGGTAGAGCAGCACTACAAGGAGTGTAACTCCATGCTACAGTGGAATGACTCCACCATGAGGTTCCCAGGTAGGGGTAATGCCTCGGCTTTGCAAGCCAAGTCATAGCGGCGTGGCACCGCAAATAGACAGGTAGCCTAATGCTGTATGACGGAATTAAAGAGTTGTAGACAGCACTACAAAGGGGAGGATGGCCCCATGTTACAGTGGCATGACACCACGATGAGGTACCCAGGTAGGGGTAAAGCCTCGGCCTTGCAAGCCATGTCGTTGCGGCGTAACACCGCAAGGAAGCCTTAGGCTTCATGCTGAGTAGATTGGCACTACAAAGAGGCTGAGACCTCATGCTACAGTAGTATGACACTACGATGAGGTTCCCAGGTAGGGGTAATGCCTCGGCTTTAGGCCATGTCATAGCGGCGTAGCACCGCAAGGAAGCGCAAGGCTTCATGCCATATCTCTTTAATAAATAACTCACCTATAGTGTATGGAAAGAGATATCAGGCCGTCTCTTGAGGGTAAAATTATAGACGCCCAAAATTATACACTGAAACTAGGCTGGCACAGGGCCTTTAATGTGCAGCCAGAAGCACACGTAACTACACTTTGTGAGTGGGAAGAATTATAATTGTGGTACAGAATTCAAGGCGTAGTCCAATCTTGTATCACATTGTTATTTAACCCATGCGGGAAGATTCAAGTCGTCAGCGACATCTATCCTAATGCAAAATGGACAGTTACTGTGGGGAACGCTCAACCCTGGACATATATATATGTTGTGATATGTGGGGGATTGTTGGTACTTTCTTTACATGGAGAGAGCTTGCTCTCAACATGTCTTGTAAATTTTAGTCCCACATCGTAAATGCACCATGAGTTATCTCAACATATATATTTGGGTACGTTGTTGAGAGATGCACATGGGGTGGTGACCCTAAGGAGGGAACCATGTGGGTGATTTTACTAGGAGATAAGAATAAGGCTCCAAGGATTAAGCATGAATGCTTTTGTCATTCTCTTGGATTAAATTCTATTTGGAGCTACACCCCAACGGGGCTAAGCGACTCAGACTCGGACTCGGACTCGGACTCGGGCTCATGGGCTCATGAGGCGTAATGTGGCATTTTGTTGGCGCACTTTGCACTTAGCACGTCAGCAGTCATGCGGTCTTATGCGGCATGCGGCTCATATGCGGCCATGCGGTTTTATGCGGCATGCGTCTCATATGCGGGTCATACGGCCATGCGGCCATGTGACCATGCGGCTCATGCGGCCCATACGGGCTATGCGGTCCATGCGGTACATGCGACTCATGTGGCTCATGCGGCCCATGCGGCTCATGTGGTCCATGCGGCTCATGTGGTCCATGCGGCTCATGAGGCTCATGCGGCCAGGCTGCTGCTGCCGCATGGAGGACTCCGCTGACTGTACAGATTACAAGTCAGTTATGGAAAGACTGAATCAATACGATTAATTCAGATCCTATCTTTGTGGGATTTAAATTAATTTTGTTCCTATCTTTGTGGGATTTGAATTAATCTCGTTGCTATCTTTTTGGAATTTGATTCAATCCTTCCATAACTGAAGAGGCGGCTAGGGTTTCCACCCTCTCTCTATAAATACTCTCTTCTGGCCTCCTTTGTGGTTACTACGAAAAAAATATAAGCCAAAAAAGGAGAAAGAGAGAGAGAGCTGTTGCCGCCATTGCAAGTCCATCCGAGGAGTCAGAACAGAGGTGACTTCGAGCATTCCACAAGTTCTTCAAACTTACTGGTTCCTGGAAGCAGATCGTATGGGGCGAATCTTGCTTTGAGCAATGGTGTTTTGACACCCCCGCATTGTTCTTCTTCTTATCTTTCTCTAGATTATTGTAACTCGTTCTATCCCAATTGCAACACGTTTGTAAGGAAGAACGAGAGATCTTCTCTTCTCTATTTTCCTCCTCCGTGTTGTAATCGAGTTATTTGGTATTTGTATCATCGTAGATCTTTGTTGCATCTGTTTTACCATCTTTGATCAAGCCCTGGGACTAACATCTAATACTCATTTTCATCATTGTATTCTCATAATATACCGTATTACAGTTAGAATCAGTTATTTATACTCGTTTTCACCAATCTACGAGAATTTGATACACTATTTCAGTTAGAAATAACATTTTTATACTCGTTCCGACAAATCTATGCTACTTTTTTTTACCATATTTTGGTAAGAATCACGCATTTGTACCCGGTTTCACCAATTTACTCCTATTTCTATACCATATTTCAATTAAAAAGGCATCCTATACTCGTTTTTACCGTTGTATGCCCATTTTACACCATATTTTCGTCAGAATCACCCATCTATACTCGTTTTTACCACTGTGCGACTACTTTATACCATATTTTGGTTATAATTAACAATTTTATACTCGAGTTCATCATTGTATGCTCATACTATTCAGTATTACAGTTAGAATCATTTATTTATACTCGTTTTCACCATTCCACGAGCATTTGATATATTACTTCGTTTAGAAATAACATTTTTATACCCGTTTCCACAATTATATGCCACTTTGTTATTACTATATTTGGGTTAGAATCAGGCATTTGTACTCGATTTTACTAATTTGCTCCTATTCTATACATTTTTCGACTAAAATAACCCTCCTATACTCGTTTTTACCGTTGTACACCCAATTTACACCATATTTTCGTTAGAATCGTCCGTCTGTACTCGTTTGTACCATTGCACGACTACTTTATACCATATTTTTGTTGTAGTTACCCATCTAATACTCGTTTTCATCTTTGTATGCTCATATTGTACCGTATTTCAGTTAGCATGAATTAGTTATACTCGTTTTCACCATTCTACGAGCATTTGAAACATTATTTCGGTTAGAAGTAATATTTCAACACTCGTTTCCACAAATCAATGCCACTTTTTTACCATATTTTGATAAGAATCTTGCATTTGTACTTGGTTTCACCAATTTTCTCCCATTCTATGCCATATTTCGATTAAAATAACCCTCCAAAACTCGTATTCGCAGTTGTACGCCCATTTTGCACTATATTTTCGTTAGAATCACCCATCTATACTCGTTTTTACAATTGCATGACTACTTTATACCATATTTCGGTTATAATTACACATATAATGCTCGTTTTCGTCATTGTATACTTATACTATTTCGTATTTCAATTAGAATCAATTATTTATACACGTTTTCACCATTTTACGAGCATTTGATTAATTTTTTCGGTTAGAAATTATATTTTCTATCCATTTCCACAATTCGATGCAACTTTTTTTAATCATATTTTGGTTAGAATCATGCATTTGTAGTCTGTTTCATCAATTTACTCCCATTCTATACCATATTTCGATTAAAATAACCTATCTATACTCGTTTTCACTGTTGTACTCCCATTTCATATCATACTTCCGTTAGAATCATCCATTTATACTCGTTTTTACCATTGCACGACTACTTTATACCATATTTCGTTACCATTATGCATCTAATACTCGTTTCGTCATTGTATGCTCGTACTATATCATATTTGAGTTAGAATCAATTAGTTACTCGTTTTCACCATTCTACGAGCATTTGATACATTATTTTGGTTGGAAATAACATTTCTGTATTTGTTTCCTCAAATCTACGCCACTTTTTTACAATATTTTGGTAAGAATCATGCATTTGTATTCGATTTCACCAATTTGCTCCCGTTCTATACCATATTTTGATTAAAATAACCCTCCAATACTCGTTTTCATCGTTGTACGCCCTTTTTACACTATATTTTCGTTAGAATCACCCATCTATACTCGTTTTTAGCATTGCAGGACTACTTTATACAATATTCGGTTATATTTACCCTCTAATACTCGTTTTCATCATTGTATTCTCATAATATATCATATTACATTTAGAATCAGTTATTTATACTCGTTTTCACCATTCTACGAGCATTTGATACACTATTTCAGTTAGAAATAATATTTCTATACTCGCTCCCACAAATCTATGGCATTTTTTTTACCATATTTTGGTATGAATCACGCATTTGCACCCGGTTTCACCAATTTACTCCCGTTTCTATACCATATTTCGATTAAAATAACCATCATATACTCGTTTTCACCGTTGTACGCCCATTTTACACCATATTTTCGTTAGAATCACCCATCTATACTCGTTTTTACCACTGCACGACTACTTTATACCATATTTTGGTTATACACTACAACAAATAGGGCCTACAATAGCAGTTTTTTTATAGCGTTCAAGTGTTCCCGCTATAGAATGTTATCAACAATAGCGTTCTTTCTGCAGTACTATAAAAATATCTATCTATACCGTGTCCTGAATGCTGTAGATAGATATTTTGAACTGCAAAAGACTTTGCCCAAAAATTGGCGTCAGCAGCCCGCTTCTAAAATTTTCATGAGAGGTTTGAAAAATTTTGAACTGCAAAAGACTCTTAAGGTCTAAAAGAAAACACTTTTAAGCACTCTCTCTCTCTCATTCCTTTCTCTTTTTTTGTTGCTCTCTCTCCTTTTTTTCATTTTCAACCGTCGAAGCCGATCCACCGCCGCAGTCACAGCCGACACCGCCACAGTTGCTACCGACTCCGTCGTTGTCTTGGTCAGCTCTCAATCCTTCATCTTTATCTCTTATTTTTTCTGAGTTTTTCTTTAGTGATTTATTATGTAGGGTTAATAATTGGGAATTTTATAAGCAACAAAATAGAATTGATGATTATCTTGGGTTTTTCTTTCTTAAATAGGATCTAGAGGAAGAAATCAACATCCAGGGCTTCTCCTTTTGGAAGCAATTTGTAACAATTTTTTTAGAAAAAAAAATTCAATTTTTATGAAAGGAGAGGAGCAGAAGCAAGGAAGTTTCTTATTATATTCTTTCCTATCAATTTCGGTTGTGTTTAGTTATGAAGGAAGTAAGGAATAGGAACAGAAGCATACTTTGATCCTGTTTCAACATGATCACCTATGTTTTCTTTCTCTTACTTTCTACTGAAGCATAGATAGCCTTGGAGTTTGCTTACATTTTTTCTTCTGTACTCATCTGATATATCTCAGTAAGTATGTTTCTTGTATAAAAACATCAATCTATGTTTACTTGTTTATTCCTTCAGTCTCATTCTCTTATAACACATATTGAGTTCCAATTCTATAGCCTTTACTATACTACACCAAAACACAGAAGAAAAATTATATGCTAATTTAACTAATTCATCTAAAATGTTATTTTTGCATATCCAATTAATTTTGCTCTAAATTAGAAGTAGGTGTGAAACCTAATGCAGTCGCCTATATCGGCATCTTTAATGCTTGTAGCCATTCGGGCTTGCTAAAAGAAGCTCGACAACATTTTGAAGAGATGAAAACATTGCATGGTTTAGAGCCCGAGGTCAAGCATTATGGATGTATGGTGGATCTTCTTGGTCGTTGCGGCCGTTTAGAAGAGACGAAGGTGATGATCAGGAGGATGCCGATTGGCCCGAATGCATCGTATGGGGATTGATACTACATGCTTGCAGAGTACATAGGGATACGAACTTGGCCGAAAAAGCGGCAAAGCACGTTATTGAACTGGAACCTGGTCTGGATACGGGATATGTTCAGTTATACGACATATACATGGATTCTGGCAGGCAGGCGCATGCCTCTAAGATCCGACGACTGATGGAAGTGAGAGGGGTTAAGAAGATGGCTGGGTTTAGCTCAATTACGATAGGCGGCAAGTCCCATAAGTTTATTACGGGAGACCTAAGAAATTCTTACATGCATATTTTACATATTTGTTGGGGATTATGTCGAGGAAGCCACTTTCCACAAGGGTCCTTCAATATCAGCAAGCTCTGATGTTCTTTTATGTATTTCTTCCCTTATCAATTCCATGACTTCTTTAGTGCTTGCCTTATTTCTAGCTTTCCTCTTAAAATAAATCAAGCATAATTGCCTATTTCTAATTTGCAATGTCTTGAACAAAACAATGAAGTAAATGTGCTCGGGAGTGGCTCACAGGTCACTATCTATCAAACGTGTCCATTTTTCTTTCTAGTGTCTACAACAAATGCATACAAGAAACAACTCTTACATCCTTCCTTGGCCATCACTTATAGTAATTTTTATTCCTATATATTATTCCATTTCATGAAGTTTATATAAAATATTTTGCAATAACTTATACCAGTATCTCAATAACAGGTTTATGTTGCACATGGGAAACTGCAGTTAGAACTACCTCTGGAAAAAGTAAAGGAATGGGAAACTGCAGTTAGAACTACCTCTGGAAAAAGTAAAGGAATTGAGCAATGCCTCACATGGTGAGCAATTTTATTGAAAAATGATGAATTTAAATTATAGATGTTTCTTCATGTTCGAATCTTAGGATATTAAAATATTGGTAATGGGCATACATCTATTTTGTTTGATCCTGGGTTATTACATGAACCACTTAAATCTTTGTCCAAATATGAAGTTGTTTATGATATTTACAAGGTGAATTTGCTTTTTGGAACAACTTTTTACAAATTGGAATCAATTTAACATAAGTCTTGTCTTCTCTATTGACTGTCAACTGCTTTAGGTAGCTTTTATCCCAGAAATTTGGGTATGGCTACTTCATTTGATTATGATTTCTAAATACTATATTGCTAACGGCCAAGATATATTGGTCTTTTACTTTTCATCCTAAATAAGTAACAGACATCAAGCTAGCTTGGTTCTTCCCATAATATAATATTGATTCCATTCACTCTCCTCACAATGTTCAATTATACACACCATATTCTGTAGCTAGAAAGAAACGAGTCAATGCACAGGTTAGTGTTGGTAACATATTGGAATTTACTAGCATAAAGCTTTAATTACTGCACTATATCATCTTATCCTAATTTTGCTTTATATGAATTCTTTATAGGAAAGAGAGTTTTGAAAGATGTGAAAATGGTAAACAAAATGCTGAAGGCTTGTTAGTTGAAATATGTTTCGATGATATTTATTCTCTCTTTTGTGGCATTGCTTGACAATCAACAACACACTCATATTTTTTATGATGTTGTCACAGAGTGAAAAAGATTGCTGTATATAGAGTGAAAAAGATTGCTTGGTAAACAAAATGTTTCGGAGATATTTTTTATGATGTTCTCACAGAGTGAAAAAGATTGGTAAACAAAGTGTTTTTTTGTGATCTATAATATTTTCGTGCATGCTGTATCTTTTCTCTTCTTTTATTACAAGAAGTAGATTTATTGGGAAGACAAAAGAAATCAAATAGGTTCTCATAAGTTGTGACCTATGGTTCTCATAGCAAAACCAATGGCTATTGTTAGTTAATACTTATTTTCTTATCAGCAAAACCAATTATTTGGTGTCATCGTAGGATGATTTGAATATATAGTTATTGAATAAACTCAGGATTTTGATTGTATGAGCACCTAACTCTTGAAAGTTTATGGACTAAACTGAAATTTAGTCTGCACCCAGCTGACCTATTCTGTAATTGTTTGAATGAAGAAAGATGAATCTACCACTAACATGAGTTCATTTCTTCTTCTTTTTTTTGAATTTACATGAGACTAATTTTGTGTGTGAGACAGTGGAAGAGGATCCGAGGAATGTACTTGCGAGGAACAAGTAGAAAAATACGAGGCAGATATGTTGGTTGTAGGAAGCCATGGGTAAGAAGCAATGTCAACCTAGACTGATACTATGTTGCACCGACACGATACGAGGCAGATATGTTGTTTCAAGGTATTTGTTTTTCAATGTTATACATATGGATTAATGCTCTTATTGGTCATTGGTTTGTCACATGTATTTCGGTTTGAAAGCTGAATTTTACTTAGTTATTTTCTATTATGTTGTTATTTACCAGAATATGACACATTTTTCTTGATACCTGCAGTATTTGAAGCATTACAAACCATTTAGGGATATTCCCATCTTCGAACGCTTTCCAGGAGGTACTCTCTTTTTGATAATTTTGGCGCCTTCGATATTGCATTTTTACAGGATTTGTTTATCGGTTCACATTTTTCAAGGTATTATTTCTTTTTCTGATGTCTATTGGTTCACATTTTTTAGCTATTAAGCAAATCATTAATATTTTAATAATTCTAATTTGGGAGCTGAAGCGTGAGGGTTGAACTTGTTTTAAAGATGAATCTCACAAAGTTTTTGGACGTGTGATGTGCATATTTTTTTATATAATAATGCTAATATGTTTTCTTCTCAATTTTGTGTAGGTTGCGTGTAAATTTTTGATGGCTGTGGATATAAGCTAGAAGGAAAGAGTCGATCGAGCTGCATTTTGGCCTACAAACATTTTGTATGGAAATGGAATAATTTAGTTGAATTTTGGACCAGTGTTAGGTTACAAACGTTTTGTAGTCTTGGATTCTCTTTATATGAAAATTTTATTTTGGACTACTATTTCGATCACTTTAGGCGTACAATAACCTTTTGTACATCTTGAATGTTTTAATGAAAAATGTATGAATTTATTTATTTTGGCAAACCTTTTCTATATCTTGATTGATCGAAATGGAAGTTGCGATTGAAATTTTTGAAATCAAAATTGCAATCATCATGAATTTTTGTGATGCACAGGTTAATTGTATGTGATACAAAACAGGTTATTCAGATATAAAATTTTATAGCATATTTATGGCACTCAAAATGCTATAAAAATTGACAACGTTCAGAAATGCTATAATAAATCAACAACATTAAAGAACGCTATGCACCATCTACAGCATTCATGAACGCGATTATTCATCAACAACATTCAAGAACGCTATAGACCATCCACAACATTCATGAACGCTATAATCTATCGACAGCATTCATGAATGCTATAAACCATCAACAGCATTCATGAACGCTATAATCCATCTACAGCATTCAAGAACGCTATAATGTTATAGCGTTCACATGTTTTGACATACTATAGCGTGGGCAATTATAGCGGACAGAATATGCTATAGAAGGCATTCTATAGCATTTTGCGCATGCTATTGTAGGCCATATTTGTTGTAGTGATAATTAACAATTTTATACTCGACTACATCATTGTATGCTCATATTGTTCAGTATTACAGTTAGAATTAATTATTTATACTCGTTTTCACCATTCCACGAGCATTTGACACATTATTTCGTTTAGAAATAACATTTTTATACCCGTTTCCACAATTATATGCCACTTTGTTATTACCATATTTGGGTTAGAATCATGCATTGTACTCGGTTTTACCAAATTGCTCCTATTCTATACCTTTTTGATTAAAATAATCATCATATACTCATTTTCCAATTTACACCATATTTTCATTAGAATCGCCCGTCTATACTCGTTTGTACCATTGCACGACTACTTTATACCTTATTTCGGTTGTAGTTACCCATCTAATACTCGTTTTCATCGTTGTATGCTCATACTGTACCTATTTCAGTTAGCATGAATTAGTTATACTCGTTTTCACCATTCTACGAGCATTTGATACAATATTTCGGTTAGAAGTAACATTTCAATACTCGTTTTCACAAATCTACGCCACTTTTTTACCATATTTTGGTAAGAATCATGCATTTGTACTCGGTTTCACTAATTTGCTATCGTTCTATACCATATTTCGATTAAAATAGCCCTCCTATACTCGTCTTCACTGTTGTACGCCCTTTTTACACTATATTTTCATTATAATTACCCATCTATACTCATTTTTAGCATTTCAGGGCTACTTTATACTATATTTCGATTATATTTACCTATCTAATACTCGTTTTCATCATTGTATTCTCATAATATATTGTATTTCAGTTACAATCAATTATTTATACTCGTTTTTACCATTCTACGAGCATTTGATACATTATTTCAGTTAGAATAACCATCCTATATTCGTTTTTACCGTTGTACATCCATTTTACACTATATTTTCGTTAGAATGACCCATCTATACTCGTTTTTACCACTGTACGACTACTTTATACCATATTTTGGTTATAATTAACAATTTTATACTCAACTTCATCATTGTATGCCCATACTGTTCAGTATTACAGTTAGAATCAATTATTTATACTTGTTTTCACCATTCCACGAGTTGTAGTTACCCATCTAATACTCGTTTTCATCGTTGTATGCTCATACTATACCATATTTCAGTTAGCATGAATTAGTTATACTCATTTCACCATTCTACGAGCATTTGATACATTATTTCGGTTAGAAGTAACATTTCTATACTCGTTTCCAAAAATCTATACCACTTTTTTACAATATTTTGGTAAGTATCATGCATTTGTACTCGGTTTCACTAATTTGCTCCCGTTCTATGCCATATTTCGATTAAAATAGCCCTCCTATACTCGTTTTCACCGTTGTACGCCTTTTTATACTATATTTTCATTAGAATCACCCATCTATACTCGTTTTTAGCATTGCAGGACTACTTTATGCTATATTTCGGTTGTAGTTACCCATCTAATACTCGTTTTCATCGTTGTATGCTCATACTGTATCATATTTCATTTAGCGTCAATTATTTATACTCATTTTCACCATTCTACGAGCATTTGAAACATTATTTCGGTTAGAAATAACATTTCAATACTCGTTTCCACAAATCTACGCCACTTTTTTACCATATTTTGGTAAGATCATGCATTTGTACTCGGTTTCACCAATTTTCTCCATTTCTATGACATATTTCGATTAAAACAACCCTCCAATACTCGTATTCACAGTTGTACGTCCATTTTGCACTATATTTTCGTTGGAATCACCCATCTATACTCGTTTTTACCATTGCATGACTACTTTATACCATATTTCGGTTATAATTACACATCTAATGCTCGTTTTTGTCATTGTATACTTATACTATTTTGTATTTCAATTAGAATTAATTATTTATACTCGTTTTCACCATTTTACGAGCATTTGATTAATTATTTTGGTTAGAAATTATATTTTCTACCCGTTTCCACACCTCGACGCCACCTTTTTTAATCATATTTTGGTTAGAATCATGCATTTATAGTCGGTTTCACCAATTTACTCCCATTCTATACCATATTTCGATTAAAATAACCCATCTATACTTGTTTTCACCGTTGTACGCCTATTTCATACCATACTTCCGTTAGAATCACCCATTTATAGTCGTTTTATACTCGTTTCATTACAATTATCCATCTACTACTCGTTTCGTCATTGTATGCTCGTACTGTACCGTATTTGAGTTATAATCAATTAATTATACTCATTTTCACCATTTTACGAGTATTTGATATATTGTTTCGGTTGGAAATAACATTCTATACCCGTTTCCACAAATCTATGATACTTTTTTAGAATATTTTGGTAAGAATCATGCATTTGTACTCGGTTTCACCAATTTGCTCCCATTTTATACCATATTTCGATTAAAATAGCCCTCCTAGACTAGTTTTCATCGTTGTACACCCTTTTTACACTATATTTTCTTTAGAATCACCCATCTATACTCGTATTTGGCATGCATTGCAGGACTACTTTATAGTATATTTCGGTTATATTTGCCCTTCTAATACTCGTTTTCATCTTTATATTCTCATATTACACAGTATTTCAGTTACAATCAATTATTTGTACTCGTTTCACCATTCTACGAGCATTTGATACATTATTTCGGTTAGAAAAATATTTCTATACTCGTTTTCACAAATCTAAGCCACTTTCTAACCATATTTTGGTAAGAATCATGCAATTGTACCCGGTTGCACCAATTTACTCCCATTTCTAAACCATATTTCGATTAAAATAACCATCATAGACTCGTTTTTATCGTTGTACGCCCATTTTACACCATATTTTCGTTAGAATCACCCATCTGTACTCGTTTTTACTGTTGCACGACTACTTTATACCATATTTTGGTTACAATTAACAATTTTATACCCGATTTCATCATTGTATGCTCATAGTGTACAGTATTTCAGTTAGAATCAATTATTTATACTCGTTTTCACCATTATGCGAGCATTTGCTACATTATTTCGTTTAGAAATAACATTTTTGTACCCGTTTCCACAATTATATGCCACTTTGTTATTACCATATTTGGGTTAGAATCATGCATTTGTACTCGGTTTTACCAAATTGCTCCTATTCTATACCTTTTTGATTAAAATAATCATCCTATACTCGTTTTCAATTTACACCATATTTTTATTAGAATCGCCCGTCTATACTCGTTTGTACCATTGCACGACTACTTTATACCTTATTTCGGTTGTAGTTACCCATCTAATACTCGTTTTCATCGTTGTATGCTCATACTGTACCTATTTCAGTTAGCATGAATTAGTTATACTCGTTTTCACCATTCTACGAGCATTTGATACAATATTTCGGTTAGAAGTAACATTTCAATACTCGTTTTCACAAATCTACGCCACTTTTTTACCATATTTTGGTAAGAATCATGCATTTGTACTCGGTTTCACTAATTTGCTATCGTTCTATACCATATTTCGATTAAAATAGCCCTCCTATACTCGTCTCCACCGTTGTACGCCCTTTTTACACTATATTTTCATTATAATTACCCATCTATACTCATTTTTAGCATTTCAGGGCTACTTTATACTATATTTCGATTATATTTACCTATCTAATACTCGTTTTCATCATTGTATTCTCATAATATATTGTATTTCAGTTACAATCAATTATTTATACTCGTTTTTACCATTCTACGAGCATTTGATACATTATTTCAGTTAGAATAACCATCCTATATTCGTTTTTACCGTTGTACGTCCATTTTACACTATATTTTCGTTAGAATGACCCATCTATACTCGTTTTTACCACTGTACGACTACTTTATACCATATTTTGGTTATAATTAACAATTTTATACTCAACTTCATCATTGTATGCCCATACTGTTCAGTATTACAGTTAGAATCAATTATTTATACTTGTTTTCACCATTCCACGAGTTGTAGTTACCCATCTAATTCTCGTTTTCATCGTTGTATGCTCATACTATACCATATTTCAGTTAGCATGAATTAGTTATACTCATTTCACCATTCTACGAGCATTTGATACATTATTTCGGTTAGAAGTAACATTTCTATACTCGTTTCCAAAAATCTATACCACTTTTTTACAATATTTTGGTAAGTATCATGCATTTGTACTCGGTTTCACTAATTTGCTCCCGTTCTAAGCCATATTTCGATTAAAATAGCCCTCCTATACTCGTTTTCACCGTTGTACGCCTTTTTATACTATATTTTCGTTAGAATCACCCATCTATACTCGTTTTTAGCATTGCAGGACTACTTTATGCTATATTTCGGTTGTAGTTACCCATCTAATACTCGTTTTCATCGTTGTATGCTCATACTGTATCATATTTCATTTAGCGTCAATTATTTATACTCATTTTCACCATTCTACGAGCATTTGAAACATTATTTCGGTTAGAAATAACATTTCAATACTCGTTTCCACAAATCTACGCCACTTTTTTACCATATTTTGGTAAGATCATGCATTTGTACTCGGTTTCACCAATTTTCTCCATTTCTATGACATATTTCGATTAAAACAACCCTCCAATACTCGTATTCACAGTTGTACGTCCATTTTGCACTATATTTTCGTTGGAATCACCCATCTATACTCGTTTTTACCATTGCATGACTACTTTATACCATATTTCGGTTATAATTACACATCTAATGCTCGTTTTTGTCATTGTATACTTATACTATTTCGTATTTCAATTAGAATTAATTATTTATACTCGTTTTCACCATTTTACGAGCATTTGATTAATTATTTTGGTTAGAAATTATATTTTCTACCCGTTTCCACACCTCGACGCCACCTTTTTTAATCATATTTTGGTTAGAATCATGCATTTATAGTCGGTTTCACCAATTTACTCCCATTCTATACCATATTTCGATTAAAATAACCCATCTATACTTGTTTTCACCGTTGTACGCCTATTTTATACCATACTTCCGTTAGAATCACCCATTTATAGTCGTTTTATACTCGTTTCATTACAATTATCCATCTACTACTCGTTTCGTCATTGTATGCTCGTACTGTACCGTATTTGAGTTATAATCAATTAATTATACTCATTTTCACCATTTTACGAGTATTTGATATATTGTTTCGGTTGGAAATAACATTCTATACCCGTTTCCACAAATCTATGATACTTTTTTAGAATATTTTGGTAAGAATCATGCATTTGTACTCGGTTTCACCAATTTGCTCCCATTCTATACCATATTTCGATTAAAATAGCCCTCCTAGACTAGTTTTCATCGTTATACACCCTTTTTACACTATATTTTCTTTAGAATCACCCATCTATACTCGTATTTGGCATGCATTGCAGGACTACTTTATAGTATATTTCGGTTATATTTGCCCTTCTAATACTCGTTTTCATCTTTATATTCTCATATTACACAGTATTTCAGTTACAACAATTATTTGTACTCGTTTCACCATTCTACGAGCATTTGATACATTATTTCGGTTAAAAAATATTTCTATACTCGTTTTCACAAATCTAAGCCACTTTCTAACCATATTTTGGTAAGAATCATGCAATTGTACCCGGTTGCACCAATTTACTCCCATTTCTAAACCATATTTCGATTAAAATAACCATCATAGACTCGTTTTTATCGTTGTACGCCCATTTTACACCATATTTTCGTTAGAATCACCCATCTGTACTCGTTTTTACTATTGCACGACTACTTTATACCATATTTTGGTTACAATTAACAATTTTATACTCGATTTCATCATTGTATGCTCATAGTGTACAGTATTTCAGTTAGAATCAATTATTTATACTCGTTTTCACCATTATGCGAGCATTTGCTACATTATTCCGTTTAGAAATAACATTTTTGTACCCGTTTTCACAATTCTATGCCACTTTTTTAACCATATTTTGGTTAGAATCATGTATTTATACTCGGTTTCACCAATTTACTCCCATTTTATAGCTTTTTCGATTAAAATAATCCTCCTATACTCGTTTCTACTGTTGTACAGCCAATTTATACCATATTTTATTAGGATCGCAAGTCCAAAATAGCAATTTGCATAGTCTCTCTCTTCAATTATGTTTGATATAATTCACCTATTCATCCTATCCAATTCACGTAGTCGATCACAAGGTTGTCTAGCATAACAATATGTCATATCCCAATCTCACGCAAGTCTGATTATCAACGGTGGACATAAATCACCATGCCAATGTTCCCGCGGGATAATCGTCCTCATCAGATCGTAACTCTTGCATTGAGTATAGACTAACTCATTCTCGATACGTAGATTGGGTCTACTCAATTCTCAAGTTTTACATAATATTCAATCGCAAGTCCGAACAATCCACAAATTCATCTTCGCTTCAAACCACAAGTCGAATTAATCCAAATTGCCACGCCCTGATCTTATGAGTTGATCATTCCCACTGGACATGAATCACCGTGCCAACGCTCACGCAGAATCATCGCCCCAAGTCCGATATAACGCATGTGCGAGACTGGAGTTGCGCTCGCACAAGACAAGATCGTTGACATTGTGGTTATCGACGAATAATCAAGACACTTCCATTTTCTTCCAAACATTCCTTCTTATCAAAATCCCAAGCCTAACATCCATCGAAACAATAACTTTGAATACGATCATCATTCATCCAATCAGAGTACCCCCTAGTTATCGTACATCGATCTTTGATACGCCTCAATACCATCGATGACGTACATAACCTGACAATATTCCTTTGCAATGAAATCCGAGTCGTGCAACTTAATTCCTCAATTTGCATTGTTCCATACTAACTCAAGTTATTGAGCGACAACCATTCTAAATCCTTAGTCATTCTTCGTATCTTCAAACCAACGTTCATGCACGCTATCTTCCATTCGTGCTATCATCAATCCCGTCTATGAGTATTTTACCTCAACTCAAGTTTCACTCTATTCGACTATTCCGAAATCGCACGTACGATCTACCAAGTTTTCTCGACCAAGATGTCCATTCGTTTTATCGTTCCGAATCTCTATTCAACTGTTTCGTAATTTCTACTACACATGCACAAATTGTTCGAGCGATATCTCGTTTGAGAACCTCAAAATTTCGACCAACTAAACGTTACTCATTCTGAGGCTTTGCGTGACAACACCACTTGTGGATATGCTCGTTGCTACCCGTAAAATCCTTAGTTTCTCTCGAACAATTTCCAAGACATCTATACACCACTCATGGTTTGAGCCACTCGACTAATCGCCGAAACTCACTCTTATTTTTCATCGAGACTATTGCATACACCATGCAGGGTCAAGTCATTCTATAAATCCTCAAAAAGATCATTCAATTCACAATCGACACGTTCGAATATACGTTCGTCTGTTCCTCAAAATCTAAGAACCATTCCCTATTTTCGTCTTAGCGTTGGTCTGATAGCGTCTCTATTGATATAGACTATAAGTCTAACTTATTTTTGTCCAAGCGATAGCTAATCTCGCTCGCAAACTCGTTCGCACAAGAGGTTCTAGGTGCGCGATACTCGGCACAACTTAGCCAAAAGGCTGTGTGTATAGTCGTCCCATTCAAACTATACTTCGGTCTCGTACACTCATTCGCTATTGTCAGCATAAGGTTATTCAGGTATGCACAACATTTGCTAACTTCAGCATGGGTTCCTTCCAACTCAAATCCGACACAGTTCGACATAAAGGCCTTCGCATTTCGATCCCGTTCAACCGAATACTTGTACGAGATTTTGAAAATATTAGACTTATAGTATGGAACATCCCAAGGCACAACGATAGAGAGCATACACTTCTTTTATCCACGATCGAGCTTTCAAAACTGAGAGAACTAAAATAAAGTCCAAGGACGTAAAGTCGTGCTCTGATAACAATCTGTCACGCCCCGCTCCCAGAGGAACGATCGTCCTCCCTATGGCGTGATGCCGCACGAGCCTAGGTTGCGCTCGTGCAAGGTCAAGTCCAGAAACGACCGATTGAAGCTAGGCCACAGAGTCGCACAGAGTGTCACCATTTGCAGCAGAAAGTAAATGAACACAAATTAAAACAAAGTCATTGCACTTTATTGATGATCAAGATGTATTACAAGCGGCGCTAGGCCGAGATTACATTTCGCTCAAGCTCTATCTCCGAAACATAAAAGGCGTGCCAAGTGGCTAACAAGATGGAATGATTCATGATGATGTTTCGATACAATATATCCTGTATATGGTGCTTTTGTTCCTTTACAATGCTCCAAGGCTTCAAAGTTAGCTCCACGTCTTAGCACGTTCGAAGAAAGTCTTCGTACCCGACGAGGTTCTCCCGCAGACTGCAAATAATCTATGCGGTTATCAGTACATTGTTATACACTGGTGGGGATGCTAGCTCGCCCAACTCGCTATCATTACCAAACATGTTAAATTTACTTTTGTGCACCATCTATCATTTATTGTCTTACTAATCTTGCCTTAGGATCAGTTTCATGGCATATAATATCAAGCCTATCCCATGTTACCGATATTAAGTGTCGCATATGAATAGCATTCGCAACTTACCATACGATCTTCCCTGTCCAAGGTAAACCAAGTTAGCCGACATATTATACGTAAATACTTAACGGAAAAGTATTCCAAAGTGTCAAGGGCATGTTCCTCCCTCAGGTTCTACGAAGTATTCTAGTTTTGTCAAGATGTGTTGTGATCAAGCTTTGTTCAATGTTCATTCAGTTACTCAGTCGTTCAGCTTACTCAAGTTGTTAGTATGTGTTGTACTCAAACGTTGTTCAGATGCATTTCATTTAGTAACTTAGCATGTTTAGCTTACTCAGATTACTTATTTCAATTCAAGGTCTCGCACGCGGATTGCCGCAATCGAGCCAACTTAATCTATATACACCGTTCGCTGGCACCACAAGCCATTTTGGACTATCTTTCTTGTTATCGTGGTTCCCTATCAGCCGGTGATGGCTGGTACACCCTGATAGGCCATGCAATACCCAACTTACGCCTCTTGGGTGGCCGAGCCTGCACCCAAGCCGCCTGTAAGCCATGATTCTGCCTAGGCCGGCCATGATGTCGTTGATCGTTGACATGGAATCCTTATTCATTTCTTTCCCACGTGCACCGAGTTGTCCGCGACCATTTCGTATTGTCTTGTCATTTTTAACTTAATGGGAGCCATAGGCTGTCTTTGAGCCGTAGTTAATTACTGACTAGGTTGGCGGTGGCATCCGTGTAGCGTGGGTAGCGAGCCCCGTTGCACATCCCTGTCATACCGGTCTCTAATCCTTCTTGTCTTCTCTTATGACTTTCTTTTCATTCATTCATTCATTCATTCATTCTTTTCTTTCTTTCACTTGTTCATTCGTTCATTCACTCATTCATTCGTTTATTCGTTGATTCATTCATTCGCTTATTCTTTCATTCGTTCATTCATTCATTATGCAGCTCCCTATACGGGAACCGTCTTGGCGACCCATTGGTCCCGAAGTCTTACGATGTTTTTAGTAAACCATTCATTATTTCATGGCTTAAGCTATGGTACGATCTAGGGACTAGCATTTCATTCATAATTGAACGCATAGTAAATCTACTCGAAACGTAAGTGGTGCGTTGGCACAAGCATGGAGTGCGATGCGAGGGTTCAAGTAATTTCCTAAGTTTATTTCCATGTTCTATACAAGCATACAAGATGAGATTATTTCCTTAGCTAGGTGCGTTGAATCATTTTGTTAGCATGCACGGTGTTATCGCCTAGCGATCTAGCAATATTGTCTGTATTATTAAGTGTTTAGGCTAAGCAAAGACAGGTTCATCGGAGCTACCCACCTTAGTGATGATCGCATCGGCCGAGCGATACTCCGAGCACGCCTTTGAAAGTCTAAGTCTCGATTCTTCTTGAAGGGCCAACTTAACAATTGCATCGATTCACATCGATACTTCATCGGGTCGACGCAACTCTTCAAGTCAATGATTCATTTGAGTTGTTGCACATGCCGCTTGAATCGACGTTCCGCTAGGACGGAGCAGGTAGTTACATAATACACCACTCAAAATAAGTCTCGTCCTCGAGACTTCCTGAGTGCACGTCATCCTATCGTTCCTTAACTCATGTCGTATGTGTACCTTAGACAATTCCCATCGAATGACTTTATCCTTCGATGGCATCGAACTATACTCGGGTATCTTTCTAAGTTTCGTGTCGCATACGTTTGATAAATTTCATCGAATGAATTTACCACTCATTCAAGAGTTAATGATACCCACTCAGTCATCGTGTTTCTATGACTTGGTCACTATTGTGCCCTATCGCGGGACTATAATGGTCACACGAGGTGTGTTATAATTCATCAAGCATGAGGGTCACTGGCTGAGGCTAACTCATACATCTGTTTATCCATGCACATCTCAACATATCCACTTGCAGCTGCATTTGAGTTCATCATATCGCTGAGTTTGGATCGTGCATATATTCAAGGTGTCCCCCGAATATATACATTTCAACCAAGCTTAGCGATAGCAAAGTCAAACAAGCTACTCGTGATAGTTTCGAATTGTCGATCGTTGTACTAACTCGATTAAAACTGAACTCCAGTTTGTTTCACTATCGTATATCTCGATCCTCGAGATGACCCTATTCATTTCTCAAGCGTTCTTGTCTATGAAATCAATACGATTTCTTCTTAACAGAGCCGACCAAGGTTCAAGTAATTCTCGTCCGATCCAAAACCAAACATTTTACTATTATCAAGTACATCTTTCTATCAATGATTCACATTGGTTATCCCAACTTTTCTTACTTATAACCGATTTCTATCATTCACTTTGATTTGGGGCTAATATCATTGTCGCTAACGTATACTCCTCGTTCCAAGTCCTAACTCTAAGTCTTGTTGCCCCAGATTTATCGTTCGTTCGAACGTTACTCTAAAGTCAGTCACATAGGTTCACTCACTCGGCATAGGGTTGTCCACCTATCCGCTAGGACAGCTCACAAGGTCATAGTGATAAGTTAAGTTCTTGGTTCATCGTGCAAGGTCATTGCACGACGTTCGTCCCAATCCTATTGTCAAACCATTGTTCGTTCGTATGGGATACTCTACCCAAGCTCGTTTCACTCAAATTTCTAAACATCGAGCAATGTTCATCCTATTCGCATCAAGACATTCTTCACACGAGGTCCGAGTCCGTTCAGCAAAGTCATCGTACAATAGGTTCTCCTAACCAAATCCTAGCGCACGTCCAAACTAGCAATTTGTATAGTCTCTCTCTTTAATTATGTTTGATATAATTCACCTATTTATCCTATCCAATTCATGTAGTCGATCACAAGGTTGTCTAGCATAACAATATGTCACATCCCAATCTTACGCAAGTCTGATTATCCACAGTGGACATGAATCACCATGCCAACGTTCCCGCGGGATAATCGTCCTCATCAGAACGTAACTCTTGCATTGAGTCTAAACTAATTCATTTTTGATATGCAGATTGGGTCTACTCAATACTCAAGTTTTACTTTTTCTTTAATCGTAAGTCCGAACAATCCTCGAATTTACCTTCGCTTCAAACCACAAGTCGAATCAATCCAAATTGCCACGCCCTGATCTTCTGAGTTGATCATTCCCACTGGACATGAATCACCGTGCCAATGCTCACGTAGAATCATCGCCCCAAGTCCGATATAACGCATGTGCGAGACTGGAGTTGCGCTTGCACAAGACAAAATCGTTGACATTGTGGTTATCAACGAATAATCAAGACACTTCCATTTTCATCCAAACATTCCTTCTTATCAAAATCCCAAGCCTAACATCCATCGAAACAATAACTTTAAATACGATCATCATTCATCCAATCAGAGTACCCCCTAGTTATCGTACATCGATCTTTGTTATGCCTCAATACCATCGATGATGTACATAACCTGACGATATTCCTTTGCAATGAAATCCGAGTCGTGCAACTTAATTCCTCAATTTGCATTGTTCCATACTAACTTAAGTTATTGAGCGACAACCATTCTAAATCCTTAGTCATTCTTCGTATCTTCAAACCAACTTTCATGCACGCTATCTTCCATTCATGCTATCATCGATCCCGTCTATGAGTATTTTTACCTCAACTCAAGTTTCACTCTATTCGACTATTCTGAAATCGCACGTACGATCTACCAAGTTTTCTCGACCAAGACGTCCATTCGTTTCATCGTTCTGAATCTCTATTCAACTGTTTCGTAATTTGCACTACACATTCACAAATCGTCCGAGCGATATCTCGTTTGAGACCCTCAAAATTTTGACCAACTAAGTGTTACTCGTTCTGAGGCTTTGCATGATAACATCGCTTGTGGATATACTCATTGCTACCCATAAAATCCTTAATTTTGCTCGAACAATTTCCAAGACGTCCGTACACCACTCATGGTTTGAGCCACTCGACTAATCGTCAAAACTCACTCTTATTCTTCTTCGAGACTATTGCATACACCACTCGGGGTCAAGTCATTCTACAAATCCTCGAACAGATCATTCGATTCACAATCGACACGTTCGAATATACGTTTGCCCGTTCCTCAAAATCTAAGAACCATTCCCCGTGTTCGTCTTAGCGTTGGCCAATCTCGCTCGTAAATCTCGCTCACAAAGTTCGAGCAATAGCCAATCTCGCTCGTAAAGTCGTTCGCACCAGAGGTTTTAGGTGCGCGATACTCGGCACAATTTAGCCAAAAAGCTGTATACATAGTTGTCCCGTTTAAACTATACTTCAGTCTTGTACACTCATTTTGTGTACATAGATCGTGGCATCCGTGCAGCACGGGTAGCGAGCCCTGTTGCACGTCCCTGTCATACATGTCGCTAATCCTTTTTGTCTTCTCTTATGCCTTTCTTTTCATTAATTCATTCTTTTCTTTCTTTTACTTGTTCATTCGTTCATTCATTCATTCACTCATTCATTCATTTATTCGTTGATTCATTCATTTACTTATTCGTTCATTCATTCATTTATTATGCAGCTCCCAGTATAGGAACCGCCTTGGTAACCCATTGGTTACGAAATCTTACGACGTTTCTATACTCTGCTCGGAATGACTATATTGATAGTCTTCCTGCCTCATTTTAGTAAACCATTCATTATTTCATGTCTTAAGTTGTGGTACGATCTAGGGGCTAGCATTTCATTCATAATTGAAGGCATAAGTAAATCTACTCGAAACGTAAGCCGTGCGTTGGCACGAGCGAGGGTTCGAGTAATTTTCCAAGTTTATTTCCATGTTCTACACAAGCATACAAGATGGGATTATTCCCTTAGCAAGTTGCGTTGAGTCATTTTATTAGCATGCACGGTGTTTTCGCCTAGCGATATAGCAATATTGTCTGTATTATTATGTGTCTAGTCTAAGCAAAGACAGGTTCATCGGAGCCTCCCACCTATGATCACGTTCACTCCGAGCGCACCTTTGAAAGTCTAAGTCTCGATTCTTCTTGAAGGGCCAACTTAACACTTGCAGCGATTCACATCGATACTTTATCGGGTTGACACAATTCTTTGAGTCAATAATTCATTTGAGTCGTTGCACATGCCGCTTGAATCGGCGTTCCGCTAGGACGAAGCGAGTCATTACAATTTTCGTTAGAATCACCCATCTATACTCGTTTTTACCATTGCATGACTACTTTATACCATATTTTAGTTATAATTACACATCTAATACTCGTTTTCGTCGTTGTATACTTATACTATTTCGTATTTCATTTAGAATTAATTATTTATACTCGTTTTCACCATTTTATGAGCATTTGATTAATTATTTCGGTTAGAAATTATATTTTTGTACCCATTTCCCCAATTCGATTCCACTTTTTTTAATCATATTTTGGTTAGAATCATGTATTTGTAGTCGGTTTCACCAATTTACTCCCATTCTATACCATATTCCGATTAAAATAACCCATCTATACTAGTTTTCCCTGTTGTATGCCCATTTCATACCATACTTCCGTTAGAATAACCCATTTATACTCGCTTTTACCATTGCACGACTACTTTATACCATATTTTGTTATAATTACCCATCTAATACACGTTTTCATCATTGTATGCTCATACTATATCGTATTTCAGTTAGAATCAATTAGTTATACTCGTTTTCACAATCCTACGAGCATTTGATAAATTATTTCGGTTAGAAATAACATTTCTATAGTCGTTTCCACAAATCTACGCCATTTTTACCATGTTTTTGTAAGAATCATGCATTTGTACTCGGTTTTACCAATTTGCTCCCGTTCTATACCATATTTCGATTAAAATAATCCTCCTATATTCGTTTTCACCATTATACGCCCTTTTACACTATATTTCGTTAGAATCACCCATCTATACTCTTTTTTAGCAATGTAGCTCTACTTTATACTACATTTCGGTTATATTTACCCATCTAATATTCGTTTTCATTACTGTATTCTCATACAATACCGTATTTCAGTTACAATTAATTATTTATGCTCGTTTTCACAATTCTACGAGCATTTGATATATTATTTCGGTTAGAAATAACATTTCTATACCCGTTTCCACAAATCTACGCCACTTTTAACCATATTTTGGTAAGAATCACGTATTTGTACCCGGTTTCACCGATTTACTCTCATTTCTAAACCATATTTCGATTAAAATAACCATCTTAGACTCGTTTTCACCGTTGTACGTCCATTTTACACCATATTTTCGTTAGAATCACCTATCTATTCTCGTTTTTACCATTACACGACTACTTTATACTATATTTTTGTTACAATTAATAATTTTGTACCCGATTTCATCATTGTATGCTCATATTATATAGTATTTCAGTTAGAATCAATTATTTATACTCGTTTTCACCATTCTACGAGCATTTGATACATTATTTCGTTTAGAAAGAACATTTTTGTACCCGTTTCCATAATTCTATACCACTTTTTTTTACCATATTTTGGTTAGAATTATGTATTAATACTCGCTTTCACCAATTTACTCCCATTATATACCTTTATCGATTAAAACAACCCTCCTATACTCTTTTTTACCATTGTACAGCCAATTTACACCATATTTTCATTAGGATTGCCATCTATACTCGTTTGTACCATTGTGCAACTACTTTTTACCATATTTTGGTTGTAGTTACCCATCTAATACTCGTTTGCATCGTTGTTTGCTCATATTGTCCCGTATTTCAGTTAGCATCAACTATTTATACACATTTTTACCATTTTACGAGCATTTAATACATTATTTCGGTTATAGATTACATTTTTATACCTGTTTCCACAATTCGATGCCATTTTTTATAATATTTTGGTTAGAATCATGCACTTGTACTCGTTTTTTACCATTGTATGACTACTTTATACCATATTTCAGTTATAATTACACATCTAATACTCGTTTTCGTCGTTGTATACTTATACTATTTCGTATTTCAATTAGAATCAATTATTTATACTCGTTTTTACCATTTTACGAGCATTTGATTAATTATTTCATTTAGAAATTATATTTTCATACCCGTTTCCATAAGTCGATGCCACTTTTTATCATATTTTGGTTAAAATCACATATTTGTAGTCGGTTTCACCAATTTACTCCCATTCTATACCATATTTCTATTAAAATAACCCACCTATACTCGTTTTCACCAATGTATGTCCATTTCATACCATACTTCCGTTAGAATCACCCATTTATACTCGTTTTTACCATTGCACGACTACTTTATACAATTTTTCGTTATAATTACCCATCTAATACTCGTTTTCGTCATTGTATGCTCATATTATATCGTATTTCAGTTAGAATCAATTAGTTATACTCGTTTTCACCATTCTACGAGCATTTGATATATTATTTCGGTTAGAAATAACATTTCTATACTTGTTTCCACAAATCTACGCCAGTTTCTTACCATATTTTGGTAAGAATCACGCATTTGTACCCGGTTTCATTAATTTACTCCCATTTCTAAACCATATTTCGATTAAAATAACCATCCTATACTCGTTTTTACTGTTGTACATCCATTTTACCCTATATTCTCGGTAGAATCACCCATCTATACTCGTTTTTACCATTGCACTTTATACCATATTTTAGTTACAGTTAACAATTTTATACCCGATTTCATTATTGTATGCTCGTACTGTACAGTATTTTAGTTAGAATCAATTATTTATACTCGTTTTCACCATTCTACGAGCATTTGATACATTATTTTGTTTAGAAATAAAAATTTTGTACCCGTTTCCACAATTTTATGCTACTTTTTTACCATATTTTGGTTAGAATTATGCATTTATACTCGGTTTCACCAATTTACTCCCATTCTATACCTTTTTCGATTAAAATAACCCTCCTATACTCGTTTCATAAAATAGTAAAGCGTCCCAAGCTATATATGCATGGATGATCATGAAGCTAGTAATACAAAAAAGAGAACTAGCAAGAGTAATAGTCATACATGATTATCTCTAGCTATAGTCTAGTATAACACAAATCATGTTTAGGCCCGTAGGCAAAATGTCAAGGTCCAAAACACGAGCTAAACACGTGCTCAGAGGCTAAACACCACAAAAGAATAATGTACGTATCTAGTGGGAGAATGATATAGGAAACCCACTAAGGTACTCTGGTGCTCCGGGTAGTCACCGTCGAGTAGATGGTACGAAAGATCCTTCGGGCTCCTCTATCAGATCTGGCCAAACAAAACCAGTAGGGTCAGACCCCCAATAGCAAGTACCACAAATGAAGTCAAACTATGAACTAAAACCAGCAATAACTAACATAGCAACGGATAGAGACAGAAATAAGTAAATGCGGATCGAGACTCGTGCACTACCAATGCACTTATCCCAAAAATAGAAAAGACAATAAGCAAAGCAACATGGAGCATAAAGTAAATAATATGTGACATAAAGAAAATTATGGACATGTGAATTAAACGGAAGCATGTGAACATGTGAACATGTGAGATAAACTGAATAATGTAAGAGAAATGGTACATATGAGCATGTAAGATAACTGGGACATGTGAGCTTGTTAGATAACTGGGATATGTGAGCATGTAAGATAACTAGAATATATGAGCATATTAGATAACTGGAACATGTAAGCATGTTGGATAACTAGAACATGTGAGCATGTGAGAACTATATAGAACGACAAATGATAAGATGACTTAGGAGCTATTCCGGAATCCAAGTTACAACCCGTAAACCAAACAAGGACCGGAGTTGTAACCCTTCTTCTGAACAGAACTTAGTCTCTAATCATTTACCGACAAAAGTAAAGCATAAACAATGATGTTCTAAAATAAACAAATTCGGACACTGCCTAGACAAAACTAGACTAGACTGGACTCCATACAACAATCACAACCAAGCAATGAGTACGGCTTTATACATTAGCTAACTAGGGTTATCACAATCCTAATTACTAACATATGCAAGTTTGAGAAAGACAATCCAGTTACCTGCCCTGTAGACTACCCGACTTATCCAGGCCGAGGACAAAGAGAATATATGGTGGATACATCGCCCGGGAGACAAATGTATCCTAAGATCTAATAGTAGGTACCACTACGCCAAAAACAGCAATATTCGACTCTTTAGGTTCGCAAATAACGACGGACTATGACAGTAGCTCTATTTTCAACAGTCTAAATCTGTCCCTTACAATTGAAATCTATTAAAATATGAAAATAGGGGATAGGTGTACTTGTCTCTTTTCCCTAAAATTTTTACTGCCTACATTTCGACCCTAAAGAACAGTTTTTCATCTCTCATTCGATCATTTCTTCTCTCAAATTTTAGCAGGCGCTCCTCTCAAATGTGATAAAAAGGGTTTTCATAGGCGCTCCCTTCTCTCTTTCTCACTTCTCTCAAAATTTTTGCATGCGCTCCCATCTCTCTTCTATGATTTTTTTGCCTAGGACCGACTGAATCTACAGTCGAACAAAGAACAAAAGGTTTTTTTTTCTCTTTGTTGAACGAACCCTTGGTAAGAAGTTCTTCTCCTTCTTCTATTTTTTAATCTGATTGATCTGGTGTTCTCTTCCTATAGGAAATCAAAGCCCCATTGCAGAAACCCTACTCCATGGACCCCTATAACCGAGCTTCCAAGAACGTCATCGGAACCCAGTCGGCCTCCGTCCAGGTACGAAATTGGACACGAGGACACGGACACGGCACCGATCGATGTGTCTACGTCGTGTCCGTCACGAACGCTGTACTGATTCCCGAAGCGTCCGTCCGTGCTTTTTGTTTAAATCCTCTCTGACAATACGTCGACTATAAGAAGCACGGACGCAACATCCATACCAATTGTCCGATGCGACGGGACACGGGATCGATACTGATTCCTGGAGTGCTGGTTCTTTATTTGACGACAATTTAACCCAAAACTTAGGAGCTTCTTGTTATCGACGACTTGCTCTGGGCGCTGGTGGAGTCGAGGGTCATTACATCTCTATAAAGAAGGTTCGTGGGAAGGAAAGTCACATCTTGCTCCAGATTGATCAGTCCATGGATTTAGCTCTTCAGGTGAGGTCAGGTTGTTGGTGTTGGTAAGAAAGATAGGATTTTAGGGGTTTGGGAGTTGATTTTGGTTGGACTTTTTTTGATCTTTTTTCTTTTGGATGATTCCAGGAGCTTGTACAGAGGATATTTTCGCTCTGCGAGGACTTTGTGTTGATCAGCCAGTTCGTCGAGTCCGAGTCGCATTTCAAGAGCGGCTTGGTTAACCACGCATTCGCTGTCGCCCTGAGAGCGCTCCTATTTGTATGATCTAGCTTCTTAGTTCCTTAGAGCATGCAAGGAATAACTAATTAAGGCTCCATGGGCTTAGACCTTCTGATCCGGTTCTGGTAGAGAAATTGGGTAGGGTTGTGTAGGCGGTGCACTCGTCTTTTTCTTTCGTTTTGACCGCAGTTGCGACTGTAAGTCTCCTTATTCTTTTTTGCATTTTGTATGTGCTTCAGACTGATACTGTTGTTTTTGTGCAATTTCAATTTTTTCTATCCAAATCCAATAAGAATAGGCAATTTATACAGGTAGCAACTAATATTTTGAACATTGGTATTATTGTGTCTAGGATTTGTAGTATTTCTGATGGAGGTCCCTTTGGGTTGTAAAATATTTATACCGCTCCTCCATGTTGTATTGTCGCGTAACCTGTTTCGAAACAATATATGTATTACCGAATTCTATTATGACCTTTCTTTGGAATTGTCATTAGGATATCGAGTGGCATGGCTATGTGTAAAATTTGTTTATATATGAAATATTAATGAGTTTGATCATTATAATCATCACAAGGTTTTTTTTTCCATTAGAATGAGTTTCTTTGGAATATGTCTGAAACTCTGGCCGAAAATTGCCGAACTACCTAACCCGTCGATACTGATAGTCGTAAGAAGACTCCAAAACCTACACTGCACTTGGCTAATTTGGGTTGTACAGTTTTCACCTATATTAAGAACTTCAGGAAGTTTTGCGGAAAGAAAATTTTCTAGATATATAGGGGTCCAGTTTTGTTCTAACAGATGATACAAATGATTACTTAATTTATTTATATTAACTTCTCTACTTTCTAATTCCAATTGACAGGGTTTCTTACTTGTCGAGTCCTTGAATAGGAGATTGTGTTTCCGCCACTTATTGTCTGCAGCTGTTTTCCTCTGTATATTTTTCTTCATCATGACTTCCTTCATAACTTATGACTACAAGGAGGTATGTTATTGCTCTGCTTTCCTAATTCAGAAACCTTGTTTGGAATATATAGGATTGAAGATGCAGTTTTCACTGAGTGTGAATCTAATGTTTTTCATTATTTTAGTTTTGAGAAGTAGGTGACTATTTTGCATATTTTGCAAGATTTGTTCAACATTACGACAAGTTTCTGAACTAATTTGTTTCAGAAATTCATATGATCAAAGAGGCTCTTCGCAGAGTGACTAGGACTACTCTGAGGTGCAAGATGACGACTATGAGGACCTTCGGGACCAACATAGTCAGAGATCAAAGTCAGAAGAATTGAAGAAGGTGTATGAAAATGGAGTGACCAGCAAGCTAGGCAGATTGGCAAAAAACCAATTAAGCCAGTTAACTGACTGGTTGATAGGCATCAGCGGCAGTTTTTGTTCATAGTCAGTTTTGGTCTTGGTTTTTGGTCTAAGGTTCCTGAGTCACATAATTTTTTCGTCTAATGGTAGGGATTAACTGTAGGGTCCAGGATGAATATAACAAGGACTAAGAGTCCTATTATTGTAGGTACTGTCTTGTTAGCCATATCTGGAAGGTCCTTTGGCCATTATAATCACACGAGGAGATTAAAGGTGTAACAACTGGGAGGAGAGGAGGATTTATTTCAATAGCAAGGTTCTAATAAAAATGAGAAGAGGGTTTCCCTCTCTTTGCCAAATCCAATCTAATTATTTGAAACCTTCCAAACTATGGGGCTCCATCAGAGAACGCCACTAGGACTGAGAGGTGTATCATTTTAGGTAATATCTTGTTAGCCACCTTAATCTCCCTAGGACTAAGAAGCCTATGTTGCACAAATATGGATAAGGTAATGATATGGATACGGATAAGGACCTATGTTGCACGAATACGAACATGATACAGCTGATACGAACACAAATACGAACGATATGGACTTGCATTTATCGCTATGACACATGAAATAAAAGAGCTATCTCTATGAACATGAAACCAAAGAGCTAAAACGAATGAATTTCCATAATTATCATAATCCAGCTTGTGCAATGAAATAGCTTCTCATTTTATTGTTCAGAAATATATAGCCAGTTGTTCAGATATTGAATCTTTTTTCTCAGGCAAATCAGCTCCAGAAAGTAGTAGCTGTTAAGGAAGTGGGCACTGCTTCATTAAGGTAATGCAAGATATAAAGACCATAAGGAGCTAATTATAAAAGGACGTGGTGCAAAAGCAGTTGGGTTGTTAATCAGGAGGTGAACCGTTTTTGTGGTTAACTTCCATCATGGGGCTTGAAATCCTTAGTCTGGAATCTTTGTATGTGCAGGTCCTCTTAGGCTGATAAGAGCAGTTGCCTTTCCAAGAGCTAGAGGAAGATAGGGTGCTGGTAAGAATATGTCTAAGAAATGCTACTTTGATCATAAATACAACTGTTCCTTTACTTAAAGAAACTAGTAGTCAGCCATGGTGTCCTTGCCCAACCCGGTGCTGAGGGAAGGGCTAATTTATTGAAGTCTCTGAGTTGCCCGCAAAATGACAACCAAGTTGGGGGAGAGGGGGCTCCTCAGTTCATAATATCGTCTTCTGAAATAACTATGGTGAAGTAATAGTTAAGGATAGCCTCGCGATGAGTCTGGTAACGTTGGGATCTCTGACGAGGTTAGTATCTCCTGCACCCTTTCCTCCTTTCTCAAACAGAAGAGGTCAAAAGGATAAGAGATGGTCGGCTAGGAGGAAAAAAAGACAAGTTTGATACTGTCACTCTCAAATTTCATAATCTAACCTGCATTAGTAATTTAGTTGGGTTCTAAGTATGCAAAACCTCTCTCTCCAGTCACAACAGTTTAGAGGCGCGCATAATACAGTTAGTGCAGGTTAGGATGTATATTGTCACCCTTTCCTCCTTTGTCGAACGGAAGAGGTCAAAAAGGTAACATGTGGCCGGTTAGGAGAGAAAAGACAAAAGTTTGATACTGTCACTCTCAAATTTTCATAATCTGACTGCATTAGTAATTTAGCACGGTTCTAAGTATGCAAAACTTGCTCTCTCCAATCACTACAGTTGAAAGGCATACTACTAGTACAGGTTAGTTGATGTACATTATCATCTTTGGGAATGACAGCATGTATTACCAATTCTTTAAATACATTAATTTTCTTTCCTTGGTAACTGAGATGTGAGTCAATATGATGAGACTGTTAACATGCTAATGGTTGGACTTACAAGATATGGTGCGGTTTATATGCAAGGCGGGTTTCTTTTTATTTTCTCCTGTTACAGTCCATCTTGCAACCTGTATGAGTTGTTTTTAAACTAGCTTTTGGGTTAAAAGCTGTGTTGTTTAGTTTTTCATTTTCAGAACCCAAATCTTTGAAACCTTAATTTGAAAACAGCAAAACTGAAGCTCAGTGATCTGAGCAAAACTGAACCTGAGATTTCAAAGCTTGGTAACAATAACAAGAGTAAGAATAACTGTATCAGGTTCAATGATGAGAAACATAACAATAAGAGAAGTAGGAGGATAGATTGGATTATGAGGTATAGTCTACTAAAGTAGGCATTTAAAAGTTTGTAAAATAATTATTACTATTTTGCTTCCCAAATCCAAGAATTCAGAAACTCTATTCCGAAACCCTCGAAACTGCCAAAACTGCCAAACCCACTAATATTGATACCATAAGAAGAGCCAGAAACCGATTCCAATACCGATATTGCTAACCTTGTCTGGAACCTTCCAAACTGTCAAAAGTTAACTGCCTAGAATGTTTGATATTGGTACGAGTAGATGTACATTGAATTTTACTTGTAATTTGTTATTGTTTTCTAATTTGCATTTTTCATAGATATCTTCGTTAGCCCCTGACCTTAGCTATTCAAAATATAAAAAAAGAATGAAAGGAATATTATTGCTTCTCAGGCATATAGAATAATTTGACACTGATTTTTCTAGCAATTTTGCTATTGTCCTTGTATCCTTGATCAGAAGCTCCTTTTTATTCTAACTAGAGGAATCTTTTACAATTACATATAAACAGAGCACCATTTCGTCTCTAAGGGAAGTATCGGTATAGGAGCCACCCGAACACCAGAATCCAAGTTGAAGGAAACAACTATGTCCATACAGATTACACATTCAAATTCATGCAAGGTAATTTTTATCTGCAGTTTTTTTTCTTCTCTCGTAGTATCAAATTCTCATGTTCACTATTATTGGTTTAAACTCGGTGCAATCCTTCTGGAAGTCAACCTTGTTTGAGAACAATGTTTTTCCCCCTTACAATCTAGTAATAAATACAAAACCCTTTTATCAGGCAGTAAAAAGAAAAATTGAAGATGAGATACAAGAAAGTTGTGGTTTAGGTCCTTAGATAGCTCCTAGCTCAAAAGAAAATGCGACTTAACACAAACTGTAGGGCTTCTTGGACCAACAAGTAAGGATTTTTTACGTACTTACCCTCCTGACAATATAATCCTCTATGAATTACCAGAATGAAATTAATATGAACTGATATTGTGATGTACGAGTAACTGAAAATACGTCTAGTGTTCCTATTTAGCTATTTTGGTGTAGTGTGACTTCGTTCATCTTAGATGTTCTTTATTGTTAGAAAATGCATGTCCATTTAGTAACTGCTAGCCCTCCATGAACTGAAATTTGGTGATCTCCATCTTAAGCATCTTTCAGAATTTTTAGCGTTGCTACGCTTATTAGCTATTTGGGATGAAGGAATAAAGAATTGCATCATTCTATGTAAATTCTCGTAGTTAATATTGTATCTTTGTGTTTCAATGGTTGTAGCTACCGGGACAATCTAACTTGCCAAAGACATATTTTCTAAAGGACTTCAAAAGAAAACATATTGCTTTTGGACGCTTAAATTCTGATATACCGTCAAAGGAAGATGTTTATAGTATCATCGTCGATCAAATCTTTGCCTGCAACGCATATTTGTTTAAAGGGGATAGAAAGTTTGAAGACATTATTCTTGGTGATTTGATCAATTGGCCAAAAGAGCGATTTCAAATTATTAGGATTTGAATATTAGCTTTTAGTTTTATTTTTGGGAGTAAATGTCGTATGTATTCTGAAATACTACTTCTTTTTCAGTTTAGATGTTATGTGTGAGAACAATTGCAAGTTTTAGATACTACAAAAACAATGTCAAATTAGTGGTATTTAATATCAATTGAAATCCTTGAATCAATTGGTGGTTATGTTAATTTTGAATTGGATGTATTCATTTTCAATTATGATTTGAATGGTCCGTGATATATTCATTTTGAATCGAGCCTTTTGAATTATATTTAGATTCAATATGTGCATACTAGTTTAAAGAAAAAATAGGTTTAATTCATAAAAAATAATTATAGTAAATATTTTACAGAATTTTGACGGATATTGCCTGTCAAAAATAGGCATTCATGCAGAATTACGTTCAGCGGGATAATTGACGGATGAAATCCGTTGTTTATAATATGACAGGCAAAATCCATCGTCAGATTATCGACGGTAGAAAACTGTCATTTATAGTAAACTACACTTTATTTTTGACGGACCATGTGACGGACCAAAACCGTCAAATAATGTTGTTTTCGACGGTTTTAGTCTGTCAAAAAATACGAATTCTGACGTAGTACATCGCCCGATTGCAAATGTACCCTAAGACATATAATAGTAGGTACATCGCCCAGGAGACAAATGTACCCTAAGTATAGGTGCATAGAGGATACATCGCCCAGGAGACAAATGTATCCTAAGTATAGGTGCATAGAGGATACATCGCCCAGGAGACAAATGTATCCTATAGACATATAAAAGGTGCAACACACGATGGTGCGCTAGAAGTGTGCTCATCATGACAGATAGCTCCAAATCCCTCATGTAAGGGCCGAAACAAAGGGCTTGCAGGCAACCGAGAAATTCTTCCATCCCAATGCATCTAGGTAATCGAGCTAGTTGTTTAGTCCTTAACATTTTCTTGTTGGATTCTGGGTGTGGCATTCCGTAGAATCCATCCTAGACATGAGACATGCAAGACTGTACAAAAAGCAAAAATGTGCACTACAACAAGCCACAACAAGAAAATATAATAAACTGGAAGCTAGGAGTGGGCTACGACGAGCTACTATAGAGAAATAGGGAGTGCGCCATGACAGGCCACTATCATGTAAGCAAGGAAAGACATGTACAAGAGTGCACCATGACGGATCACTATCTAGTAAGCAAAGAAAACATGTAACATGAGTGCACCATGACAGGCCACTATCTAGTAAGCAAAAAAGACATAACAACAAATATCGTAGCATATAAGGAAAGAATCGATGAGAAAGACATATCATGGCATATGAGAAAGAATAAATAAAAGTAAGTACTTTACATAGAATAATAATTGAACATGTGCTAGTGTTATGTGTATATGGTGTGTACAATGATTCTCTAACTATACAAGTTCATCTAATCATGTTAAGAATTCATTACAATCGAAGAAAATATCAAAAACGGACAAAAACGGACAAAAATAGCCTAACCGGATCATCCGGCGGATTACTGCGGATCACCGGCGGATTTTTTTGAAGTGTTACAACAAGTTTTATGGTGCAAGTTCTCCGACGGATTTCTGTGGATTTCTGACGGATTTTTCGAACCGTCACAGAAAGTTGATTTTTGAAAACTCAAAACTTGTTTCGGCCATAAAAACTTTGTCTTAAATTGAAATTCGGATTTTCAAAAGTCAAAATCGCATGAAATTTAATTCCCTACAATATGGGAGTATTAGTTTTCACAAATTCAAAGATTTGATAGATCAATACCTTAAAATACTCCAAATATACGTTCTCGAGAAACCGAAACGAGTTTCGATTTCCACCAAACTCAAAATCTATGTATTCAAGCTATGTGAGGGCCTCATATATGAATATGTGACCAAGATCCATGATGGTAACACCAGTATCACTCTCGATATCGAGTTTTCTACTAAGTTAATATTGGATTTTAACAGAAAATCAAAACCTATATCAAATCGAATTCATAAATATGTACATAATTAAAATTATGAGGGAACATATTTAACAAAACAAGTTTTGGAATAAAATGAGCTATAAATGCCAAAGAAAACAAAAATGACTAATTAAGGTTGTTCAGTAATTTGATAAGATGTACTTGCCTAGGTTAAGCTCCAAGCCTAATCTTCCACTCCACCACCGAGAGGGGTACGAAACCACACTCTAGGCCTCAAGGCTAAGCTTTCCTAAGCTTGAGGAAGATGAATGAAGGAGAAGATGAATGGAAGAAAGAATAAAAATAGAGAGGAGAGAGAAGAGAGAAAATGAGAGGGTATATATAGAAGGGGGAATTAATCATGACCGTTAGATGGTGATCCATGTCACAATCTAAGTCGATCCTAACCATTCAAAAGAAAACCAAATATCCATTGGGTAATAGGATGCATCTACACTATTCACGAAAATATCTAAATACTATTCATCAAAATATCCAAAACACTATTTACGAAAATATCGGAAATACTATTCATGAAAATATCTAAAATATGGAAAATTTGTTCGGGCAATATGCCGTCGGTATACTGGCGGTATGCCGGTCAAAGAAAATATATAAGTTGGAAAATTTTTAAAGCGTTCTGAAAACCAAGAAAATACGAAATACAGTACAAAAATACGTATCCGTATATAAATACCGATATTGTAAGACGAGTCTCACAGTTTTTGCCTAATTTTTTTCTTCTGATTTTGGAAAACGAATTAATTCGCATATATGCGATGAAATTGGAAGCTACATAAAGGGTTTAGATGCTGTTTAGGTTGACTAAATTACTGTTCAGGTAGATTTTGTAAACCCTCCTCGGATTGCCATTAATTGGCCTTTCAAGTTAGGGTTTTAACTTTGCAAACTGTCGGGTATCAGTACAAATTTTTTATGATTTTCTAGCAAAATTTTTGGAAAATCAGATGCATTATAATTAATAGTATTTGAAGGGTTTTAGTACTGGTCATATAGGCTTTCGATAGGATCAATTAGAACCAAAATTGGTTTGGCACACACAAAGAAATTTCTTGGAGAAGTGGAGTACTTGGTCTGCGTGAAAACAGGGCAATGCTCTGTTTCGGTCGGTCACAGTGGCTGTGGCAGCGCTCCGGCATCGTCACAGCGGTGCAGGGCCGGCGGGGCGTTCATCCAGAGTCGAGGAAGGCTCCGAGTGTCAGGGATTGGGAGGCGGATGGGAGTTTCTCGATTGTTCTGTTGATTTTTCGAGTATAAAAATACTCAAATAAACCTATCTTTCACTCGTATTCCCCTTTCTACTCCATCCTGATTTGGTTCGATCTCTTAGGGATCAGATTGATGTAGGTTATCCAAAAAGATTTGGTTGGATGGTTTATAATTCGAACTTGGTTCAAAAATATGATAACTGCTTTGCTCGGCTGCAAGGAGTCGAAAAAAGGAGAACACTATTCATACTTAATATATCTTATATATATATATATATATATATATATATATATATATATATATATATATATATATTATACCTCTTCTATTTATATATATAAGGCCTAGTATATGTATACGATATATATATATATATATATATATATATATATATATATATATATAAATATATATATATATATATAAATATATATATATATATTTTTTATATATATATATACCTTCATATATACACATGTGTTTTTCCCTTGTGAATTCCAAAATTCAACAGAACTATTTTGGCGAGTGTTATCTTGTTTGTAAAACAAGATATATCAAATAATATTGATAATATTTATTATAATTGTTTTAAAATCATAATTATTAGACCATTAAAATAGAGTACGAGATTTATACATGAAATGTATCCACCCAGACGTCTTTGCACTCATAACATCTCTTTATACATATGTATTTATAATCTAAGAAGATATGTTTGGCAAATATTATAACTTCCTAAATGAAATATCCAATTAACAACAATTAAAGTATATATTATATATAACCTAATACTTATTTACTATGTATACACTAATATACATACAAGTATGTGTAGCCAAAATGTCCAAAATTCTACATAGGTATTTTATAAAATTATTTATCCTATTATAAAAATAATAATATCATTTAATAGCAATAGCATATTCAATTTATATTTAATCAACCATTTATAAAATATAATTACTAGGTCATTAAAGTAAACAACCATTACATATATACCATATACATCCACAGGAACATCTTTGGGCGTACCACATGACTACGCGGGATTGAGTTTGGTTCGGGTCAAGTCCGGACTAAATTCGTACGACCGGGTCTCTCAAAACTCATAATCTTAATAATTAATGACTAAATAATTTATAGGGGTTAGGTCACAACTTAACTGATATTCCTAGTTAGGACACCGCTATGGCTCGGCATTCCCTATCGTGGCTAATACACTAGTCAAAACACGCAACAGCACTGTTCGTGCCATAGTTTCTAGTCATCTTGCATTCCAAAACTTAGTCTTGACTAAGGCATTCTATCCTAATAATTATTAATTAAAATATTTATAAATTTCCAAAATCACCATTTATTTCAAATAAATAATAAAAAAAATATTTCAAAATTTTTGGAAGAGGGTTTACAAATCTACCCACCTTAGAAATAAATTCGTCCTCGAATTTAGGAATGACTAGGATAGCCGGACTTGGTTGATTGGCGCAAAGATAGAATATTTTTTTTGAATAAGAAATATTGATCAAATAGGTGAAAAGAAAGGGAAGAAATTTTTGGGTTAGTATTTTGGGAGTTATGGATTTGTGGGAAAAAGAACAAGTAGAAGCTTCCTTAATTTGTCATTGGATTCCTAATTAGATAAGAAGTAAAGCTGCTAGTAGATAATTCTCCTATAAATTATGAAATAAATTTGATCTAATCAAATTTTATTTATGATAACAATAATAATTTAAAGTAATATTACAATATTATTAAATATTTTAAATCGTGTAAATTTAAATATTATTCACCAATCCTTATTGGTCAAAGATAATAACAAATATTTCCAAGCAAGTAATTCGAGTTTAATAAAATGAGTCACTGGGATAATTAAAAATACTATTTTTATTTATCATAATATTTTAAAATTGCATAAACTCAAATATTCTTTATAACTAACATTACCAAATCAAAGGTAATAATATTATTTCTAATCAAGCATATCAAATTTTAGTCAAATAATTAATCACGATGATATCTGAAAACAATATTTCATATCCTCGAAACAACTTGAATATCATTTAAAACAATTCAAAATATATTGATCAAAATCTTATTTAAGAATAACTGGACAAATTAGAAACTTTGTATTAAGTAATTTTACGGTCAAAATACTTATGATTTTTAAAATTAATTAAAAACCAAATCTTTTCCAAAATATCTATAATAGGAAATAAACATTACGTTCTAACTAAAAATATATATATCTAAAACTACAACTAAAACAAATAGAAGTTTCGAAACTCGAGAAGTGGGTTTACAAGTCTATCCACCTTAGAAAAATTTTCGTCCTCGACTTTCAAAGAGCACGATCAGATATACTAAGAACATAATCAAGAAACGAAATTTTCAATCGATATGAATGAGAACGACGATTGAAATAATCGAGAGAATGATATGATTAATGATCAAATTAGTCAGGCGTAATCATGAGTAAAATCAAGGTAATAAAATAATAAACAAAATAAAATATGATTAAGTATGATCAAAATATATTATAATTGAGTTATGATCAAAATTTTGTTTAAAGATGATCAAAGAATTTGGTTTGGCACGATTGATCTTTTTGGCATGATCAAAATACGACCACATTATATGATCTAGTCAAGGTCAGAATCTAAGTATGCTTAAGGATAGAACCAAAAATAGGATTTGCTAAACGAGAAAAGTCATTAGGCGCAATAATCCACTATTTGAATTTACGTAAGCATGGCCGATGATCAAAAGTTAGACAACGTCTAATGGGATTAAAATCACTTAGATATAAGGAGGATGTAGTTACGATCAAGGCTAATCATGCCAATCACCCAAGCATGATTAAAATTTTACTCGAGTATGAATATGATTAAACTAATCATGATCAAGGCTGGAATAAATCTAATTATTAGCAATAATAGAGTTTGAAATATAAGCACGACTAGGACAATAGTCTAATAGTTTTGTCACGATCAAAGTCGTTTAGGAACGATCAAAATTCAAATCATTTTGGCACGATCAACAAGTTGAGAAAAATTATTTAGGCATGATTATTGGGTCAGGACATAGGTATGACTATGATTCTAGTGAGATGGAATCAAAATATACTGAATGGTTACTAGGAGGAAAAAAATAGGATGGTGAGAGAGAGGCTACAAGGCTTATCGAGAAGACATACAGAAAAATAGGATACGAAATCAAATTAAAATGAGGGTGTAATAGTCATATGCCAATAAAAGATATAGCCTCTATGGTATTAGAAAATCGTATGCATATCTGAAATCGTTTCACCGAGAATCCATGCCTCGCCAGTGTACATCTGTCTGCAGTAAATTCTTGGTTTTATGACTCAAATATGATATCGTATCAAATATTCTATTAGCTCTACCAATATTAACATACAACTCAAGGGTCAAAATAGGGCAACTGGAATATAGTTTTAATAACATTCGATAACTTACACTTGAAATTACTTCAACTTGGGGATCATGCCACTCTAGTACGCTACTGGCTACAGTAAACCTACAGTCTCGATAATTCAAATAAGTGGCAACAGTGTGCTGCTGTTTTGCTATTATAAGTCACCGATCATTCTTTCAACTATATCCAAAAAAATTCAAGGAGCTTCTAAACTTTTTAAACAACTTGACCATAATAGAGGAAGCTAGAATTTCAAACAAATTGATCATGATAGAAAGAGTGTACGTATCTATCCTTGAAGTAAAAGTATCAGTTTGAAAATAGAACGATCGATGAGGTATCATTTTTGAAGATCAAATGATTAGAAAATTAAAGAAGACGATTGGAGATTTAATATATAGATAATTGAAGCAGGATAGGCTCAAAACTCAATAAACGTAGATAGAATATTGATATATATATATATATATACATATATTTTGAAAATAATTACTTATGCAATGAACAAGTAGTACGACCTAGGCAGATAATTTAAACAATTTCCAAGGTGATCAAGATAGGGAAAGTGTAAGTATTCGTCCCTGAATGAAATTATCCATTTTGAAAATCGGATGACTGATTAGGAAGAAAACAATCGAAGATAATAGAAATATAAACTTTAATTTCTATTTCTCTAATATTCGAGACCGAGGGAAAAACATATATATGTCTTGAATTATAGCAAAACTAAGTCAAAATAAATATACGGATAACTGGATCATGTTAAGCTCAAAAGTCAATGGACAAAAATATAATATTGACTTTTGGAGAATATAATGATATCTTACAAGATGATTTAGAGAAGACAGATAATAAAATTGCACAAAGGATCAGGATTGGAAGTTGAATCTTAGAAAGTCCTAATTTACTAGGCGAATAGTCTACCCTCCTTAGATCCTATCGTCCTGTAATAGTGTATCTATAGAAATTTCTCAAGTTATCTAAATTTAATAAGTCCTTACCTAAATTGCATGACCTATATAACAATCCTTGACTACCCCACAGTCGAGTAGAATAAGGGACTCATATTTCTAGTCATCCTCCTAAATCCATTAGATCCTACTTGTCAATGAGTATTTCCTAGTCGCAGGCTCGCAGTAGTACGACTAATATAGTACTACCACGAGTTCGCACAATTTGCAAAGACTGACCTGCATGGGCCACCAAAAAAACTTGTCACGACCAGCACCTATTTTTATTTATTTATTTCGGTATGCGAGTGCGTGCGCAAGCCAGCCTACGCCGTAGTGTCGACGGTAGAACGCTGTCAAGACCATGATACTCAAAATCACATAATAACTTTATTTTCTCATTCACAAACTAAATTAATTACAATATTCATAAGTTTACATTTGAATACAAAGTATAATGTCTCACAAAATTATAAAAGGACAACTCGATAAATATTCAACTATCTAACTAGTCTCTAGGTTTACCTCAGCATATACCTATGTCTCCGCCAATGGTCCAAGCGCAATGTAGCAGGCAATTATCTAAAAAATATTAATTTCCAGTCACGAATGGAATGAGTACAATTTATTGAGTGTAGTTCCAAATATATACTAACCACTATAAGACAAAAGTTAGCCATAAAATACATGATGAAATAATCAGGATACTGGTAACAAGAGACATGAGGAATATAGACAGGAATATACATGGCAATACAACAGGAAATACTATCTATATGATTTGAAGTACCTTTCGATATGTGATCGGTCTAGCGACAGTTACACCACAAGGTCTAAGTTATTTACAAGGTCTACTTTAACGAGGTCTACTTTATTTAACAAGGTCTACTTTACATGAAATAAAACATGGGCTAAGGTCTGATCACATATCTATTAGTACTTCTCCGTCCCGACACCATGTACAAGGCAGGAAACATGACATGAACAAGAAACATGGGTGCTATCGTGTGACGAGTGTGTTAAGAATAAAGTATGATATAGCTAACAGTATGATATAGGAATTAGAAATATTGAAAACAGATAACAAATGTACTCGCCTGGGGTCCTCTGATGGTGAAACCGATAATACCCTTGCGCTCAGAATCGTCCAACTTGCTAGGGTAGCACGCAAAACTAAAAATCCCCAACTCGCTCTGAAACAAACATCACCAGCGAGTTTGGCATAAAGGAAATGTCTAAGAATGCCTATCCAAAAGTCTAATTCTGGACACAAGGGCAAAATTATAATTTTGGGTCAAAATGATATCTGCCGTTGGACCCGCTTTGTACCGAAAAGCATGCCCGTAATCTACGATCTCTAAAGCCGTCAAACTATATGTCTATGGGTTCGGTTTGACAAGACAAGCCCAATCGTATGTCCAAAGTTGGATTACGGTGGGCCGTGCACAAATTCGCCCGTTGGATCGGGTCGCGGGCCTACCAAAATAGCTTTTCGATTGACCTTCTCAGAATTGGACCAAACTTGGCGTACAGGACCAAACAATGATACGGTCCTGCGGCACAAGTTTCATCTTGAGATGACGAACGTGCACGAAGTTATGGGCTACTTTGCAAAAAGGGCCGATACGGGGTATCGTCGCACACGCACAACGAAATCGTGTTCCGTCAAATCCCACACATCGAAAATGTCCATACGCGTCTTTCGATGCTCATGGGTTGCGACCACGTCACCCGGTTTGTCGGGGCGAACGTCGTATCGGTGGAAATTCTAATTTTAAAAACTATTTTTGCCCAATTTTTTCCTAATTTTGGAAAACGAATTAATCCGCATATATGCGATGAAATTGGAAGCTACAAAAAGGGGTTAGATGTTGTTTAGGTTGACTAAATTACTGTTCAGGCAGGTTTCATAAATCTCCTCAGATTGCCATTAATTAACCTTTCAAGTTAGGGTTTTAACTTTGCAAACTGTCGAGTTTTGGTACAAATTTTCTATGATTTTCTAGCAAAATTGCTGGAAAATCAGATGCATTATAATTAATACTATTTGAAGTGTTTTAGTAATGGTCATATAAGCTTTCGATAGGATCAATTAGAACCAAAATTGGTTTGGCACACACAAAGAAATTTCTTGGAGAAGTGGAGTGCCTGGTTTGCGTAAAAACAGGGCAATGCTCTGTTTCGGTCGCAGTGGCTGTGGCGGCGCTTCGACGTCGTCACGGTAGTGCAGTGCCGTCGGGGCATTCGCCTAGAGTCGAGGAAGGCTCCAGTTGTCAGGGATTAGGAGGCGGATGGGAGTTTTTCGATTGTTCTGTCGATTTTTCGAGTAAAAAAATACTCAAATAAACCTATCATTCACTCGTATTCCCCTTTCTACTCCATCCTGATTTGGTTCGATCCCTTAGGGATCAGATTGATGTAGGTTATCCAAAAAGATTTGGTTGGATGGTTTATAATTCGAATTTGGATCAAAAATATGAAAACTGCTTTGCTCGGCTGTAAGGAGTCAAAAAAAGAAGAACACTGTTCATACTTAATATATCTTATATATATATATATATATATATATATATATATATATATATATATATATATATATCTCTTTATATATATATAAGGCCTAGTATATGTTTACGATATATATACCTTCATATATACACATGTTTTTCCTTTGTGAATTCCAAAATTCAACAGAACTATTTTGGCGAGTGTTATCTTGTTTGTAGAACAAGATATATCAAACTAATATCAAATAATATTGATAATATTTATTACAATTGTTTTAAAATCATAATTATTAGACCATTAAAATAGAGTACGAGATTTATACATGAAATGTATCTACCCAGACGTCTTTGCACTCATAACATCTCTTTATACATATGTATTAATAATCTAAGAAGATATGTTTGGCAAATATTATAACTTCCAAAACTAAATATCCAATTAACAACAATTAACGTATATATTATATATAACCTAATACTTATTTACTATGTATACACTTATACACATACAAGTATGTGTAGCCAAAATGTCCAAAATTCCATATAGGTATTTTATAAAATTATTTATCCTATTATCAAAATAATAATATCATTTAATAGCAATAGCATATTCAATTTATATTTAATCAACCATTTATAAAATATAATTACAAGATCATTAAAGTAAACTCCCATTACATATATACCATATATATCTACAGGAACATCTTTGGGCGTACCACATGACTACGCAGGCTTGAGTTTGGTTCGGGTCAAGTCCTGACTAAATTAGTACAACCGGGTCTCTCAAAACTCATAATCTTAATAATTAATTACTAAATCATTTATAGGGGTTAGGTCACAACTTAGCCTAGTTTTCCTAGTTATGACACCGCTATGGCTCGACATTCCCTACCGTGGCTAATACACTAGTCAAAATGCGCAACAGCACTGTCCGTGCCATAGTTTCTAGTCATCTTGCATTACAAAACTTAGTCATGACTAAGGCATTCTATCCTAATAAATATTTAATTAGAATATTCATAAATTTCTAAAATCACCATTTAATTCAAATAAATAATAAAAGCAATATTTTAAAATTTTGGGAAGAAGGGTTACAAAGTTTCACGAAGTATAGGATCTTGTTCTGTCACAAGCTTACCCATCGTAAAGGCAGATACAGCCGTCTGGCTGCTTCCAGCCCTTGAATCAGTTAGGCCTCCTGGGGCTGTTTCTTCTGCTATCTTCATTTTAAGAGCTTGCTCAATAGGGCTCTGAATCCCCTTAGCATTAATATTAGGGTCTTCATTACCCTCAAGATCTTCATCTCCTTCCTCGGCATCATTTGGGCTTCTATCGCCCTCAATGTCAACATCAGAGTTTTCGTCGTCTTGTGATTCATCAAAGCTCCGATTAGCATCATTAGGGCTCTGGTTGCCCTCATCTTTAGCAGGGTGCTCTTCACCCTCAACAGCAACTTGGCCTTCCTTGGCCACTAATTTTTTACCCTCTTGGGTCATTACTTGATCGTGATCTTCAGCTTGATCAAGATCTGAGGCACCATCAATGGGATCCTCTTCGATTGGATCATTGCCAAAATCATAATCTAGCAGCACTTCTATAATCCCCTTATCCTCTTGAGGAAGCGCCTCACTCAGAGCAAGAGCTACAGGAGTTTGGGTCGTGGAAGGGGCTGAAACTTCAGCGACAGTTTCTTTTGGAACTGTCACTGTCTCAGGAACTGTGGCCTTTGAAGGGTCATCAGTATTTGGCGGCGACGTCAAACCTGCTGTAGCTAGCATTGTGAGTGTCATTGTAGATAGGGGAATAGAGACCGTGATGATTATTGGTTCTGAAGCAGTAACCGGAAGGACTTCTGCTGCAACAGCTGTAGCAGGTTCGCTGGTAGATGGAGGCTCTGGAGATAAAGATATGTCAATACAAACTGCTATAGGATCAACATCAAGTAACTCTTGCTAAACAAAAAGAGTAAAAACATCACCTGGTGGAGAAGAAACGCCTCCGGGCGACAGCAACAATGTCTCCTGGCCAAAAGTCTGTTTTGGTAAAGAAGGTACAAGAGAAACTGCAGTCTTCCTTCCTCTGACTCTGGTAGCCAATAACTTTCTCTTGGCCGAATGCTTAACCTGCATCTGTGGAGATGTAATAGCCACCCCGATCGGATCAGATGGTTGAGGTTGTGCTTCTTCGAGAACAGGTCGTTCCTTACTTGTCTCCTCCCCAACTCCTATGCTTTCTCTCCAAAACGGAGACGGAGTCGATCCTCTGAGAGAAGTGGTTACTCCGGGTGAGAATCCAGCTTCCATCTGCCACATCTGAAGTCTAGTCCTGGCTATAGGCTTTTCGATGGCGGCTGTTTCCTTTATTTTCTTCTTCTTCCCCACATCAGGAAAAGAAAGGTTATCATGGGCCGACTAGGTGGAAGTGGTCCCAGTCTTTTGTTTCTTGCCTGCCTTCTTTACAAGGGATCTCTCCCTACATTTTTTAAGAAGGTCACACAATGGATCCCGTACTTCGTCAGGAGAACCCACGCCCACGGTTTTTAGAGGTGCATCAGCAGGGACATTCTCTTTAGCTTCAGTCAAATTGATGGTGGCCGCGTCCCCATCAAAGTCTTTTCTTGTCCCAATGAAGCTGTCTGTCATTGAATAACCTTCGAAGAAGGTGTTGGCTGAGGTATAAAAATGTGCATATGAACTCACCATACACAGGCTGTTTTTAAGAGTGGCGGAAGGCATAGTGAATATAGCCTTTGTACCTCTTGCACTGAAATACCTCCACCCTCAGGCGCCGTCGATCAAATGCTCGAAGGCTTTAAGAAGACATATTGTCGCATTTCCAACATGCAACTGGTCATAGCCAAATTGACGGGAGAAGAGGCTTGGTAAATATGGCTCCAAATAGCAGTTGTTCTCAAACTGGTATACCAGATGAGAAGGCCTGATCGTCTTCAACCAGAAAAAGGCCTCAGGAGATGGACGAGAACCCACAGGCTCTAAGTCCACGATAGGCACAGGGAAACTCTCATATCCAAGTGGAGGAGGGGTACAAAAAAATTTCCAGTCTATGCCCCTATTTAGTGTCTTTCTGCAATCAAATAAGGACATAACCTTCCATTTGGCCTTGGCAAATCTTCCAATAAAGTTCTCTGCTAACTCTCCCCCGACTCCAAGGACAGGATCCATCAACAAAGGATGGTGCAGTAACAACTAGCCGAACAAATATGTGTACGACATCTCGGTACGGGGGAAATTCTTCCGAGAGTTGGGTTTTTCCATCATGGCGTTTGTAAAATTTTGGACTCCCGTGTTTAGCCGTCAGGTCATGACGGACAATATGTATAACGCCCGTAGTTCGTATTATGTATTTTGGTATACGTGTACGGAATCCCGACACGTAATTAGACTTGTCTTGCTTAGCTTGATCCTGGTTTAATCTTGCCTTGGTTTATTATGGGTTCATCCTGGTTCGACTTGTCTTAACTGGCTAGTCTTGGGTTTTATATTGGCATGGGTTATTTAGCATTTCCTGGTACATGTGGTTTATATTGGCCTTGGCCTGCATTGGGTTCGGCTGGGTTCGGCTTGGTTGGGCTCGGTTTGGGTTGATATGCAAACCCCTACCTACCACCATCCCTCATTTATTAACCCAACAACCATTCTCTCTTCTCATTCATTACTCATTTACTACTTCTTTTCTTCTTCCTCATTTTTTCTCCACCGAGCACCACCGTAGGCAAGTGCAACTTGCTTCATGGAGGAACTCAAGTTTTATTGTTCCATTGTCTTCCTCACGAGATTCTAAGACACTTTAGTACTTAGCATTTTTGGTTTCTATGGTTTATTTTATATAGATCTAAGTTTGTTGCATTTTTAGAATTCTCGGTTTTGATCTACTAAACTGGATTGTTTTCGAAAACTAAGAGTTCTATGTAGAAGGCATTCTGATGTTACGCAAGTTTGGTTTTGGAATGGTTGGATTTTATCGAGTCTTGATCGAGATGCGGCTTTCTTGAGCTCTTGAACTTTTACGCCTGCTTGTCTTGGCCTTAGGGAGAAGATAAAGTTTTTTCGCACACGTTCTTACGTGCTAGCGTAGTATTTAGTTTTATGCCCACGTTTAACGTGCCAACACATAATTTCCTCCTTTACGTACACGTTTTAACTTGCTAGCGTAGTGTTTCCGCTTTTTATGCACACGTCTTAAATGTGCCAGCGTAGTGTCCCCTTTACGCACACGTATCGCGTGCCAGCATAATCCTTCTACGGCGAGTTCACCTGAACTCTACGCAGGGGCCTTCCCGCTCACGTAGACTTGCGCTCGCGTATCCTTCCATGTAGAGTCTCGCTAGCGTAGAGTGCCCCGTGCGTAGAGCCTCGCTCGCGTAGATTCTCCCTCGCTCGCGTAGATCCTTGCGTGCGTAGAGTTTCACTTGGGTGCTCGTGTGCGTAAACTTCCGCTTGCATAGGGTGCTTGCTAGCGTAGAGCCTTGCCCGCGTAGAGTTCCCTCTCGCGTAGGGCTCCCGCTCGCGTAGAAGCGGTCTTTACTTGGTCTTGCTCGCGTAAAGCCATTTTTATGCTTGGGGCCTCTTGGCCTAGCGTAGAGGTTCGTTAGCATAGAGCCTTAAGCTCCCTTTTGCGTACCCGATTATCTTTATGTCCTTACACTTTTTATGAACTTGATAATCATGAATCGATTGACATGACTGGACTGATAATTATACATGGTACGGTATAACAAATGAATTGACATGACAAGACATGATAAGCAAGCCTGATAGGAACTATTGAATGCTGTTGCGATGGCTAGCATGTCATGACAAGAATGAATGGCCTGGACACTGTGGACGATTGTGTTTGCACAAATGAACCAATACTGTGTCACATCATGTCTAGGACAGGGATCCCTGAGTACCATGGTCAGGGGTACCTACTGAAATTGATAAAGGCTAATAACTAGAATAACCCAGTAGTCATGAAGAGATTTCCCAGCTACAGGCAATCCCGTTATCTGGGCGCGCAAGTGGACTTGTAGCGTGCCGACGAGTAGGGCACATTTCCAGCATATTTTCATGTGTTACACCTTTCATGAACGAATATTCGTCCTGGATAACCTGGATGGTCTGCAGGGCTTGTGGCTGTTAGAACATCTCATTGCATCTTGCTAGTAACTATGCCTGTGATAACCCTAGCTAGTTAAAGTATCAAGCCGTACTTATTGCTTGGCCATGATTGATTGGATGGAGTCTAATTCAGTCTAGTCTTGTCCTGATCCTATACAAGATTGTTGCATGACCTGATTGCTTGTGCCATACTTTATCGATAAATAGTGGAAACCAAGTTCCATTCAGACGAAGGGTTACAACCCCGATCCTTGTTTTATTTAAGGGTTGTAACTCGGTTATCTGAATAGTCCTATGGCTATCTCATCGTATATCGTCATGATTTTCTATATTTCCAGTCTTCTATTATATAATTATGTTTTGTGCTAATTGCTGGTTTTAGTTCTTAAGTGAAGCCTCCTTTGTGGCACTTGCTCTTTCTGGGATCTGACCCAGCAGGTTTTGCGTAGCCAGATACCGGAGCAGCTCCAGAGGATCTTCCTACCTTCCAGCCAGATGGTGACCACCAGGCATAACCCTAGCAACGAGTGGGTTTTATTTTGCTCTCCCACTCTATTGTAAAAAAATTCTTTTGAGGCGTTTAGCCGACGAGCACGTGTTAGCTCGATTGTACTTTACTTATTGTCTGCCTACGGGCTGTAGTATGATTAACAAATCCTAGGGTTGATCATTTATGACTGACACTCTTACTAGTCTTCATATTTTGTACGACTAGCTTCATGTTCATCCAAATATGTAATGTATGGGACGCCTTAATATTGTATATTTGATGCTCTAACATCTTGTGACTGCTATTCCTTGCATGAGATTGAGACAATAGGTTTGTTCATGATCATAAGGGACTGATGGCTTGTAGTTAAACCCTCATGTATCTAGACAGCCGTGACCGTATAGCGAGATGTGTTCCATTTCAATATACGTAGCTGGCTATGTATGCCCCCGCTCTCTAGTATTCTGGTTCTGGGGTGTTACATGGTTTAAATGGTGGCCCATGCAGGTCTTGTGAATTAAGATATGTGAGGGTTCATCGAATAGATGTCTCAATCAGCACTCGTCCTTGATCTCTGCTCGTATCCTATAAATCCCTGACTTTTTTACCTGATCACATGCTTGTATCTTTGATCTGTTCTAGTCCTTCCTTATTGTTCCCTGTGTCGTCTTCTTCAGCGGTATTGTTCCTGGTCCTACCGATCGGCAAGGCGGAGCACCTCCCGTGGGCCAGCAGCAACCTGGAGATCAAGCCCAGCATTCAGGAGTAGCCTCTAGAGTCATGCCTACTGGGGGACAAGAGCCACCAGTTCAGCCAGTCCAGCATGCAGAGCCCGATGATGGCACCTTGGTGGGTCTCATCAGGACATTGCTAGCATCTCAAGATCGTCGGGACGATGCCCTGCACCAGGCAGTACAAGATGCTCTGAACAGAGGCGGTCATCAAGGAAACCAGACAGCCAACAGCTTCAAGCGTTTGAACCCTCCCTTCTTTGATCGCAGTGAGGATGCGATTGCCGCAGATGCTTGGCTGCAGGATACAGAAGTGATTCTAGAAGCGGCAAAGACTCCCGAGAACGAGAAGGTGGCGGTAGTACGCCTGTAGTTATTGGATCTTGCCTGCAGCTGGTGGGTGGCACAGGCCGTTGGATTAGTGGCACCTATTACATGAACAGTATTTTGTGAGAGATTCCAGACCAAGTACTTTGATGCTGTAGCTCGGTACGATCAACAGGCGAGGTTCACCAATCTGAAGCAGATGGACAGGATGGTCGACGGATATGCGGCCGAGTTTTTGAGGCTTAGTCAGTTTGCTCCCACCTTGGTAGTAACCGAGTTCAACAGAACCCAGCGGTTCCAGCAAGGACTCCACCTGGAGATTTTATTGGCAGTGGAGCAGTTTGAGCATCAGACTTTTGATACGGTATTGAGAGCAGCCAGGAGGCACGAGTATACCTCCCAGAGGATCGTGGACAGGACCGGTGGTCGGAAGCGATCTCACGGCCAGATGAATCAATCTTCGGCACCAGCCCCAGCAGCCAGGGCTTTGACCATTGGAGCTCCGAGGCGGGCGAGTTTCGTTATGTCGATTCAGCATTCGACCCCAGCATTTTCCCAGCAACAAAAGCAGAAGCCGTCTTCCGCAATGGGTTGTACTCATTGTGGAAAGCCAGGATATGTGATGGCAGAATGTCGCAGGACACAGGGATTGTGCCTGGCTTGTGGGGCAACGGATCACAAGATAGGATCCTGCCCGAATAGGGGTAGTTGATCCTGCCCGAATAGGGGTAGTTCATCATCGTCCAACTTTACTAGTCCTTCGGTGAGAGGACCAGCACCAGTCCAGCAGCAGCAACAGTTTTCGAGGCCCTTGCCGCCTCAGTCCCAAGCCTTTCAGCAGCAAAACCCCTTGCAGTATGCCCAAGCCCAAGCCCAAGCCCTGCTTCAGAGCAGATAGAGAGGTTTTCAGCAGAGGGGACCCGTACCCAGAGGACATGGTCAGGCGATGGCGATGACCGTAGAAGAAGGATTGGCACCAGGTGAGGTAGTGGCATGTACTATTCTCGTCAACTCCTCTCCAGCATCAGCATTATTTGATTCTGGTGCATCGCATTCATTCATGTCTGCATGATTCACGACACGGATAGGACTGGAGCCCGATTCATTATCGGTAAGGCTCAATATACTTACTGCTAACGGTCTTGTGGGGGCAGATAGAGTGTTTTCCTCGTGTCGGATCGTAGTTAGCGGTAAAGAGTTTCCCGCAAGATTGATAGAGTTTAGATAGCCGATTATGATATGGTCTTAGGGATGGATTGGTTAAGGAACCAGTATGCTAGGATAGACTGCTATGTTGGCAGGGTTGTTTTTAGCATTCCAGACGAGCTAGAGTTTTTCTTTTCTCGAGGCAAAGATGAACCTTCTCCTCCAGTATTGCGGATGGTAGTAGCAGCAATACAGTTACCCCGAATAGTCGAGGAGTTTCTAGATGTTTTCCCAGAAGAGCTTCCAGGAATGTCGCAAGAGCGAGAGATCGAGTTTACTATCGACTTGATCCCAGGGACAGCCCCAGTGTCGGAGAGAGTCTACAGGATGACGCCGTCAGAGTTAGAAATATTGTACAAGATGATTGAAGAACTCAGGACCAAGGGATTCATTCGTGCAAGTGGATCGCCTTGGGGAGCCCCGATGCTTCTTGTGAAATATAAGGATGGTACATCCAAATTATGTGTGAATTATCGTACCTTGAACTCAGTGACATTTAAGAACAGATACCCTCTCCCGAGGATAGATGACTTGTTTGATCAACTCAAGGGGCAACAGTATTCTCGAAGATTGACTTGCGGTCAGGATACCATCAGATCAGAGTCAGAGAGTAGGACATCCCGAAGATAGCTTTTAGATCTAGATATGGGCATTAGGAGTTCCTTGTTATGCCATTTGGAGCAACCAATGCGCCAGCTGTATTCATGGACCTCATAAATCGCATTTTTATGCCATACTTGGATCAGTTCGTGATTGTATTTATAGATGATATCCTGGTCTACAGCAAGAGCGAAGCAAAACATGAGCAGTATCTCAGAATTGTCCTACAGATTCTCCTAGAGCACCAGTTGTACGCAAAGTTCAGTAAATGCGAGTTCTGGCTCGATCGCATTTCGTACTTGGGTCATATTATCACCAGAGGAGGAGTAGAAGTGAATCCCCAGAAGATAGTGGCCATTGAGACATGACCAGTACCCAGCACAGTGGCGGAAGTTCGCAGCTTCCTTGGATTGGCCGGCTACTACCGGCAATTTGTTTCATATTTTGCTCGAATTTTAGCACCTATGACCCAGTTGACCCGCAAGGATGCGCTGTTTGCTTGGACAGCAGAATGTCAGGATTCTTTTGAGAAGTTGAAGCGAGGTTTGATGACGGCACCCATTCTCACACTTCTAGATGGGACCGTAGGATTTTCAGTATATTGTGATACTTCAGGCAGAGGTTTAGGATTTGTTTTGATGCAAGATGGGAAGGTAATAGCTTATGCGTCATGTCAACTTCGTGATCATGAGAGAAATTACCCAACCCATGACTTGGAGTTGGCAGCAGTAGTGTTTGCACTTAAGCTTTGGAGACACTACTTGTATGGAGATAGGGTGGAGATTTTCACCGACCACAAGAGCCTGAAGTATGTATTCACCCAGAAGGATCTCAACATGTGTCAGAGAAGGTGGCTAGAGCTACTTATGGATTATGCCATCAACCTGCAATATCATCCTGGGAAGGCCAACGTTGTTGCAGATGCATTGAGCAGGAGAGCCAGAGTTTATTTTCTAACAGCGCAACCAGAGTTATTAGCAGATCTTCAGAAGATGGGTATAAAAGTTGTCCTTCCTACCAGTGTGGCATTGATGGCCAGCATACAAGTTCAGTCCAGTATAGTTGATAGGATCAGGTTAGCTCAGTCAACATGTTCCAAGCTTCAGCGACTCAGAGCAGAGTGTGAGACAGGATGAAGACCAGAGTTATGTGTCTATGAAGATGGTACACTTCGACATGGGAGGCGTCTTTGTGTACCTAGTAGAGATATCAGACAGGAAGTCATGGCAGAAGCTCACAGTTCTCAGTATTCGATTCATCCAGGTTGTACGAAGATGTACCGTGATATCCGTCGGCACTTTTGGTGGAATGGCATGAAGAGGGAGATAGCCATGTTTGTCTCTCGGTATTTGGTTTGCCAACAAGTTAAAGCTGAACATCAGAGGCCAGCTAGATTTCTTCAGCCCTTATCGATTCCAGAATGGAAGTGGGAGCATATAACCATGGATTTCGTGATTGGATTACCTAGGTCCCCGGCCGGTAGAGATGCTATTTGGGTTATTATAGACAGGCTCACGAAGGTGGCTCACTTTCTTCCATTCAGAGTTGGTCAGTCGACAGCTCAGCTAGCAAAGATGTACCTCAGGCAGATCGTCAGATTTCATGGTGTACCGATCAGTATCACCTCGGATAGAGATTTAAGATTTACGTCGCACCTCTGGCGCAGTCTGTAAGAGAGTTTGGGAACTCGCCTCGAGTTCAGCTCAGCTTATCATCCACAGACCGATGGTCAGTCAGAACATACCATACGAACCTTGGAAGATATGTTGAGATCTTGTACACTCAACTTCGGTAGTTCGTGGGAGAATTACCTGCACCTGGTGGAGTTCTCGTACAACAACAGTTTCCAAGCCAGTATCCAGATGGCACCGTTCAAGGCACTGTATGGTAGGAAGTGCAGATCCCCGCTAGCATGGGACGATATTGGAGAGAGACAGATGCTCGGTCTGAAATGGTTACTCAGACAGTTGAGGTGGTCAGAAGAGTCAGAGATTATCTTTGCGTCGTACAAGATCGCCAGCACCATTGGGCCAATTTTCATCGGCCCCCCTTGAATTTTTCGTCGGCGACCATGTATTCCTTAGGATCTTGCCTAACCGTAGCGTCATTCATTTTGGAGTACGGGGAAAGCTTAGTCCTAGGTATATCGGGCCATCCGACATTCTAGAGCGAGTAGGTGACGTGTCCTATCGTCTCGCTCTCCCACCGTCGTTGCGTGAGGTACATGATGTCTTCCATGTATCCCAATTGCGATGGTATATCCCGGATCTGAGTCATGTCCTTGATCATTCGGAATTGGTTGTTGGTACCAACCTTTCGTATGAGGAGAGACCCATATCCATATTGGATCGAAGTGAGAAGATACTCAAGAACAAGACTATTAGTTTAGTCCGTGTTGCTTGGGGTCATCACTCTTTAGGTGAGTCAATGTGGGAGCGTGAAGATGATATCCGATCGCAATATCCCGACATGTTTGACTCATGAGGTATAATGTCTTCCTTATGCCTCATGCCTTCGATTTCTTGCTTGCATGATTGATTGCTTGATTGATTGCTTAGTATAGCTCGCCCTTGCCTCTCTAGCCTCTTAATTAAATTTCGAGGACGGAATTCTTTTAAGGTGGGTAGAGTTGTAACGCCCGTAGTTCGTATTACGTATTTTGGTATACGTGTACGAAATTCCAACCCGTAATTAGACTTGTCTTGCTTAGCTTGATCCTAGTTTAATCTTGCCTTGGTTTATTTTGAGTTCATCCTGGTTCGACTTGTCTTGACTGGCTAGTCTTGGGTTTTGCATTAGCATGGGTTAGTTAGCATTTCCTGGTTCATGTGGTTTATCCTGGCCTTGGCCTGTATTGGGTTCGGCTGGGTTCGGCTTGGTTGGGCTCGGTTTGGGTTGATATGCAAACCTCTACCTACCACTATCCCTCATTTATTAACCCAACAACCATTCTCTCTCCTCATTCATTACTCATTTACTACTTCTTTTCTTCTGCCTCATTTCTTCTCCACCGAGCAGCACCGTAGGCAAGTACAACTTACTTCATGGAGGAACTCAAGTTTTATTGTTCTATTGTCTTCCTCACGAGATTCTAAGACACTTTAGTACTTAGCATTTTTGGTTTCCATGGTTCTTTTCATGTAGATCTAAGTTTGTTGCATTTTTGGAATTCTCAATTTTGATCTACTAAACTGGCTTGTTTTCGAAAACTAAGAGTTCTATGTAGAAGGCATTCTGATGTTATGCAAGTTTGGTTTTGGAATGGTTGGATTTCATCGAGTCTTGACCGAGATGGGGCTTTTTTGAGCTCTTGAACTTTTACGCCTTCTTGTCTTGGCCTTAGGAAGAAGATAAAGTTTTTACGCACACGTTCTTACGTGCTAGCGTAGTATTTAGTTTTACGCCCACGTTTAACGTGCCAGCGTAGCATTTTCTCCTTTATGCACACGTTTTAACGTGCTGGCGTAGTGTTTCCCCTTTTTACGTACACGTCTTAAATGTGCCAGTGTAGTGTCCCCTTTACGCACACGCATCGCGTGCCAGCGTAATCCTTCTACGCCGAGTTTACTTGAACTCTACGCAGGGGCCTTCGCGCTCGCGTAGACTCGCGCTCGCGTATCCTGCCACGTAGAGTCTCGCTAGCGTAGAGTGCCCCGTGCGTAGAGCCTTGCTCGCATAGATTCTCCCTCGCTCGCGTAGAGCCTTGCTTGCGTAGTGTTTCACTTGGGTGCTCGTGCGCGTAAAGTTCCGCTTGCATAGGGTGCTTGCTAGCGTAGAGCCTTGCCCGCATAGAGTTCCCTCTCGTGTAGGGCTCCCGCTCGCATAGAAGCGGTCTTTCCTTGGTCTTGCTCGCGTAAAGCCATTTTTACGCTTGGGGCTTCTTGGCCTAGCGTAGAGGTTCGCTAGCGTAGAGCCTTGAGCTCCCTTTTGCGTACCAGATTATCTTTATATCCTTGCACTTTTCATGAACTTGATAATCACGAATCGATTGACATGACTGGACTGATAATTGTGCATGGCACGGTATAACAAATGAATTGACTTGACAAAACATGACAAGCAAGCCTAATGGGAACTATTGAATGCTGTTGCGACGGCTAGCATGACATGACAAGAATGAATGGCCTGGACACCGTGGACGATTGTGTTTGCACAAATGAACCAATACTATCTCACATCATGTCTAGGGCAGGGACCCCTGAGTACCACGGTCAGGGGTACCTATTGAAATTGACTAAGGCTAATAACTAGAATAACCCAGTAGTCATGAAAAGATTTCCCAGCTACAGGCAATCCCGTTATCTGGGCGCGCAAGTGGACTTGTAGCCTGCCGACGAGTAGGGCTCATTTCCAGCACACTGTCATGTGTTGCACCCTTCATGAACGGATATTCGACCTGGATAACCTGGATGGTCTGCAGGGCTTGTGGCTGTTGGAACATCTCATTACATCTTGCTAGTAACTAGGCTTGTGATAACCCTAGCTAGTTAAAGTATCAAGCCGTACTTATTGCTTGGCCGTGATTAATTGGATGGAGTCTAACTCAGTCTAGTCTTGTCCTGATCCTGTACAAGATTGTTACATGACCTGATTGCTTGTGCCTTAATTTATCGATAAATGGTGGAAACCAAGTTCCGTTCAGACGAAGGATTACAACCCCGGTCCTTGTTTGGTTTAAGGGTTGTAACTCGGTTATCTGAATAGTCCCATGGCTATCTCATCGTATATCGTCATGATTTTCTATATTTCCAGTCTTCTATTATATAATTATGTTTTGTGCTAATTGTTGGTTTTAGTTCTTAAGTGAAGCCTCCTTTGTGGCACTTGCTCTTTCTGGGATCTGACCCAGCTGGTTTTGCGTGGCCAGATACCGGAGCAGCTCCAGAGGATCTTCCTACCTTCCAGCCAGATGGTGACCACCAGGCGTAACCCTGGCAACGAGTGGATTTTATTTTGCTCTCCCATTCTATTGTAAAAATATTTTTTGAGGTGTTTAGCCGACGAGCACGTGTTAGCTCGATTGCACTTTACTTACTGTCTGCCTACGGGCTGTAGCATGATTAAAAAATCCTAGGATTGATCATGTATGACTGAAACTCTTGCTAGTCTTCACATGTTGTACGACTAGCTTCATGATCATCCAAATATGTAATGTATGAGATGCCTTACTATTGTATATTTGATGCTCTAACATCTTGTAACTGCTATTCCTTGCATGAGATTGAGACAATGGGTTTGTTCATGACCATAAGGGACTGATGGCTTGTAGTTAAACCCTCATGTATCTAAACAGCCGTGACCGTATAGCGAGGTGGGTTCCATTTCAATATATGTAGCTGGCTATGTATGCCCCCGCTCTCCAGTATTCTGGTTCTGGGGTGTTATAATATGCCCATCTTGTATCCAAATACTAAATGCACAACGACGAATAATACGCCCCGATGGAGTCGGTCGACGACACTAGCTCACGGAATAACAAACTGTCGCAGCCACAATGAAAGAAAGCCCGCTAAAGTGGCTTCTGGGGACATGGTCATGCCACCTTGTCTTATGTAACTCTCCATAGCCGTATTGGCAACATAACCACGTCAGTCTCCAGACAACTATGTATCGAACCGGCCAGATTCCTCCATCAACTGTAAAATAGTTGGAGCATCAAGCGGCTCAAAAGGGCGAGGCTCGCAATTAAGATGCTCATGTACCTTGGCCTCCATAATATGACCCAAGAAGAGGTATGATAAACATTTAGACATATAACATGTCCAAGGAGGATTGCTATGGTAAAAATGAGTGCAGACTAGACCTGCCAAGTGGGCCGGGCCGGCCTAGCACGAAAATTTGGTGGGCCGGGCAGGCCCGGGCCCAGGCCTCTTGGGCCCATGAACTATAGCGGGCTAGGCCTGGCCGGGCCAATGGTTGAAAATCTTGGCCCAGCCCGGCACGTGACCCACGGCACAATAAGCTCCGGGTCATGCCAGGCCGGGCCGTGCCGGGTCTTGATTGGCACGTGAAATTTGGGCATTCATTTTCGTTCTTCTTCTAAAAATTTTTGTATATTAATTGCAATCATTTTTTAAACACAAAAGATTGAACATCCAACATGTTTTCATACATGTTTTTCAACAATCACATATATTAACGTAGATTAACATAACATAATATCATAATTAAGTTTTCTAAATATTAATAACAATTATTTTTTGATATAGAAACTACTTGATTCTTATTTATTTGGGTGGGTCGGGCTGGACTTCGGGCCGGGCCGTGCTTGGGTTTCGGGTAGGGCCTATGTTATGGGCCGATATATCGGCACGACCCAAAATACGGGGCCGGGCCGGCCCGGGGCTACGACTAATCCGGTCTGACAGGCACATAGGCTAATTTTTCATGCCGGGCTGGGCCGGCCCGGCCCAATTGACAGGTGTAGACCATAAAGTGACATAGCAATTCATCGAAGACTGCTACCATTTGAGGGTTCTCTTTTTCTAAAGCCTCCAGTTCATCTTCTGTTGGTACATACTCCTCATAAGGGTTCTCTCCCACTGGCTAACACGAAAGAAATTTCATCTCATGAAAAGCAAAGCCTATCTCCCCGTGAGGGGTGGCAAAGGTGCCAGTACTACTATTGTACTTTTTTGCTAAAGCCATAAACATATTGAGTTGCTCTGGATCCCGCATGAAGTGGTCAGAACAACTTTGTAAAGATCTATCCCCTGCAGCTTCTTACGAAAATTATTCAGAGCCCACACAAAGAGTCGATTCCAATGGATAATTTTCGAGTGCATCAAACTAGTCAGCCTCGTATTGGCGAAGAAGGAATTCTAATGGACAACATCACAGCTGCATCGTCAAACGGTACGCAGCTTGGCCTTAGACCCCTCAAGTGTGTGCTATTTTGCTCAAAAGCACAAAAAAAACATGTCTCTGCCGTGATCTCCGCGCCTATGACATATTCTTCCATCCCTAGCCTGTTGGAAGGGGGCTAAGTCCCATGACATCTTCTTCGGGGAGCTAGCGTGAGCATACCGAGATAGAGATAGGTTCTTCGTCATTTCAGGGAGAGACACCAGTGTGTTTCCCCTCAGGAAAGCTCGACGCTCTTTCTTCGACTTTGGCTGAGAGTCTGTGTCTATGGCTTCTCCGAAGAGGAAAGCCGGCTTCTTATGAGGAATCTCATCAGCAGTTAGAAAAGGGGTGCCATTCATCAAGCGTAGCAGGGCCCTATCATCTTGGTTTTCTAGAAGTGTCCGTATAGATGTCGGTCCGTCATACTGTGGAAAGGTGACTTGGGACACATCCTTTTGGTATTCCGACACCCAAAAAGCCGAGGCCAGCATTTCAGCATTTGGGTCTTCCCTCAGATTTACTGCAATAGAAAACAGAGAGTTAGAATCCTAAAAAATTAATAAACTCTTAAAAAACTTTGCGCCAATCATGAATGGCACAGAGCAGAAAGGGACAGTCCTCAGTTTGTGCAGACAGTATGACAGTTCTTAGTTTAGTTCACAGAGTGTGCATGTGATAAATAAGTCATTGGTGCATGAATTATGTTTGCTTGTAATTCATGCATTATGACGAATCATGCATCATTCTCAAAACATGACAAATGGCGTATGGCACCATTCATGATTGATCTAATTTTTAGCCAATACTCTGAAAGAGGTGGCATATTTTGGGGATAGCGCAAGCACCGACCAAGGCTCTGAAAGAGGCAGTCGATGTTGGCTTTAAATTATGCTACACGCGGATGGCACGAGCTTGCGGTTCATCTTCCCCGATGGGTTTTCTCACCTTCAAGTGCAGGATTGGCCTCCTCGCCTCTCGCCGACGGCCCCACGTGCTACGACACTCTTAGCTCTGATAAGCACGAAGTGGCTCCGGCCACTTTCTTCCCCTTATCGGTGACAGTTTTCTTGAGCGCCATTCGATCGGATGAAAACTTCGTGACAAGAAGAAGAAGACGAAGAGATTTAAGAGAGAAAATTTCTAAAGTAAAGAAAACTCTCTCTCTCTCTCTCCAACCCGTGAGCTATTTATAGCCTAAACTCACAGATAACGGCCGTGCGAATTGCGCATAAAATACTGATCGGTTTAGTTTCTGTCATGCACCAAATGCGCAAGACCACTTCTTATTCAAAGTATTTCAAATTTTGAAATTTTTTGAAATTTAAAAACTTTGAAGGGAGGTCTTGTAGAAGCTCAAAATACATTAAAATATTACCATGCACCATTCATAGATGGCGCCAAGCTCAAATCATCAGATAGTGCTATAATCATATGGCACATCATATATATCAAATGGTGCCAAGCATCACATGGTGCCATCTGCCACATGGCAATCTTCTTTGAAAAGCCAAACGACTGTCATCACGACTGATAGCACATCAGTCAAGAAAAATCTCCTTGAATCCTGAGTACGCAGCGCTCGAAAAGAATTGTTAGAGTCATCATTATTGCATTTGTCGTTTACTGTGCGCCATAAAGAGTTGGCGCAAAGTAATATGTACTTCATAGATTCAAATGCCTAGTGCTTTCTCACAGATAGCGCAAAGCATGCACCATTTACCAGCTAGCACTAGTTGATCAATCATCATCCAGAAGTAAGATGACTTGGCACACATACCACTAATCTTGAAGAACATGCATGTTATACTACCCATGACCAAGCACATTTCTCTCATATAATGCCACGTGTCATATGCAGTTAAGCCAACTGTTCGCACAATGGGTGACGGTGCGCCAATCAGTGCCATGCACCAATCAAAATAACTACGTAACAGTTATTTCAGAACTCTATAAATAGAGTTCAGGATCATTTTTAAGACACAACGAAGATCATAGACTCTAAAGCTAGAACTCTTGTCTCTACGGCAGCAAGTTTCAAGGCGTTTCTTCTTCGACATTGCATCGTTTAAGGGATAAAGTGATCGTCTTCTGATCAGATTCCTACAGTTGTACTTCCCCAGAATCAAATCTTTTCTTTCTTAGTTTGTACTTCAGTTTTCTTTGGAAAACTTTTGTTCTCACAAACATTAGTACTCAACTGTACTGGTGCAGTGAGCTCCTCACCTACTTATACAAAACCAACACGTTCATTTACTTTTCACAACTTAAACCCTTTATGATTGTCTTTATTTTCTTGCCTTATGATCGATTTTAGGACATAGACGCCTCGCCTACTTGTGTCTCTAGACCATTACCGTGTCATCGCACCGATAACTTACTTATAATTGCCTCTAGACCCTTCTTGTGCCAACAACATCAAATTATCGACTCGTGCTTGCCCTTCGGTCCATACTTTAAGACTCAAATCATACGGTCATGCCATCAACTCGATTCGTGCATCCACAATGAGGCCGTAGCTCGCAACTCAGTACCACTTAACCAACTTTGCCTTACGGCCCTTCCTGACTTAAACTCGAAATGACTTAATCCAACTTACTTATACTTTTGTGTCAACGACTCACCAACCGACGCCACACTTTGTGCCGTAGCACTGTGTCTTCGTTGCAGCCAAATCGTAGGCCCAATGCACACATTCAAATTGACTCATTGGTACCATGCACATAAATCTTGAATCAATCCAAAGGCATGCATGCAGATCGCCGCTATTATGCCGACTCATCTATATGAAACGGTCACTAGCACCACAAGCTATACTTGGACTTATAGTTTTTTTATTCGGCGACCCTTTCAGCACAAGTAGTGAGCCCCGCTGAAAGTTCTCGATTAACCTGAGCGGTACTCCCAGCTTGACTATACCGTGTTTTCTCCTAGGCCAAAACGATCCAGTAGCCCCTGGTTTGTCGTTCCGAGGAAACTTTCCCTTGTGCACAAGTTGTCCAATAACCATGCAAGACTCGACTCGAACTACCGTCTTACATAGTCATCATCTTTACAGTGCTATCGTGGTTTCATTACTACGTTAGAGACTTCCAGTATTTGAGACTGTCTCGATGACCAACGGTCGTGAGTATTCTTCCATGTTACCTATCATTTACTCAACTCAAGGATGACTATTTGATAGCCTTTTTGCCAAACTCAATTTGAATCAACTGTGGCTCATGCCTTAAATCAATTTATGTTTTGTGCGACACTACCGTCCAAGTCATACTGCATATGACGAGCTTTGAGATCGTAGGACTGTGTGGCTATAACCAGCCGTAGAAATCGTAGGACCGTGCTTGCTACTACTTCGATAGCCCTTGACATAACTTTTTCCTAACTCCATCGTGCGATACAACTTAACCTGTGGGACGAACAAGGCTATGCCAAGCCCTTGCACATGGAAACGTTTATTGAGACTTGTGGGACACTTTTGCTATGCTAAGCATTGGATGATGGGACCGTTCATGCTTTACCAAGCATTCATACGTGCGATGCCTATGACTTATGTCACGCCCCAGAACCAGAATACTGGCAAGTAGGGACGGACAAGGCCAGCTACGTATACCAAAGTACTCCAGTACTCTGAAACAACGTATAAGCTGTATAGATGGGGGTCACTGCTACAAACCAACAGTCAATCCTAGGTCACATAATCCTAGATATCTCAGTCTTAGACAAGAAGTAAGGTACAAGAATATGATCATCATGCATATAAGACAGTAAAGCGTCCCAAACTATGATATATAGATGATCATGAAGCTAGTAATACAAAATGAAGAACTAGCAAGACTAAGTAATACATGATCAGCTCTAGCTGCAGTCTAGAAATATAACATCATGTCTAAGCCCATAGGCCGAAAGTCAAGTCCAAAACACGAGCTAAACACGTGCTCGGTGGCTAAACGCCTTAAAAGAATATGTACAGAAAAGAGTGGGTAAGAGAAAGAACACCCACTCAAGTCCCCTGGTGGTCCGGGTGGTCACCATCGAGTGGAAGGTCCGGAAGATCCTCGGGCTCCTCAACTAGATCTGGTCAATGCAAAACCAGTGGGGTCAGAACCCCAATAGCAAGTACCACAAAGGAAGCCAAACTATGAACTAAAACCAGCATGCAATTTATAACATCTCTATGATAAAGCAGTAAATGAGAGTAGAATAGTAAATTGGTACCACAGTGTTTACGAAAGGAAACGGGAACATGCAAGAAGGATAGCAAGTGAATACATAGAGTAAACTGGATATATGAGCATGTGGTGAAGCCGAGCATGTAGTAGGAAGAATAAATGTAAGGAATGACAGAAAGCTAAGAACTACAATAAGATAAACTGGAGCAAGACTAGACTAGACAAGAATGGACTCCATCCATCAATCACGGCCAAGCAATGAGTACGGCTTGATACTTTAGATAACTAGGGTTGCCACAATCCTAATTACTAACACATGCAAGTTTGAGAAATCCAAGTCCAGTTACCCTACTACTACCTGAATGATCCAAGCCAAAAAGAAAAGAAGTATAGCAGACACACTGCAGTAAGATACATGTGTCCTAAAGAGGTACCCCACTCGACGGTGTGCTGGAAGAGTGCTCATCATGACAGATAGCTCCAAATCCCATGAATATATATATATAAGACCAAGACCAAAGGGGCAACAGGTAACCGGGAAAATCTCCAATGATCTAGGTAATCAAGCTAGTTGTTTAGTCCTTAACATTTTCTTGTTGGATTCTAGGTGCGGCATTCCGCATAATCTATTCTAGACATGAGACATGCAAGACTGGACAAGACAAGCAAGATTGTGCACTACAACAAGCCACAACAAAATATGACAATATCAAGACAAGAGTGCGCTATGACGAGCCACTGTCAAGGAGTTAGACATGTACTAGAATCAAGAGTGCGCCATGACAGGCCACAATCATGTAAGCAAAAAGGACATGTATCATGAGTGCGCCACGATGGGCCACTATCTAGTAAGCAAAGAAGGCATGGCAACAATTATCATAGCTTGTAAGAAAGAATCTATCAAAAGACATATCATGGCATGTGGAAAGGATAATTAAAGCTACGTACATTTCATAGAAAAATAATTGAACATGTGCTAGTGTCAAGTGTATATAGGGTGTACAATCATTCTCTAACTATGCAAGATCATCTTTTCATGTTAAGAATTTATTGCAATCGAAGAAAATATCAAAAATGGACAAAAACGGACAGAAACGGGCAAAAACAAACAAAAACAGCCTAACTGGATTATCCGGCGGATTACTGCGGATTATCGACGGATTTTTCGAAGTGTCACAGCAAGTTTTGTGGTGCAAGTTCGGATTTTCTGGCGGATTTCTGCGGATTTCCGACGGATTCTCCGAACCGTCACAGAAAGTTAATTTTTGAAAACTCAAAACTTGTTTCGGCCATAAAAACTTCGTTTTAAATCGAAATTCGGATTTTCAAAAGTCAAAATTGCCTGAAATTTAATTCCCTACAACATGGGAGTATTAGTTTTCACAAATTCAAAGATTTGATAGATCAATACCTCAAAATACTCCAAAAAAAGGTTCTCGGGAACCGAAACGAGTTCCGATTTCCACCAAACTCAAAATCTATGTATGCAAGCTTGGTGAGGGCCTCATATATGCATATGTGACCAAGATCCATGATGGTAATACCAGTATCACTCTTGATACTGAGTTTTCTACTAAGTTAATATTAGATTTTAACAGAAAATCAAAACCTAGTTCGAACCAAATTTAGAAACATACATATAGATGAAAATCACAAGGAAAACATTCTTAACAAAATGAGTTTAGAACAATTCTAAGCATTTAATACCAAGGAAAACAAAAATGACAACAAAAACAATATTGTTCATGAATTTGGCAAGATGTACTTGCCTAGGTTAAGCTCCAAGCCTAATCTTCTACTCCACCACCAAGAGGGGTACGAAACCACACTCTAGACCTCAAGGCCAAGCTCTTGGCAAGCTCCAAGGGAAGAGAAGGGAAGAAGAAATGAATAGAGAGTGAAGAGAATAAAAAGAGAGAGGAAAGAGAAAGTGAAATGGTATATATATAAGGGAGAATTAATCTTAGTCGTTGGATCATGATCCATGTCAAAGTCTAGGTCAATCATGGCCACTCAAACAAAACCAATTATCCATTGGATAATAGGGTGCATCTACACTATTCACGAAAATATCTAAATACTATTCACAAAAATATCTAAACACGATTCATGAAAAATATCTAAATACTATTCTTAAAAATATCCGAAATACTATTCACGAAAATATCAGAAACCAAAAATATCTAAAGTGTAGAAAACATGTCCGGGCGGTATGCCGTCGGTATACACCGGTATACCGGCGGTACGCCGATCAAGAAGAAAATCTATAGTCTTGGGAAAAATTTAATGTGTTCTAGAAACCAAGAAAATATGAAATACGCTGCAAAATACGTATCCGTATATAAATACCGATACTGTGAGATGAGTCTCACAACTCTCCCCTCCTTAGAAAAATTCCATCCTCGGAATTTTCTAAAGGTAATCAAAAGTAAGCAAGAAACCCAAGAAAACTTGCTATCAGGATCAAGATGGGAAACTCATAAAGCATGAAATCCAACTAGAGTAATGTACAAGAAATATAAAAGCAATTTAAACATACGTAAACAACAACATCATGTATTCCTACAATCACACAAAAGGTAGAACATAGATATACGAAATAAGTATACCTCACGAGTCAAACAGATACGGGTAACGAGCTCGGATATCATCCTCGTGCTCCCAAGTCGACTCGCCCGGTGAGTGATGATCCCAGGAAACACGAACTAATCGGATAGTCCGGTTCTTGAGAATCTTCTCCTTCAGGTCCAAAATGGATATGGGCCTCTTCTCATACGATAGGTCGGTACCAACGACCAGCTCGAAATGATCTAGGATATGGCTCTGATCCGGAACATATCGACGTAGCTGAGATACGTGAAATACGTCATGTACCTCGCATAACGACGGTGGAAGAGAAAGGCGATAAGATACATCCCCTACTCGCTCGAGAACATCGAACGGCCCAATAAATCTAGGACTAAGCTTTCCCCGTACGCCAAACCTGATGACACCATGGGTAGGCGAAATCCGAAGAAATACGTGGTCGCCGACAGAGAACTCAAGATAGCGTCGATGCTGATCTGCCCAATGATGCTGTCGATCCTGAGCTACTCTGAGATGCTCTCTGACCTGCCTGAGTTCTTCAACTGACTGAGCAATCATCTCTGGACCAAGCATCTGCCTCTCTCCAATGTCATCCAAAGCTAGGGGTGACCTACATCTCCTACCATACAAAGCCTCGAAAGGAGCCATCTGAATGCTCGCCTGGAAGCTATTGTTGTAAGAGAACTCCACCAAATGCAAGTGATCCTTCCAAGAACCACTGAAGTCAAGAATGCATGATCGAAGCATATCCTCCAAGGTCTGAGTCGTACGCTCTGACTGACCATCTGTCTGAGGATGGTATGCTGAACTGAAACTCAAACGGGTACCCATACTCTGCTGAAGACTCTGCCAGAAATGAGAAGTGAATCTGGAATCCCGATCTGAGACTATGCTAACTGGCACCCCATGCAATCTGACAATCTGCCTCATGTATAAGTCGGCCAACTGTTCTGTAGACTGACCAACTCTGAAAGGTAGGAAGTGGGCAACCTTCATGAGTCGATCCACTATAATCCAAATGGCATCTCTACCAGTCGGGGTTCTAGGAAGACCAGTCACGAAGTCCATAGTAATATGATCCCACTTCCACTCCGAAATCGGTAAGGACTGAAGAAGTTCGGCCGGTCTCTGGTGCTCAGCCTTGACCTGCTGGCAAACTAAGCATCGAAAGACAAACCGAGCTATCTCACTCTTCATACCATTCTACCAGAAATGCTGACGAATATCTCGGTACATCTTCGTCCCTCCTAGATGAATAGAATACTGAGAACTGTGGGCCTCCGACATAATCTCCTGTCGAATATCTCTATTCGGCACACAAAGACGACTCCCGAATCAGAGTATCCCATCCTCATGGATGCACAACTCTGCTCTGCGTCCTGCCACACACTCTGCTCTGAGCTGCTGAAGCCTGGCATCCCCTGACTAAGCTGCTCTGATCCTATCCACAATGGTAGACTGAACCTGCAAGCCTGCCATCATAGTTGCCTCACCAGGTAGCAATACCTCAATGCCCATCTCCTGAAGATCCTCCAGAAGGTGATGCTGCTCCGTCAAGAAATAGACTCTGGGTCTCCTGCTCAAAGCGTCTGCAATAACGTTTACCTTCCCGGGATGATACTGAAGATCAACATCATAATCCTTCAGTAACTCAAGCCACCTTCTCTGTCGTATGTTCAGATCCCTCTGGGTGAATACATACCTCAAGCTCTTATGGTCAGTGAAAATCTCCACTCGATCACCATACAGATAATGCTTCCAAAGCTTGAGGGCAAACACAACTGCGGCCAACTCAAGATCGTGCGTCGGATAGATCTTCTCATGGTCCCGAAGCTGCCGAAACGCATAACTATCACTCGATCGTGCTGCATATGAACACAACCAAGTCCCCGGCCTGACGCATCACATTACACCGTGAACCCACCTGGTCCGACGGGTAGTGTCAGAATAGGAGCTGAAATCAAACTCTGCTTGAGTTTCTCAAAAAAAACCTGACAAGCATCTGACCACTAAAAGCACACATCCTTACACGTCAGCCGTGTCAAAGGTACGGAGATCCTTGCAAAGTCTGCCACAAATCGTCTGTAGTAGCCTGCTAATCCCAGAAAACTGTGTACATCTGAAGCTGTACGAGGTACTGGCCAACCCTCGATAGCCTCAACCTTCTTGGGGTCCACCTCAACACCACCTCCGGCAGTAATGTGACCCAAAAAAGAGACTCGATCGAGCCAGAAATTGCACTTGCTGAACTTCATGTAAAGCTGATGGTCCCGAAGAATCTGAAGCACCATGCGAAGATACTGCTCGTGCTCTGCCTCAGTCCGACTATAGACCAAGATATCATCAATAAATACTATCACAAACTGGTCTAAGTAGGGCATGAAGATACGATTCATGAGATCCATGAAGATCGCTAGCGCATTGGTCGCTCCGAAAGACATAACAAGGAACTCCCAATGGCCATATCGAGATCTAAACGATGTCTTGGGTATATCCTGCTCTCTGACTCTGATCTGATGGTACCCAGACCGCAAATTGGTCTTCAAAAACATAGCCGCTCTACTAAGCTAGTCGAACAAGTCATCTATCCTGGACAAGGGATACTTGTTCTTCACGGTCACCGTGTTAAGCTGACGATAGTCAATGACCATACGCGATGAACCATCCTTCTTCTTCACAAGAAGGGCTGGAGCTCCCCAAGGCGATCCACTAGGACGAATGAATCCCTTGGTCCTAAGCTCCTCAATAGACTGATACAACACCAATAACCCTGAAGGAGACATCCTGTAGACTCTCGCTGACACTGGCTCTGCTCCCGGAACCAAATCAATATAATACTCAATCTTCCGAACTGGAGGCATACCCGGAAGCTCCTCGGGAAACACATCAAAAAACTTACAAACTACTCTGGGCAACTGAACCTCCTCGGCTACAGCCATCCACATGACCGCTGGTGAAGACTCCACCTCACCTCTAGAGAATGAGAACTCCTCCTCATTCGGAACACGAAAGATAACCTTGCCAGCATGGCAATCTATCGAAGCGTGTCGAGCACTCAACCAATCCATACCTAGGACGACATCATAATCGCCCATAGGAAACTCTATCAGCCTAGCGGGAAACTCTCTCCCACATACTATGACTCTACACGAGGCATAGACTCGGTCTACTCCTACTAGACCGTTACCAGTAAGTATATTCATCCTTACAGGTAAAGATTCTGGGTCTAAACCAATATGTGTCACAAATCGTGCAGATATAAACGAATACGAAGCACCAGAATCAAATAAAGTTGAAGCTGAATGAGAGTGAACAAGAATGGTACCTGCGACCACCTCCCCTGCTGCTAGCGCCTCCTCTATAGAAAGCGTGAAAGCCTGAACCTGAACTCTGGTCGCTGGTCCCCTCTGCCTCTGAGCCTGAGCCTGAGCATATTGCTGAGGCCTCTGCTGGTGGAACTGCTGAGACTGCGTCGGTAATGGCCTCAGGGCCTGCTGCTGCTGAACCGGCGCTGGTGCCCTAAACTGCTGAACTGCTGGCTTGAAGGATGCTGATCCAGCCGAACTCCTCCTGGGACAAGCCCCTATCTTATGGTCTGGTGCACCACAATCTAGGCACAAGCCCTGTGCCTTACGGCACTCTGATAAGACATGCCCTCCCTTTCCGCAATAGAAACAATCAACTGAGGAAGACTGCCTCTGCTGCTGAGGACGCGGCTGAGACGACTGCTGAAAGGAAGCCGCCAGAACCGGTCCCCTCGGAGATCCAATCGTCAAAGCTCGGACTGCTGGAGCTGGTGCTGACGACTGGGAAGAAGATCCCCTCTGAATGTGAGGCCTCTTCTGACCTTCGACTCTATCAACGATCCTCTGCGAGGTATATTCATGCCTCCTCGCCGCCCTCATGACTGCATCAAAAGTCTGGAACTCATGCTGCTTAACTGCAAGTATGATCTCCAGATGAAGTCCCTGCTGGAACCTCCTCGCCCGGTCCAACTCGGTCGCCACTAAAGAAGGGGCAAACCACTGAGCCTGCTAAACTCTGCCGTATATCCATCGATGGTCCTGCTCATCTACCGCAAGCCAATGAACCTCTGCTGCAGATCATAACGTGACACCGCATCAAAATAGCGAGTCTGAAACCTCTCGCTAAAATTGGCCCAGGCTACTGGTGCCCTAAGAGACACTTCATGAGCCGTCCACCAGTCGCGGGCCAAATCCAAGAACTGCAACCTGACAACTGCCACACGCTCCCTAGCCGAAATCCCTGCCACCTCCAGAATGGCCTTCGTATCCTGAAGCCACGCATCAGACGTAATAGCATCCTCTGTACCATAGAAGTACGGGGGATGGAGGCGCCTGAAGCTGCTCGCAGAATTGTAGACCTGAGCACCACCTCTGTCCAAAGCCATCTGGACAGAATGGGTGAGAACATCACTCTGACGCTGTTGCGACGCCATAAAATCTCTCAGAACATCCACCGGTGCTCGAACAACACCCTCTGGCTGCTCTAGCTGAACTGGTACTGCTGGCTGAACAGGAAGAACTGGCGACTCTGCCCTTCGGTCCACTCTAGACTCTGCTTCCGAATGCTGAGGAAGCTCCTCCTGAACCGGTGAAACTAAGGGACGCTGATCTGCCATCGACAAAGCCCGCACAGGGCGATCAGAAGGACCAGGAATGGTGCCCCTAAAAGTTTAAGGACACAAGGATTAGGTCGAGGGAACAGGAAAGATCAACGATCAAAGCAGATATCAGGTCCAAGATCAGAGGTAAAGAGTAATACGAAGGATATCAATGGAGAAGAATTTATGACTAAGATAACTACCAGCAACCTCCACAATCTGATAAATCAGACCTGTATGGGCCACCATTAAAACACTACTAAAATCTGCTCATATAGCGACGTATATTAGCGACGGATGCTTGTGGCGTCGCCAAACATTGAATATAGCGACGCCACGAAGGAAACGTCGTAAAACGTCGCTGACTAGCGACGTTCTGCGACAGAAGACTAAAAACGTCGCTGAATAGCGACGTTTTGTGACGTAACTTACTTAACGTCGCCATTTTGGCGACGTTTAGCGACGGCTAATAAGGACGTCGCTAACTCTTTTATAATTAGGGCAGAGAGTTCAGTCGAACGAAAATTTTCGAACGAAAATTTTTTTCCCCCCTCGACCCGATTTCCTCCTCCGGCGAATCCCTCCCCCCCCCCCCCCCCCCCGACGACTCCACCGTCCCCCCTCCCCCCCGACGAGTCCCCTCCTCTCCCCGACGACTTCCCCCCTTCTCCACCGGCGAATCCCTCTCCCCGACGACTTCCCCCCTTCTCCACCGGCGAATCCCTCTCCCCGACGACCCCCCCTCCCGTCGAGCTCCTCCTCCTCGAGCTCAGGTAAACCCTAAGCTCCCCCTCCTCCTCCTCCTCCTCCTCCTCTCCCACGGACACACACACACACGGACACACACACGAACACACACACGGACACACGTACACACACAGACACACGTACACACACAGACACATGGTTTTGTTAGATAGATCTGAGTTTTGTTCAGTCTTTAAGCCTTTTTAATGCATTTGTTTAGTTCCTCCTTGATCATTCATGTAAACCTTCATAGATGACCACTTCCCCTGTGTGCAGCTGCATACATACATCCCCATTTTGTGTTGCACTCTCTATTTTGTGCTGCTTTGCCTTGGCTTGGGCTTTGCTTAGCATCTACAACCCCCCTTGCAGCAGCAAGCAGGCAGCAGAAGAGTAGCAGCAACCAGTAGCAGTAGGCATGACCATTTCAAAGGTTGGGTTCATATCCTCCATCAGTCCATTTTACCCATGTATCAGCCCACATCATTATGTACTGTCCTGCACTTTATTTGCCCATGAATTCCTTCACTGCATACATTTTCTTCTGCCCAGTGTATCTCAGCCAGCCTTGAATACCCCCACCTTGGTCCTAGTACCTCCCTTGGTCCAACTGCAGCAGTGTGTAATATGTTGGGTGCCTATGTGGTCTGCATTAGAAATATACTGTGGTCTATGAGTTGAGGGTTAAAGTTAAGGTAATACTCCATGGGTGACCCTATAATCTATAGTATACATATGTATTGGGTTGTTGTTCTTGAGCTAATGTATGGGTAGATATTTAGGACTAAGAGTTTTCAGACTACATAGATGTGAGAGTTATATTGCATAATATGTTATCTATATGTTATTGGATATATATAGGCTATTATGGTTACATGAGGATGTGAGTTATAGGTTAGAGGTTGAATTGGGGCTGAGTTAGCCTTGAAGTCATGGGTTGAGAGTTGAGAGGTTGGAGTATGGAGTTAGGAGTGAATGTGAGGGATAAGTTTATATGTAAGGTATGAATTATATATATATATATGATGTTTTGAATACATGTGATTGGTAGTCCAAGTTATTATAGGATTTTGGTTTATAGCTTGTATATAGGCTCTTGTATATATAGTTTACCCAATTAGGATTGTTTCTAGGGTAACATATAAGGCTATGTTGGTTAGGCCTAATTAGACTTTAGTTGACTAGCCCAAGACCTAGAATGCCTTGGTATTGAACCTAATAGGCTATGTTTGACCAATAGTTGACTTTAGTCTAGATGAGGCTAACCTAGACTAGTTTGACCTTGTTTGACCAAACTAGACTAAGGTTGACCTAGTTTGACTGTTAGAGTTGACTAGAGTTGACCAAGTTTGACTTTGACCTAGATTGACCTAGAAATCATATAGATTGCATTGTATCCTTCATTTCTCTTGTATTTTGCATATCATGACCTGTATTGCTCTATTTAGGACTTTGTGGCTCAGATTCAGACACCTGATATTTATCCGTCTTAGAGCCTTGGTTTGGGATACCAAGTTGGGGTTAGAAATAGGATACTAGTTAGCTATTGGTATGTGTAGATATATATTAGATAGATAGTTGGATGGATAGGTGGATAGATGGATGGGGAGTAGAAGGTGAGCTGCTGCCCCCATTCCAGCAACAGCAGCAGCAAGAACAGCTGTTGTAGCAGCAGTTTACATCAGCAGTAGCACCCCCATGGCCCCCCACTTGTAGTGATTAGCACTAATGGGGGCAGGAGAGGTAATTATAGGAGTAATTAGATCTAGATCTAATTAGCACTTGGCTACAAGGCATATTCCAAGAATATTCTAGAGAATATTCCAAGTCTATTCTAAGGAATATAGCGACTCCTATCGTTTGAATTAACCACATCTTGGCTATTTGTTAAATAGATCGACCCTGAGCTCCCATGTTCAGTCGTGCCTTCAACATCATGTTCAAATGAAGGTGACAAGCAGATGACTATAAAAAATATGTCGTATTGAGCTTCATAAAGAAATGCAAGATTACTACATAGGAGGAAAGGTTTGGTAGGATTACGTCAAAGCACACGGCTTAGAAAATTATGACATATTTGTCTTCCGACACCGTGGTAACATGGTTGTCACATTAAGGGCCTTTGAGGAGGTGGCATGTTGTGAACAAATATATCCTTAGTTCTCCTACGTAATGTTAAAGTAAATCCGTAGAAGAACTATAAGGATATATTTTTTCACAACATGTCACCTTGTCAAAGACCCTTAATGTACCAACCATGTTACTACGGTGTCGGAAGACAAATATGTCATAATTTTCTAAGCCGTGTGCTTTGACGTAATCCTACCAAACCTTTTCTCCTATGTAGTAATCTTGCATTTCTTTATGAAGCTCAATACGGCATATTTTTCTATAGTCAGCTGCTTGTCACCTTCATTTGAACATGATGTTGAAGGCACGACTGAACATGGGAGCTCATGGTCGATCTATTTAACAAATAGCCAAGATGTGGTTATTTCACAGAAGCCATGAATTACCGGGAAAGCTGATGTCGCGGTCTAGTCACAAAACGTCGCTGTTTTGTTTAACTCAGCGACATTTTGCGACTCCACATTAGGGACGTGATTATCAGTATGTGTCAGATCTTAGTATTCCTAAGTAAGAGTGGGTATATGTGAGTGAGTATCATTAGAGTGTTAGAGAGTTAGTTCAGTCCTAGTACCTAGAGTATATAGAGTATCTTAGAAATATAGGTATGATTGGTACAGTGTTTTGAGCCATTCTTTAGAAATTAAATTTACTTATGCCAAGCCTTTTGGGCCTATCAGAGTTATAGATTTTTTTCGGAAATCTAGTATAACGCTGATTGCCTCAAAAGGCTTGTATAAGTAAGAGTGTATAGAGTACCTTTTGGGCCTATAAGAGTTACTTCACTCAGTTTGTCAAGACAAGTAAACTTTTTAAATGTTGACGGTATATACCGTCAACATTTGGTTTTGCCTTGTAGCTACAGGCAGTTGCCTGCATTTTGCCTTATAACTTGGCCTATGGCCTGTGCTTAAGCAGTGTGGACTTCCAGGTTAGGGTGTTAGTTCATGATTAGCATTATTTAGATATTAGTTTCAGTTAAAGGGTTAGTTAAGATTAGGATATTAGTTTATGTTAGAAGGAATATGAGAGTTAGTAGATGTTAAAGTAGGATATTAATTTATTAGTTAGGATAGATAGTTTGAGTTAGGATACTGCTCAAGCACAGGCCAAAGGGTCGATATTGGGTATTAATTTAAAAAGTTTTACTTGTCTTGACAAACTGAGTTAAGTAACTCTTGTAGACCCAAAGGGTCGATATTGGACAGTTGGTGTCGTGTACTCCTACAAGTACAATTATACCTCACCAATAATCTCAGTTTTCTCTAAACTGTCGCTCTCTACTGACCTCTATCTAAATTGCGCACCCATATCTAAACTGCCTTAATATTCATTCACTGACTGCAATGTGCATCTATCTATCTTACAGAATTATCCTCAATTGGATATGGATATGAATTACTACTTACGAAATAAACTGCCTTAATATTCATTCATTTTACTAGATTGTTGATCGAGTTGACCAATAGTTGACTTTGACCTTGATTGGCCTAGGAATCATATAGAATTGCATGTATACTTCTTTTATTTTATATTGACTTCCATGATATGACAGCTCCTCAAAAAAAAGAATCCTCTACTAGACATCGCACTCTCCTTTTCAGAACATCAACTAGTATTACTACCTTGATGTATATATAAAGTATGCATGTATAATAGTAGGTAATGATATGCAAAACTGAAAAGATAAATGCAATGCATGAATGAATGGATGAAAAGATAAATGCAATCCATCGGAAAAGCTTTGACACTTGCATATCATTCACTACCTTGATGTATCTATCTTACAGAATTATGGAGCTGAATTACTATCTGCGGAATCGTACTTGGATGTACAACCGTCATCCTGATGACATGTGCGGTGTGCGGGATGAATTCATAGAGGGTGTACACCAGTTCCTGCAGTTTGCCAAGGCGTTCCCTCAGTACATGGACGGTACCAAAATTAAGTGTCCGTGTGTGAGATGTCGTAACTTTAAATATCATCCAGAAGTGGATGTCACGTATCATTTGTACTCGAAGGGTTTCACGCCGAATTACTATCAGTGGAGCGAGCACGGAGAACTTGTGTCTTTAGCATCGGAGTACGAGCCTTATGTTGATGTCCACAACAACGCTCCTTACGACGATGGGTTGGTGAACATGGTTTTTGACGCGGCCGGGCCTAGTTTCGATCCGGATGATCATGATGCACCTGAGGAGGCACCGAACCCCGATGCTGCACAGTTCATGGAGTTGCTGGAGAATGCAAGGACTCCATTATATCCTGGTTGTGAGGATCATTCACCGTTGGAGGTGGTTACAAGATTGTTGAGCATCAAGTCCGATTTTAACATGTCGCAAGATTGCTACAACCGTATTATGGAGTTGCTTATAGAAATATTGCCTGAGGGTGCGAAGTTGCCTAAAGACTTTTACCGGTCTAAGAGGATGGTTAGATCGCTCTGGATGGGATATGAAAAAATCGATGCCTGTCGCAACGGGTGCATGTTGTACTACAAAGACGACAAGGATGAAGACGCCTGCAGATTTTGTGGTGTCGATCGCTACAAGGCCTGTGGTAGAGGAAAGTCTGTCGGTACCAGGAAGCCTACCTCTTCGATGCACTACTTGCCGTTGACGCCGCGTTTGCAGCGGTTGTTTATGGTGAAGGAAACTGCAGAAAACATGAGTTGGCATAAGCGGGAACATACAGAAGGAGTGTTGGATCACCCATCTGATGGAGAAGCATGGAAGCACTTTGATCGAGAGTATCCAGATTTTGCTTCTGATCCGCGTAATGTTAGATTGGGTCTCTGCTCTGACGGTTTTACCCCATTCGGACTTTCAGGATCCCAGTATTCGTGTTGGCCTGTGATCGTCACCCCGTATAATCTACCGCCTTGGATGTGCATGAAGACTCCATATATGTTCCTCACCGTTATTATCCCAGGTCCGAACAATCCGAAAAGGAACATTGATGTTTATTTACAACCATTGATTGATGAGTTGAATCAGCTGTGGGAAGTAGGTTCCAACACGTACGATGTATCTAGAAAACAAATTTCCAGATGCGGGCAGCACTTATGTGGACCATCAACGACTTTCCGGCCTATGGAATGTTATCTGGATGGAGCACGCATGGTCGTCTTTCATGTCCGTGTTGCATGGACGACACTAAGGCTTTCCGTTTGAAACACGGAGGCAAACCGTGCTTCTTCGATTGTCATCGACGATTCCTGCCGAAGGATCATCCGTACCGGAGGAACAAGAATGCTTTTCGTGCTGGCGTTGTGGAGAAGGGTGATCCACCGACAAGGTGGTGCGGAGCCACGATATGGGAGGAGGTTAGAGATTTACCAAGTGCTATTGAGCAGCCTGCTACGGGCTACAAGTGTGACGGATTTGGTCGCACTCATAACTGGACGAAGAGGAGTATATTCTGGGATCTGCCATACTGGAGCACCAATCTGATTAGACATAACCTTGATGTCATGCATATTGAGAAGAATGTGTTTGACAACATAATTAATACTGTAATGGACGTAAAGGGGAAGACGAAAGACAATCCTAAGGCTAGATTGGACTTGAAAGAAATATGTAGACGTCCTGCATTGCATTTGATAGAGGACGGGAATGGAAAGTTGAAGCAGCCTAAGGCAATTTTCTCACTGGAGAAGGAGGATAAAGTGAGGCTTTGTAGGTGGATTCAAGGTCTGAAATTTCCAGATGGGTATGTTTCAAACTTGAGAAGATGCGTCGACCTCAAGGAGAACAAACTGACAGGTATGAAGAGCCATGATTGTCACGTATTCATGGAGCGGTTAATTCCGATTGCATTTCGGGAATTCTTACCGCAGGCAGTTTGGGATCCATTGACGGAGCTTAGCATATTCTTCAGGGACCTTTGTTCTAAGAAATTGCTCGTTGATCGTCTAGAAAAGCAAGAGAAGGACATTGCGGTAACACTGTGCAAGCTAGAGAGGGTGTTTCCTCCTGGATTCTTCGACTCTATGGAGCATTTGCCGATTCATCTTTCCTACGAGGCACGTGTTGGTGGACCCGTCGAATATCGATGGATGTACCCGTTCGAGCGACATTTGAATCACCTAAAAAGAAAGGTAAAAAATAAGGCTCGGGTCGAGGGTTCTATTTGTGAAGCCTATATTCTCGAGGAGATTACAAATTTCTGCTCCTCCTATTTCAAACCTCATGTTGCTACGAATAGAACGAGGGCTCCGAGAAACGACGACGGATATCAAGAATTTAATGATGGAATACTGAAAGTATTCAATGCGTCCGGAAAGCCTTCGGGAAAAATGAAGAAGAGATATTTGAATGACGAAGAGCTAAGGGCTGCTCAGTTGTATGTATTACTCAATTGCGATGAGGATGAAGTGGAGAAGCTAGAAGGGTAAGTAAGGAATGATGAGTTTACGTCATCTCAATGTAATAGTATAAGCTAATATTATTGTACTAATCGTTCTAATGCTTCGTTGTTTTCCAGCACATATAATGATGAGTTGAGGCTGGTTAGACCCTACCTAACAGACGAAGCATTAGAACAAGAAATGAGACGTCATTTTCCTTCTTGGTTGAGCGAATATGTAAGCAGTTCGGTAATATTTACTGGCCTCTTCTAATGCAACTGCGCAATAAATAACTTATTATCTCTTCTTTGATATTCAGGTCGATCGTCTAATTTCACCCGAGATTGAATTAATTAGAACTCTTGCCAAGGGACCAATTACTTTTGTTAAAACATGGCCAAGTTATTGTGTCAATGGCTTTCGGTTCAAGTCGACAAATGCTCCGATCAGAGACAGCTTCCTGGATCTTGATTCCACGAAGAACAGTTGTTTGTGTATCAAGTCTTCGAACTACAAAGACGTCGATCCAGGAAATGATTTCTTTGGCATCTTGCGAGAGATTGTGGAGTTGTCATATAATTATGGCAGAGAACCTGCAAATATCGTGTTGTTCAAGTGTGAATGGTTCGATCCGATTGAAAATCAAGGCTGGAAAATTGACAAGCATGGTCTTGTGGATATAAACTACAAGCGTAGATATCAAGGCTACGAACCGTTTGTCCTAGCAACTCAGGCTCAGCTCGTGTATTTTACAGCTTATCCGAGACGGGGAGCAACGAAGTCTGACTGGTGGGCAGTATGCAAGACTAAAGCTAGAGATACTTTTGATGTTGATGAAAAAGCTTACCAGGAGGACGAGCTACCTCCTGTAACCAATATTGTCGATGTGGACTCCACGGAAGTTACGCATTACACGACACATAATGTAGAAGATGTAGAATTATCCGAAGAGGAAGGCGAAGCCGACGAAGGTGAAGACGAAAGTGAAGATGAGGAGGAAGAGGAAGATGAGGTCGAGGAAGACGAACAAGATGATTATTCTGAAGATGATTGAGAGAGATATTATCTGGACTTAGATGTTTATTGTAGAATGTATCATCATATGTTACCTTGGTTATTATCTTTGTTGTACTGTCATATTTCTAGTCTCTATTATTTGTTGTACTGTCATATTTCTAGTCTCTATTATTTGTTGTACTGTCATATTTCTAGTCTCTATTATATCTTGTACTATCATATGCTGTTATCAGGTATGGCAGGTCGTCGCGGACATTTGCGAGGGCCACGAGGAGGTCGGGATCATCCGGTACTTCCTACAGGTACTGCTAGGGGACGGAGTTTGCCTTCGGTACCTCCTATTGGTACCGGCTCTGGATCCTCGTCGCCGATTACTCCTCCATATCGGACAGTAGCTGGGCCGGTTGGGACGACGTCACGTGGCATATCTCCTGGGACGAGTAGTTCCAGACCTGTTGAGAGGGCTCCCCCGTCTAGCGTTCCTGATGTTGATACGACGATGGAGACGGATGAGCAGATGGCCGAGGAGGATGCGCCGACGGCCGACCAGCATCATGAAGATGATGCGTGCGCACCTCCGGAGGAGGGGAGGACGGAGATCTGGGCCGACGGTACAAAGTAGGTATTTTGGTTTATTATTATTTTTCTTCTGTTTTTATCATAAATTAACTTTTTTCATGAATATAATATGTATGTATAGATATCGTCCTTCAGGGGTACAGAGACGCCTAGGCGATATGCTGAGGCATAATTATGGTGGTCCCTGGATTAACTACTCTGATGCTCCAGACGAAAGGAAGAACTTCTGGTTTACGCGCTTCAAGGTTAAAATAGATTTGTTTTTAACATGAATCATTTAATTTATGCATATTATATATAACTAATAAATATTTGGTTTCGTACTGTTCTAGGATATGTTTTACTATCCGCCGCACCGGGCCGAGCAGATCGAGGGGATGTTTCCTTCCGTCGCTGCCAAGCTGATCCGCGACTCTATCAACGATCAGAAGGATCGTGATCGTGCCGGAAAGCCGATCCAAGGTTGGATCACCCCTGATCAATGGAATGCGATGAAGGCTCGATTCGAGGAGCCAAAGTACAAGGAGAAGTCGGAGAAGGCCAAGGCGGCTAGGCAACATGCCTCGAAGTGGTGCGGTGGGTCGATTCCGATGACGGAACATTTCCGTCGTCTGGTATGTCTTTCTCTTTTAGAAATATTATTTTAATGCAAATCCGATAAATTATTACTAAGATAATATATTTAATTACAGGTAAGGAAGGTCGGTAACGCCGACATGGTGACCGTCTTCCTGGCCACCCATCGGAAGGGCGGAGTCCTTATTGACGAGAGGGCCGAGCAGACCTATGTAAGTATTACAATACGTTATCTTAATTTAATACTTCGTGTCCATTTTAATATAACTTAGTAAATATGATGCAAATAAATATTCATGAAGTTAGTAAAAATAAGTACATTAATTATAAATTAGAAATCATAGAGTACTATCCATACTTTCTAGGCCGAGTATAAGAGGCTGCGGGAACGGGCGGCTGCTAGTGCACCTGATGCAGGAGAGGCCGGTACTTCCTCGCAGCCCACTCAAGCTCCGTCGGAGGACGAGCTGTGGATGACCGCCGCTGGTGGCCTCCGTAGGGGTACGTACTACGGTACGGGATCCTATGGCGCCCTAGTTGCGACCCAGTCCTCTAGGACATCTCCTGCTAGTGTGCATGGTCCACAGCCGTCCCAGGAGTCTGCCCGAGTCCACCAGATGATGGAGTCTCTCCGTGACGACCTGCTACGACGGATCGAGCAGCAGTCTCAGCATCCTACGGACGATCCTGCGCTGCTAGCACGATTGGATGCGCTCGACCGCGGCATTATAGACCTCAGGGAGACGACTGAGAGGACAGAGCGCGCCGTTGGAGGGTTAGAGCGCACGGTGACGGAGTTGCAGACAGGACAGGTGACCATGGCCGAGACGGTGAGAAAGGCGCAGGATTCGATGGTCCAGAGCACTGGTAGAATGTTATCTATCATGGATTCATACAACCAGCGACTTACAGCGTTGGAGCATGCTGGTACTCTGGGTGCGCCTTCATCGTCGTCGACTCCGCCGCCTCCACCGCCTTCTTCTTCGACACCGACTCCACCGACGTCACAGCCTGGCGCTCCATCTGTATCGATTTCACTTGCGGAGTATGAGGAGTTTTTACGCCTTCGTCGCGGCGGTGCCCCTCCTGCACCAGATCACTAGTAGTCCTAGTTAGGACTTTTATTTGTGTTTGTATCATCTTATGTTTGTGACTTATGATTGGATGTTTGTATTGGATGTTAGTTGTGTATTGGATGTTTGTGACTTATGATTGGATATTTGTGACTTATGATTGGATGTTTGTATTGGATGTTTGTATTGGAATTGTGAGTGGGGGTTTCAATGCGCTGTGATTTGGAATTGTGAGTGGGGATTTGAATGTGTACCTATATGTGTTTTATAGAATTGTGAGTGGTAATATAGAATCTGTGTTTTATTTTTTTTTATTTTTTTTACAACTTTAGCGACGTTTAGCGACGCTTACTGACGTTTAGCGACTTCGTTTTCCGACGTTTACCGACGACAAGCTGCAAATAATATATGTTTGCGACGTTTTACCGACATTTACCGACGACTAACTGCAAAAAAGTACAGCTCTCCGACGTATTTGCCGACGTTTACCGACACTAGCTGCAAAAATGTACAGGACCATTACCGACGTCTAGCGACAAAACTCACGTCGCTATATTACCGACGAAACGACGCTAGACGTCGGTAACTATTCCAGGTTTTACCGACGTGTGGCGACTACATATACGTCGCTAATATACCGACGGAACGACGATAAACGTCGATAACTCACCGACGTACTCGTACGTCGCTGAATGTCGGTAATTGCGACGTTCAGCGACGTTTTCGTGATCACCGACTAAGGAAACGGCGACAAAAGCTAAACGTCGGTAAATACGTCGGTGATACAGATTAGCGACGGAATTTCCTATTTTTCCGACGTTTTTGGGCGTCGCTAAAACCACTTATTTTGGTAGTGAAACCTAAGTCACGCCCCAGAACCAGAATACTGGCAAGTAGGGACGGACAAGGCCGGCTACGTATACCAAAGTACTCCAGTACTCTGAAACAACGTATAAGTTGTATAGATGGGGGTCACCGCTACAAACCAACAGTCAATCCTAGGTCACATAGTCCTAGATATCTCAGTCTCAGACAAGAAGTAAGGTACAAGAATATGATCATCATGCATATAAGACAGTAAAGCGTCCCAAACTATGATATATAGATGATCATGAAGCTAGTAATACAAAATGAAGAACTAACAAGACTAAGTAATACATGATCAGCTCTAGCTGTAGTCTAGAAATATAACATCATGTCTAAGCCCGTAGGCGGAAAGTCAAGTCCAAAATACGAGCTAAACACGTGCTCGGTGGCTAAACGCCTCAAAAGAATATGTACAGAAAAGAGTGGGTAAGAGAAAGAACACCCACTCAAGTCCCCTGGTGCTCCGGGTGGTCACCATCGAATGGAAGGTCCGAAAGATCCTCGGGCTCCTCAACTAGATCTGGTCAATACAAAACCAGTAGGGTCAGAACCCCAATAGCAAGTACCACAAAGGAAGCCAAACTATGAACTAAAACCAGCATGCAATTTATAACATATCTAAGATAAAGCAGTAAACGAGAGTAGAATAGTAAATTGGTACCACGGTGTTTACGAAAGGAAACTGGAACATACAAGAAGGATAACAAGTGAATACATAGAGTAAACTGGACATATGAGCATGTGGTGAAGCCGAGCATGTAGTAGGATGAATAACATGTAAGGAATGACAAGAAGCTAAGTACTACAATAAGATAAACTGGCACTACACCAAAATAGCCATTTTGGAACGGTAGGATTCTATTCCAAATAATTTTTGGACCACCTATACTCTGTGCCTATTTTTGGGCTGCCAAATTTCTTGGAACGGAATTAAAGTGTTCCAAGAAACATATATAGGAACGGTTTAATGGCGTTCCAGATTTGGAACACCAACAAAGCGTGCCTAATAAAACGTTTCATACTAGTTTATGTTTCACTAACTGGAACAGCTAAAATGTGTTCCGATTTTTTAACACCATTTGTCACTACAACAAAAAATACCTTTTTATGACAGCTAAAAACCGTTGTAAATAGCATTTTTTAACCCTTTTTTGTAAGCAACCAGACGTTATAAAAACAAGTGTTATAAATGTTTTCTAAAGCGTTATCAATATTCTCTTTATATATAACATTTTTTTTCTGAAAATGTTATAAATAAGAACCATATATAACACTTAATTTCAAAGTGTTATAAATAAGTTTCATATATAAAATACTTATTTTCAAAGCGTTATAAATAAGAAATATATATATATATATATATATATATATATATATATATAAAAAAAAAAAAAAAAAAAAATATATATATATATATATATATATATATATATATATATATATATATATATATATATATATATCACTGTTTCAATGTAATGCACACACATATACATCACCTATGAAAGCGTTATAAAATGCAATGTTCAATACTGACCGATTCCAAACATTCATTTTGAACCAGACAACATAAATTATTAAATTTAACAAACATTTGAAACATTCTTTTCAAATTAAATATTCTAAAAGTACACAATATCACCATCTTAATTACATTTTTCAAAAATATATCCAAATACATGTATATATATACATCTTAATTACATTTTTCAGGGCACCCTGATAAAACTATTAGTATATAGCTTCCTTCGGCTTCAAATATATATTGACACCAGTTCCAAAACTGTCGACATCCCTTCAAAACTGTCAATACGTATAGCCGCCCTAAAAACGGTCCAAGAGAACCCTGAAAATCATTATATCAAGTATCAATTCCTAAACTAAGAAAATTAGATAAAATTGCAAAATTTAAAAAAATTGCAAAATAAAAAGAAAACTGAAAGTAGAAGTACCTTCTTCAACTTCTAATCAATTTTAATTTACTACTTAAACATTAGAATCAATGTGCTTGGAAGAAACAAACTGAAAACATATGGTATAAAGGTTTGCATTAGATCAATGTTGCACCATATACTATAATAATGAGTTCATCTATATACAGATACATGAAGATATACTTACAAGTAGATAACATTAACAATAATATTGTCCCAGTTTTACAGGTACCAAGATAAAATTACATAGATACACGAGCAAACATGTGGTAGTGTCAGAACAAAGAAGAAAGGAAATTGCTCCCAAGAACACACACACACACTATTGCACTAAAAGCAAGAAAACAATAGAGGTCGATTTTGGCTCAAAAACATATTCATCACAAGTCTAATAGATGATTTATGTCCCAGGCAACTAAGTTTCTTGTTAAGTTTTAGGACCTTCAGTAACTTGGACCTAGAACAAGCCTCTCCAAGGCATCAAAATTAACTTCTGAATATTGAGATTTGCAAAATTAAGTTCTAATGATGTAAACCTTTTAGGAATACAACTTAACCAACTACTACCAAGACCATCAACAAGCAAGTAATGGAGTTGATACGAACAAGTTACAATTTCCAATCAAGAAAAAATGGCAAATAAAGTGCAAAACTCATATTAATAATTTTTGAAAGAAATATAACACTATGCAGCAAACGATGTTAATGGTAGGGCTTGACCCTTACGTCATAGAGGATGATGGTTAAAGTTTATATATCCAATCTAGCCTCTACAGAGAAAACATAAGTACAGTTGCATATATCATGATCTCTCCCACATGTCCCATATTCAAGCATATGCAGTGCATGTATCACCTAGCAGCAGTTTTAATATCCGAGTCTGTACAAGTTAATCTTAACTGACATTTCGCAAAGTGCTCAGTGTAGCAACTCTGGAAACATGATCCCCATGAAAACATATAATAAAGAAAGGGGCTGCCACTCTTACTAGTAATTTTTGCATACCTTCATAAGTTCAGCATTCTCTTTGATCCTATCATAGATCTTCCTGTAATATTTTGACATCCTCGGTCAACTGTATACTGCGTCTGAATCTGAAGAGTAAGAAGTGCAACAAAAAAGAAAACCAGATAATTTTAAGACCCAAGAAGTACGAAGCCTCCAAAATGATATGAAGCACCGAAACCCAAAATATTAGTTCCATGTTTGTGTCACGTCATGTTTGAACGTATGCCATACCATATTCACGTCCTTGCAACACAAATTTTTTTTTGACGTGTACGTGTTACATACTTATCGATCACAACATGGGCACACAAGAGTATATTAGTAAACACAAAAAAAATATTCATAAAGTCCTTGACCCCCATTTATACTGATATGAATTATTACAAATCATCAGTTAATTCAGTTAAGAAACTTGACAGCTAAAAATTCAATGGATATATAAAATAATTTCTTCAATGATACAAAACTAACTAGTTTACCTGCTTGTCCTGGTCTATTCATGCTCAGTGGAAATCACTGTAAAGTGGACAGTTGCATGTTCAATTGCATACCATGGTTTATCTTTTTTGACAGTTGGCATCGGGAAGTAAGCCTCATAAGTCACTCCACACCCTCCACCTGAGTCTGGTGTCGTGTATACTGATCTCGAGTCTTCATAGTCCCTATATATTATGTTAATAAAGTAATTTGAATTTCAAAAAATGTTCAAAACTTCAATAATTTGAATTCACACATGATACCGCACAAGTTTAAAATCAAGACTTACCACTCATGGTTACCGAAGGCAGTAAGGTAGGAAACATGAGATGCCAATGGTGTACTAAAATCAAGTGGAAAAAATCTGGTTCGACCAAGAAACCTGTGGCATAGATTATGGCTGCAATATGAAAAATTGAATCAACTAATTCCAGATGCGACCTCTTTTGCCATGGCCTTGATCACTAAAAGTGATATAGGCTGTATCATGACAAAGTGTGAGAACCAATGATATGAAGATTCCATTTACTGGCTATTGACTAAATAAATTATGATTATCACCAAAATGATAATAGATTTTTTTTGAAACAATAATATTGGAAACTGGAAGAGTAAATCTATGAAACAATTCTATGTTAGATATCAAGACGTATAGTGTCAAAAATAATTTATAGGCAATAACAAGTAAATTTACCCAAGTCTGATAAAAGTTCTGGTGGGACTGAGACATTCTAAATGCATGATATCAACCTTCTCAGTTCCTTAGTAATGACAATAATCACTGATTCAAAAATAAACAACTTTCTTTTGGTAAAGCAGAGAGGTACATAGACCCAAATTACAAGCTTAGTTACTTCCACGTACACATGCAATTCAGCCAACTCATAGATTTTCCTGATTAGATCGATCCATCCCAACACTTTCTTCCTCCATCAGAAGTATCATGTATTCTAATGGTTTAAATAGCCTAATGTGTACCAAATTATTATCATCCAAGGAAACATAAGGAGCTGTATTCACATTCTAAGCAATACCTGTGAGGAAGTAGGAGTGCTCTAAATGGACAGTGGGAGTGCTCTAAATCCTTCACAGCTCTCAGAGGAGCCCGACAGTAATGAGAAGCTAGAGTGGGCAAGAGGGAACAGTGTCAAGGAGATCGATGAAGTAAGGTCAGCTCTCACAAAAGATTCCTACTCGTGGTTCTTGTGGTACCTAGAAGGCACAATTGATTCTGGATTCTAGGTCAATGCCAGCACGAAAAAGAATACTACAGGATAGACCGGTGGACGATCTAAAGCAGCAAATGAGAAGATCGCAGTCGCATTGTCACAGCTCAAGCATGCTAGTGATTGGCTAGATCAAGTAAAAAGGCAGGACATGAACTAATTTGTTCATTGGAGGCCATCGATGGACTAAAGTAGAAGAAATTTGCTTGTTTACTTAGCCATATGGAAATGGCTGCATCGGCACTTGAGAGCCCAAGCATCGATGGTGTGTGATAATTACTTTTGGAGTGAACCTCTTTCTGAGATTTTTTTTCTGTTTGTAACTTAGATAGGGAGGGGACTTCTAAAGATGTTGGATGTATAAATGTGGCATTCTTGCCAAATGCTTATTGTATCTTAATGTACACATATTTGTTTGTCCTAATAGAACATGGACCATCCTCGATAAGATGATGTCACCCTGTTGTCAACAAGTAAAATCCAATGAATTATTCAAAAATTTATAGAGTAAATTTGTTGCTTTTCATGGAAAAGCTTGATATTTGAAGAACTTATTAGCGTACCCTTTATATTTCGAAGATCAAAGAAACCTTGATTGTGCTTGTTAACATATGGTTATGCCATTGATCTATTGAAGAAGTGCCTAAACTCAATGGGGGGTGGTTTAATTGAATTGGAGTCAGTACATATGTAAACATTAGAGTAACAACAGTAAGTATTCTAACACTACCTATGCATGCATGCCTGCCTAGGTTGCTACATGAGGCAAATAACCGGATAGGAGTTGGTGACCTTGTAAACAAGTTGATGATTTCGTCGTCGAAGCTAGTAAATGGAGTACTATTATGTTTGCTCATAACTGCATCTTATTTTATTTAGAAAACCAATTTCTAGCAACAACATCATTAATTTGTGTAGGTCAAAATGGTGAGTAAAATTATAAGGCTAATCCTATGGTAACAAGTCGACTATATAAAATTACCAAAGATGAGGCATTCTACACCTTGATGGGCAAGCAACAATGAGTTTTAGACGAGCGTAGACATGGAGATCAGTGTGGAAAAAGGAAAAAAAGAAGAACAACATATCACCAATAGCTGAGTTTCTTCTTATTCATAATAATATGGAGCAACGGAAGAAGGACTTGCATACCTATGAGACCAACACAAACCCTAACCCCAAATTTGCACAAACATGGCCATTTCTGAGTATGTGCAAGTTGTGCGATCGCACATTGCCCCAAAAATTGGAAGGCCCCAAAATTGTTAACCTCCGTTTATATTACTAATGTGAAATCTCCATTTTTAAATTTAGGCTTTCCTATTCTTTAGAAACTGCAGTATCATGAACCAGGGTATTAAGCGAAAGAATAACAAGATTCCAATGAGGAGTAAGGGCCCAAATGGAATAAATTATCACATGGCTACATTATAGTGGAAGCAAAATTTGTACTATGTATAACAATTCTAGCTGGCTGCCAGTTGGCACATTGCCTGCCCTTGCCACCATTTGGATCCGCCCTTGCATGACAATCAATTTGTCTTCATGAACCATGGTATTAAGCGAAAGAATAACAAGATTCCAATGAGGAATAAGGGCCCAAATGATTCTCTATGAATAAAGTGAAAATGATTCACCTTAGTTGCAAGCTATCTCTATCATTGACCTTCATCATAAGCCCGACCACTACGACCACTAGATCTTGTCTCAAGGCTTTCAGGCAAAGATCTCAAGACAAATGGTAAATTCTTGTGGTATTTACCTTGAACAATAGACCACTCACATATAATTCTTGTGGCAAATATAAAGTCAGGGATAGGAGTACCTAGGAAACTCTCGTAGGTCTTTTAATGTTTTTGTTGAGACAAACAATTCTTCATCGTTCCGTGAAGCATTATCTCAAGCAATCTCTACATCACACAAAGTGCTTGGCTTATCTCCATTAGTTTGATCGACAACCAAACTAGGCTCGCAAATGAAGTTGGCTCTTATATCAGCATCTTTTACAGTCTATAAGCAATCATTCAGAATAATTTGGTAAATATAGTATGGCATTATGACATATCAATCCAATATCTAGACAACACGCTTTTAAATCTAAATTTCATCATGTACATAGCTGATTGGATCAAAATATAATCATAACTAATATAACAAACTAGAGAAAATAAGACCTCTTTGTAATCGATGGTTTCCCAGAATATGTTTCAACATGTATTAGAAGATCATTCTCAAATCAAGAGCAACAAACCCCAATGGAAAGCTAATACCTTTTATAGTTAAACCAAGAATCAGAGGTTGGTACTCATCGAGATCTTGTTGGAGTCCCAAGACATATGACAGAAATACGAGACCTAACAGAGCATTCAGTCAAAAAGACAATTTGAATCTAAATATACATGAAGTTAATGCAAGATAAAAATTATGAAACTATTTATACCATTACTCTCTGCTTATGAAACAATCCAACTCTGAAACCTAGAGAGCCTATCGATGATGTCTCGAGAGACTAATCCTCTAAGGGGGTGAAGGAAGTCAATGGCAGTGGGGATTTGGAATGATGTTCTCGTCATCTGTAAGCATCAGGACACAAATAGAGAAGCATGCCAGGATCAATACTTCCCTAATCCTAGTTTCATGATCATCCATCCATGGATGAATTGGTCGACTTCCATGGAAAGAAATATGCACATATTCCAAACATGGAAGAATTAAAAAAACCCTTGGTGTTCTATAAATATTGAGTTATGTGTGAACCAAACTCAATATAGTGTATACAGAAACTCAACCATAAAATATTGAGTTTTCTGTGAACCAATGTGGAAAAAAATATTACTATTATACAGTGCAACTTGTATTGAACAGTAGAATGGAACAAATTATCACATGGCTACATTATAGTCGAAGCAAAATTTGCACTATGTATAACAATTCTAGCTGGCTGCCAGTTGGCACAATTGCCTACCCTTGCCACCATTTGGATCCGCCCTTGCATGACAATCAATTTGTCTTCATGAACCATGGTATTAAGCGAAAGAATAACAAGATTCCAATGAGGAATAAGGGCCCAAATGATTCTCTATGAATAAAGTGAAAATGATTCACCTTAGTTGCAAGCTATCTCTATCATTGACCTTCATCATAAGCCCGACCACTACGACCACTAGATCTTGTCTCAAGGCTTTCAGGCAAAGATCTCAAGACAAATGGTAAATTCTTGTGGTATTTACCTTGAACAATAGACCACTCACATATAATTCTTGTGGCAAATATAAAGTCAGGGATAGGAGTACCTAGGAAACTCTCGTAGGTCTTTTAATGTTTTTGTTGAGACAAACAATTCTTCATCGTTCCGTGAAGTATCATCTCAAGCAATCTCTACATCACACAAAGTGCTTGGCTTATCTCCATTAGTTTGATCGACAACCAAACTAGGCTCGCAAATGAAGTTGGCTCTTATATCAGCATCTTTTACAGTCTATAAGCAATCATTTAGAATAATTTGGTAAATATAGTATGGCATTATGACATATCAATCCAATATCTAGACAACACGCTTTTAAATCTAAATTTCATCATGTACATAGCTGATTGGATCAAAATATAATCATAACTAATATAACAAACTAGAGAAAATAAGACCTCTTTGTAATCGATGGTTTCCCAGCATATGTTTCAACATGTATTAGAAGATCATTCTCAAATCAAGAGCAACAAACCCCAATGAAAGCTAATACCTTTTATAGTTAAACCAAGAATCAGAGGTAGGTACTCATCGAGATCTTGTTGGAGTTCCAAGACATATGACAGAACTACGAGACCTAACAGAGCATTCAGTCAAAAAGACAATTTGAATCTAAATATATATGAAGTTAATGCAAGATAAAAATTATGAAACTATTTATACCATTACTCTCTGCTTATGAAACAATCTAACTCTGAAACCTAGAGAGCCTATTGATGATGTCTCGAGAGACTAATCCTCTAAGGGGGGTGAAGGAAGTCAATGGCAGTGGGGATTTGGAATGATGTTCTCGTCATCTGTAAGCATCAGGACACAAATAGAGAAGCATGCCAGGATCAATAGTTCCCTAATCCTAGTTTCATGATCATCCATCTATGGATGAATTGGTCGACTTCCATGAAAAGAAATATGCACATATTCCAAACATGAAAGAATTATGAAAACCCTAAATTAGGCGACAGAGATGGGGGAAGGACCTCCTTCTTATTGTGTTCGTTGATGGCGAAGCACGCGAGCTTCCACCTCGAGGTTGTTCTCGACGTCCTTGGTCTCACGGACTCCTTCGAGCTCCTCGACCTCGAGGCTGTTCAGTTCTTCTCCACCTTCGTTGAAAAATGGCAGGATAGGTTTTTAGGGTTAGTGTTTGGGACGAGTTAGGCTTTAGGATTTAGAAGGACGAGAAGAGATTTTGGGGTTCTCTTATCTCTAAGAGAGGAGAATGAGAAGAAGAAGATGATGGATTAGGGTCTCAGAGGAGAGATTTGGGATTTTCCCGGTGGTTTTTCATTCCTGCCAGAGAAGGAGATTTGGGGATGGGAGTATGTATGCCAGATTGGAGAAAAATGGACTAGACGCTTTGTTAAGGTCACGTGAACTAAATGCTTATGATTTCAACGGTTTTGGAACGGTTTATATGTGTTCCAAAATAAATATTTTTTATTAAAAATAAAAGAAAGTAGTATTTGGAACATTTTTTTATTTCGGCACACTTTTTGTACGTTCCGAAACCTAGGCACACTAATTAGGTGTTCCAGATTGAAATACACCTAGTGTTCCTAATTAGCTATTTTGGTGTAGTGTGGAGCAAGACTAGACTAGACAAGAATGGACTCCATCCATCAATCACGGCCAAGCAATGAGTACGGCTTGATACTTTAGCTAACTAGGGTTACCACAATCCTAATTACTAACACATGCAAGTTTGAGAAATCCAAGTCCAGTTACCTGCCTGCTACTACCTGAATGATCCAAGCCAAAAAGAAAAGAAGTATAGCAGACACACTGCAGTAAGATACATGTGTCCTCAAGTGGTACCCCACTCGACGGTGTGCTGGAAGAGTGCTCATCATGACAGATAGCTCCAAATCCTATGTATATATATATATATAAGACCAAGACCAAAGGGGCAACAGGTAACCGGGAAAATCTCCAATGATCTAGGCAATCAAGCTAGTTGTTTAGTCCTTAACATTTTCTTGTTGGATTCTAGGTGTGGCATTCCGCAGAATCTATTCTAGACATGAGACATGCAAGACTGGACAAGACAAGCAAGATTGTGCACTACAACAAGCCACAACAAGACATGACTATATCATGACAAGAGTGCGCTACGACGAGCCACTGTCAAGGAGCTAGACATGTACTAGAATCAAGAGTGCGCAATGACAGGGAGTATATAGGGTGTACAATCATTGAAGCTAAGTACATTTATAGAAAAATAATTGAACATGTGCTAGTGTCAAGTGTATATAGGGTGTACAATCATTCTCTAACTATGCAAGATCATCTTATCATGTTAAGAATTTATTACAATCGAAGAAAATATCAAAAACGGACAAAAATGGGCAAAAAAAGGGCAAAAACAGACAAAAACAGCCTAACCGGATTATCCGGCGGATTACTGCGGATTACCGATGGATTTTTCGAAGTGTCACAACAAGTTTTGTGGTGCAAGTTCGAATTTTTCGACGGATTTCTGCGTATTTCCGACGGATTTTCCGAACCGTCACAGAAAGTTGATTTTTGAAAACTCAAAACTTGTTTCGGCCATAAAAACTTCATTTTAAATCGAAATTCGGATTTTCAAAAGTCAAAAATCGCATGAAATTTAATTTCCTACAACATGGGAGTATTAGTTTTCACAAATTCAAAGATTTGATAGATCAATACCTCAAAATACTCCAAAAAAGGTTCTCGGGAACCGAAACGAGTTCTGATTTCCACCAAACTCAAAATCTATGTATACAAGTTTGGTGAGGGCCTCATATATGAATATGTGACCAAGATCCACGATGGTAACACCAGTGTCACTCTTGATACCGAGTTTTCTACTAAGTCAATATTAGATTTTAACAGAAAATCAAAACCTAGTTCGAACCAAATTTAGAAACATACATATAGATGAGAATCACAAGGAAAACATTCTTAACAAAATGAGTTTAGAACAATTCTAAGCATTAATACCAAGAAAAACAAAAATGACAACAAAAATAATATTGTTCATGAATTTGGCAAGATGTACTTGCCTAGGTTAAGCTCCAAGCCTAATCTTCTACTCCACCACCAAAAGGGGTACGAAACCACACTCTAGACCTCAAGGCCAAGCTCTTGGCAATCTCCAAGGGAAGAGAAGGGAAGAAGAAATGAAGATAGAGTAAAGAGAATGAAAAGAGAGAAGAGAGAAAGTGAAATGGTATATATATAAGGGGGAATTAATCTTAGCCGTTGGATCATGATCCATGTCAAAGTCTAGGTCAATCATGGCCACTCAAACAAAACCAATTATCCATTAGATAATAGGGTGCATCTACACTATTCATGAAAATATCTAAACACTATTCACGAAAATATCTAAACACTATTCATGAAAAATATCTAAATACTATTCATGAAAATATCCGAAATACTATTTACGAAAATATCAGAAACCAAAAATATCTAAAGTGTAGAAAACATGTCCGGACGGTATGCCGTCGGTATACACCGGTATACCGACGGTATGCCGATCAAGGAGAAAACCTATAGTCTTAGAAAAAATTTAAAGTGTTCCGGAAACCAAAAAAAATACGAAATATGCTGCAAAATACGTATCCGTATATAAATACCGATACTGTGAGACGAGTCTCACAACTTATACTAAGTTCATAGCTTTGTGGAAACATAGACCAACATTCCTTTCTTCCAAGCCACGAGATGAAGGACCAAATGTCATTTTGAAAGCACGTCGTGCACAATTCTAAGCCGACCGTGGGACCTTTCCATATTATAACTCCATCTGACCCAACTTGGAATTATTCCCTCATCTATGTGGATTCGCCTCTTTTATTGTCGAGCCTATTTGTGCATTTGAAAACTTTCAATTTATTAGTGTGAATGCCAAGCTGAGGCAAGTTCACTGAAGCTACCCACCTGAGTGAGGAGTCGTCTCGACCGAGCAGGACTTCGAGCAGGCTGTTGCATGGCTAAGTCCAACGTCGTTGGCATTTTGATTCCTCTAATTGACTGAGCGGGACGGGGCATTATATTATACACCACTCAGAAAAAGTTTCGTTCTCGAAACTTACTGAGTACACACTCATCGACTTATCACTTGATTCAACATCAAATGGTTCTCGCATACACTCTGCCTATGCGTTTCTTGAATCCGAGCCATGCTCGCACCTTATTTGTTTTCACCTAGAACAACTATATCTCAAACTTGGTCAACTTATACTCGTCGCACATATGGACAACTTAGTTCTAGGACAAACCATCCGATCAACCAACATTCAAGTTCATCTCAAATCTAATGATCGTACTACAATTAATATTTTTCTTTGCAACACAATTTCAAAATCCTCGATAACTTCTCGTTCCTTTATTCTCATTTGAATTCAACGTATCACTTAGTTGGATCATGCACATATTTAAGGCATCCCCAAAATATATGCATTTCAGCCAAGCCTTGTGATAGTGAATCCAATCCCAAATATTTGACTTATCCTATCTATCCTGAAAATTAATCGTATCGATGCTATCTCTCGAAACATGGACGTCTTGCCTAACCGCTAGGCCATCTCTCCAGGCTAAAGTCAATGTCAGGATTGGAATCACTGTTCCTAAACAATAATATCAATACTGACCCTAATCCTAAGGTCAAACCAAAGTTGATAATACGAGGTTTTCTATCCAAGCTCGTATCACTCCAATTTCTAAACTTCGAGCATAGTTTTCTTCTATTCGCTTTCTCAGCGTTCGTCAGGGGTCCGAGTCATTCAGAAAAGCCATCATATTATAAGTTTTCCATCATCTAAATTCCTCTTCATATCACTATCGCACATCCAAACTAGTAATTTGCATAATCTCTCTCTCTCTTTCAACATATTCGGTATAATCTACCTATCCATCTTATCCAAGTCAAGTACACCATGAGAAGATTTACCACTAAACCATAATTCTCATTTCATATTCCCTAAGTTGTTTACCACAATTTATGTATTCGATCACAAGGTCGTCTAGCATAGCAATATGTCACGCCCCAATCTCATACAATTCTGATTATCTACGCTGGACATGAATCACCATGTCAACGCTCCTGCAGGATAACTGTAGTGTCTCGTCCCTACATCATGCCCCATTTTTGTCTACGGGGTGTGCGAGAAAGGAACACTATCGCTACCCGGTTCAGTCAGGACTTTCAGCGGGGCTAGCTACCCGCGCTGAAAGGGTGCCATCTCGACCAGGATATACGTCCAGGATGGCTTGAATTGCCAGTGACCCACACTTGCACGTAAATTATAAGCTTGTTATAAATATGACAGGAAAGGAACATGGTAAGTTACGCTGAAATGGCACGCTCTGCCGTGGGTAAGATGTATCATAAGTTATGTTTTATTGCCTATCGAATGCTTGCCTCTTAACATGTTAAAATACAAATCAATCAGGATGGCTGGAAAGATCACAAAATGGCTAACATGTTTTTTATAAAACTGCTTGAACAAATGGAAGCTTGGGTTTAATTAGCCACTCGCCAGTACATGTGATCGTACTGAACCTCGCTATCCGTAGGTGCCGCGAATCCGGAGGAACGTGCCAACTTACCAAGGCGACGTTCGTGTTTTGAAGCTTCGACCGTGCGTCGAAGACTCTCGCTAGTCCACTTTTGAAGACTCTATGCATCAGTCCAAGAAACATGTCTCGGCTTCCCTCCATTCCAGGTGGCTGGAATACTTTTGTTGTAAATTGAGGGATGTATGTATGGAATGACTATCCCATCGGCGTTCATTTTGTAATCGAGTCATTTTGTGAAGCCCGCACGACATGATTGTAATATAGTCTTGTAAATGATGTCTATTATCAATAAAAAAAGTTTCTCTGCCTCAATGTATTGTTCAATTTCTCTACGTATTCTCTTAGCTGTTGTGTTTCGAATAACCTTATGACTATGCCTTGTGCGATCGCAACCTAGGTTCGCACGGCATCACGCCCGGGGGACGACTATGATTCTTCAGAATCGGGGCGTGACAATAACCGTCCTCATTGGGACGTAACTCATGCTTTGAGTCTAGACTAATTCATTCTCGATACGCAGATTCGATCTACTTAATCCTCAAACTTACTTAATTGTCAATCACAAGTTCGAACAATCACTACAATGCGTGCTGGGCGCCAAGCCAACACATGCAACCAGAATCGCCATGCAGCACGCAACATCACATCACAGACCCACAGTCATATCCAAGCCACAAGCATAGTCACAGAAACAGTTAGCCAAAGTCATTACCCGACCACGAGTCGGACATGGGGCATATGGGGACAATCCATACATGTGAGTTGTGCTCGTGTCTTCGGAGGTATGGATCACCCGTCCGAGTTTATCTGATACGGCTTGACCCGATATTGAACTAAGCTTTCCTAAGTTATCATCATGGCAGTTCTACTACTCTGCTACACTACTCACGGTTATACATTTACATTCACAATTACCAATGAATTAAATACAATTAAATCCAAGTGGAGGGCAAGAGCCATCAATGAGCAAGAGGTACTTGCCTAGAGGGCTCGGCAAGATAACCAAGTCTTCGGCGACCAGGATCCAAGGTAGCACGTCCATCGGAGATCCTTAGAACACACAATAAACAATCATTAGAATTAAACAATAAAATAATAACAGGAAGTACAGTATGGCAGAAGGCTATACCGTGTGGGTCCGCTAGTACTACAGAAATCCTGTACGAAAACCGAGGCTCACGGATCGATACAAACACACAAACCGAGACACATACGTATATCGAGACGCGCACGAGAATTGAGATAGCACAAATATCGAGACGCACGGGAAATAGAACATGCACGTAAATCGAGACGTACACATAGATCGAGGGAATTAGGATGACACACAAATCAATATGACACATAAATCGAGGCGTACACACAAATCGAGATGACAAAATACGATATGGCACGCAAATCAATACGACATGCAAATCAATGCATGTACATAAATTAAGGAGTACGAGACACAACGTGACACGCAATTTAATATGGCTCGTCAATCGGGGCACACACGTAATCAATATGGCACGAGGTTGAAGGTAGCACACAAATCAATGTGGCACACAAATCTGTGTATACACGTAAATCGGTACGACACGAATTATGAGGTAGACACAAAGGTCGAGACACAAAAATCAAGATAACGCATAAACCGAGATAGCACCGTGCCCGAGGCAGTATGGGGCTCGAGGCAACCCCCTGCCCAAGGTAGCGCGTGGATCGGGTGGCACAAAAATCGAGGTACACACATAACAAGGCTCTACGCGGATCGAGGTAACACAAAACCCGAACAGTGCAGGACGCAAAGCGTCCTGTTGCTCGAGGCAGCGCACCCCTATGCACACGTAGAACGAAAAAGAGGGAAAGGGGTGATCGGGTCGTCATCGGTGGGGCTCGAACCAGCCCGCACACCGGCATGGCCTAGCACGACAGGAGACAGAGGAAGGGAGGTCGGAGGAGCTCACCGTTGCTTGGCCAGGTCGAGTCGACTCGTGGCGTGGGGAGGACAGCAGCGACAGTGTTGTGCCGAGGGAGGGTGATGGAGGCGAGGCGAAGCTCGTCGCCGGCGCGACCAGGTCGGGGCGGAGGAGATGGTTGCAGTGGTGACTGGAGGTGGTGGTCGCGGTAGAGGTGGGGGTGATGGTGGCTGGAGACAGGGGCGACCATGGCGAGGGGGGTAGAGGTGATGGCAGTACTATTGGTGAGGGGAGCAGTGGTGGTGGTTGCCATGGCGAGGGTGGCGGCCATGGGGGTGCCGGTCGCCGGAGGTCGAGTGGGAGATGAGGGAGAACCCGAGAGAGAGAGAGAGACAGGGAGGTGGAAAGAGTAAGGGGAGAGGGAGCTCGGGGAGGGGACTGGGAAGAGAGTGAGGAAGGAAGATAGAGAGAGGGAGAGGAAGCTGAGAGAGGGAGGAGGGTGAGCGGGAGAGAGAGGAGAGCTGGGAGAAAGGGGAGGGTGTGTGCGGCTGAGGAGAGTGAGGGAGGAGTGGGGGCTGAGTGTAGGTGAGGGGTGTGAGGGTTAGGGTTAGGTTTGAGGCGAACGATTTTATAAGAAATAATAATAAAAATAATATAATAGTAATAATAGCAACAACAATAATACTAATAAGAATATTCCTAAAATAAAATAACCTTCTCTAACAAAATTAATAAAATAATGCTAAAAGTAAATTAATACCAATAGCAATAAATAAGAGTCGGGCTTCAACAATCTAGAATTTAAATAAATTTTAAATATTTATAAAATTTTAAAATCACTCTAAATACGAAATATAGTCATATACCTATTTTCAAAATGGGGAAGTTGACATATAGATGGGTGATTCTAACGAAAATATAGTGTAAAATGGGCGTACAATGGTGAAAACGAGTATTGGATGGTTATTTAATCGAAATATGGTATAGAAATGGGAGTAAATTGATCAAACCGGGTACAAATGCGTGATTCTAAGCAAAATATTGTAAAAAAAAGTTGCGTAGATTTGTGGGAACTAGTATAGAAATGTTATTTCTAACCGAAATATTATATCAAATGCCCGTAGAATGGTGAAAAATAGTATAAATAATTTATTGTAACTGAAGTATGGTATATTATGAGAATACAATAATGAAAACGAGTATTAGATGGGTAATTATAACTGAAATTTAGTATAAAGTAGTCCTGCAATGCTAAAAATGAGTATAGATGGATGATTCAAACGAAAAAAGAGTGTAAAAAGGGCACACAACGGTGAAACGAGTATAGGAGGGTTATTTTAATCGAAATATGGTATTGAACGAGAACAAATTGGTGAAACCGAGTACAAATGCATGATTCTGACCAAAATATGGTAAAAAAAGTGGCATAATTTAGTGGAAACGAGTATAGAAATGTTATTTCTAACCCAAATAATGTATCAAATGCTCGTAGAATGGTGAAAACGAGTATAGCTAATTGATTCCAACTGAAATATGATATAGTATGAGCATACAATGACGAAACGAGTATTAGATGGATAATTGTTACGAAATATGGAATAAAGTAGTTGTGCAATGGCAAAAACGAGTATAAATTGTTGATTCTAACGGAAGTATGGTATGAAATGGGCGTACAATGGTGAAAACGAGTATAGATGGATTATTTTAATCGAAATATGGTATAGAATGGGAGTAAATTGGTGAAACCGACTACAAATGCATGATTCTAACCAAAATATGATTAAAAAAAGTGGCATCGAATTGTGGAAACGAGTATGGAAATGTTATTTCTAACCAAAATAATGTATCAAATACTCGTACAATGGTGAAAACGAGTACAAATGCATGATTCTTACCAAAACATGGTAAAAAAAAGTGACGTAGATTTGTGGGAACTAGTATAGAAATATTATTTCTAACCGAAATAATATATCAAATTCTCGTAGAATGGTGAAAATGAGTATAAATAATTGATTGTAACTGAAATATGGTATATTATGAGCATACAATAACGAAAATGAGTATAGATGGTTGTAAAAATGAGTATAAATTGTTGATTCTAAACGGAAGTATGGTATGAAATGGGTGTACAACGGTAAAAATGAGTTTATATGGGTTATTTTAATCGAAATATGGTATAGAATGGGAGTAAATTTGTAAAACTGACTACAAATACATGATTCTAACCAAAAATATGATTTTAAAAAGTGGCGTCGAATTGTGGAAAAGAGTATGGTAATGTTATTTCTAACCAAAATAATGTATCAAATACTCGTACAATGGTGAAAATGAGTACAAATGCACGATTCTTACCAAAATATGGTAAAAACAAGTGACGTAGATATGTGGGAACTAGTATAGAAATGTTATTTCTAACCGAAATAATATACAAATGCTCGTAGAATGGTGAAAACAGGTATAAATAATTGATTGTAACTGAAATATGGTATATCATGAGCATACAATAACGAAAACGAGTATAGATAGGTGATTCGAACGAAAAAAAGTGTAAAAAAGGGCGTACAACGATGAAAACGAGTATAGGAGGGTTATTTTAATTGAAATATAGTATAAAATGGGAGCAAATTGGTGAAACCGAGTATAAATGCATGATTTTAAACCAAAATATGGTAAAAAAAAGTGGCATAGATTTGTTGAAAACGAGTATAAAATGTTATTTCTAACCGAAATAATATATGAAATGCTCAAAAAATGGTGAAGACAAGTATAACTAATTGATTCTAACTGAAATACGGCACAGTATGAGGATACAATGATGAAAACGAGTATTAGATGAGTAATTATAACAAATATAATATAAAGTAGTCGTGCAATGGTAAAAATGGGTGATTCTAACGGCAGTATGGTATGAAATGGGAGTACAACGGTGAAAATGAGTATAGACCTGTTATTTTAATCGAAATTTGGTATAGAATGACAGTAAATTGGTGAAACCGACTACAAATGCATGATTCTAACCAAAATATGATAAAAAGGTGGCGTCGGATTTTGGAAACAGGTACAAAAATATAATCTCAAACAGAAATAATTAGTCAAATACTCGTAAAATGGTGAAAACGAGTATAAATAAATAATTCTAACTGAAATACAATATAGTATAAGTATACAATATGAAAAGGAGTATTATATGTGTAATTATAACCGAAATATGGTGTGAAGTAGTCATGCAATGGTCAAAACGAGTATAGATGGGTGATTCTAACAAAAATATAATCCAAAATGGGCATACAATGGTGAAAACGAGTATTGGAGGGTTATTTTAATCGAAATATGGTATATAATGGGAGTAAATTGGTGAAATCGAGTACAAATGCATAATTTTAACCAAAATATTGTAAAAACAAATGGCATCGAATTGTGGAAACGGGTATAAAAATATAATTTCTAACTGAAATAATGTATCAAATGCTCGTAAAATGGTGAAAACGAGTATAAATAATTAATGCTAAATGAAATACGGTAGAATATAAGCATATAATGATGAAAACGAGTATTAAATGGGTAACTACAACCAAAATATGGTATAAACTAGTCGTACAATGGTACAAACAAGTATAGATAGGTGATTCTATTGAAAATATGGTGTAAATTGGGTGTACAACGGTGAAAATGAGTATATGAGGGTTATTTTAATCGAAATATGGCATAGAATGGGAAAAAATTGGTGAAATCGAGTACAAAAGCATGATTCAAACCAAAATATGGTAAAAACAAGTGGCATAAAATTATGGAAACAGGTACAAAAAATGTTATTTCTAACCGAAATATTGTATCAAATGCTCGTAGAACGGTGAAAACGAGTATAAATAATTGATTCTAACCGAAATACGGTATAGTATGAGAATATAATAATAAAACGAGTATTAGATGGATAATTATAACCGAAATATAGTATAAAGTAGTCGTGCAATGGTAAAAACGAGTATAGATTTGTGATTCTAACAAAAATATGGTGTAAAATGGGTGTAAGAATGGTGAAAACGAGTATAGAAGGGTTATTTTAATCGAAATATGGTATATAAATGGGAGTAAATTTGTGAAAGTAGGTACAAATGTGTAATTCTAAGCAAAATATGGTTAAAAAAATGGCGTAGATTTGTGGGAACGAGTATAGAAATATTATTTCTAACCGATATAATGTATCAATTGCTCGCAGGATGGTGAAAACGAGTATAAATAATTTATTCTAATTGAAATAGAGTATGGTATGAGAATACAATGATAAAAATAAGTATTAGATGGATAATTATAACCGAAATATAGTATAAAGTAGTCCTGCAATGCTAAAAACGAGTGTAGATGGGTGATTCTAACGAAAATAGAGTGTAAAAAGGGCGCACAATGATGAAAACGAGTACAAATGCATGATTCTAACCAAAATATGGTAAAAAATATGGTGTAAGTTTATGAAAACGAGTATATAAATATTATTTCTAACCGAAATAATGTATTAAATGCTCGTAGAATGGTAAAAACGAGTATAACTAATTGATTCTAACAGAAATACGGTACAATATGAGCATAAAATGACGAAAACAAGTATTATTTGTATTACAACCGAAATATGGTATAAAGTAGTCGTACAATAGTACAAACGAGATAGATGGGTGATTCTAACAAAAATATGGTGTCGAATTGTGGAGTACAATGGTGAAAACGAGTATAGAGGGTTATTTTAATTGAAATATGGTATATAATGGGAGTAAATTGGTGAAACCGAGTACAAATGCATGATTCAAACCAAAATATGGTAAAAAAAAGAGGTGTATAATTGTGGAAATGGGTATAAAAATGTTATTTCTAACCAAAAAAGGTATCAAATGCTCGTAGAATGGTGAAAACGAGTATAACGAATTGATTCTAACTGAAATACAGGACGATATGAGCATACAATGACGAAACGAGTATAATATTAGTATTATAACGAAATATGGTATAAAGTAGTCGTGTAATGGTAAAAACGAGTATAAATGGGTGATTCAACCAAAGTATGGTATGAAATGGGCGTATAATGGTGAAAACGAGTATAGATGGGTTATTTTAATCGAAATATGGTATAACATGGGAGTAAATTGGTGTAACCGAGTACAAATACATGATTCAAACCAAAATATGGTAATAAAATGGCGTTGATTTGTGGAAACGAGTAGAAATGTTATTTCTAACCGAAATAATGTAGCAAATGCTCGTAGAATGGTGAAAACGAGTATAACTAGTTGATTCTAACTGAAATACGATATAGTATGAGCCTACAATGACGAAAAGTGTATTATATGGGTAATTATAACAGAAATATGGTGTAAAGTAGTCGTGCAATGGTAAAAACGAGTACAAATGGGTAATTCTAACGGAAGTATGGTATGAGATGGGCATACAACGGTGAAAACGAGTATAAATGGGTATTTTAATCGAAATATGGTATAGTAATAGGGGTAAATTGGTAAACCGACTATAAATGCATGATTCTAACTAAAATATGATAAAAAATGGCATCAAATTATGGAAACGCGTATTAAAATATAATTTCTAACCGAAATAGTTTATCAAATGCTCGTAAAATGGTGAAAACAAGTATAAATAATTGATGCTAACTGAAATACGGTAATGTTTGAGCATACAATGATGAGAACGAGTATTAGATGGGTAACCACAACCGAAATATGGTATAAAGTAGTCGTACAATGGTATAAACGACTATAGATGGGTGATTCTAACGAAAATATGTATTAAATGCTCGTAGAATGGTGAAAACGAGTATAAATAATTGATTCTAACTGAAATAGTGTACAGTACGAGCATACAATAATGAAATCGAGTATAAAGTTGTTAATTATAACAAAATATGGTATAAGTAGTAATACAATGGTAAAAAGAGCATAGATGGGTGATTCTAACAAAAATATGGTGTAAAATGGGCGTACAATGGTAAAAACAAGTATAGGAGGGTTATTTTTGTTAGTCCCGTAGGTGTGATTTTAAGATGAAAAATAGAGTTTTTGCAACACTTCGAGGAAGATACACAAATGAGATCCCGGAGGATTCTAAGGTACGAAATCAACTGTAACACTTTGAAGAAGGCATAAATTAATTACGTAGCAGCATCGACGAATGCCCAGAAAAAGTGTCTAAGGAAAATATGGTACAATGTTAAAACCGAGCTATATAAGGGTGATTCTAATGAAAATAATGTGTAAAATGGGTGTACAATAGTGAAAACGAGTACAGATGGATTATTCTAATCGAAATATGGTATAAAATACGAGTAAATTGGTGAAATCGAGTACAAATACGTGATTCTAACCAAAATATGGTAAAAAGGTGACGTAGAATTGTGGAAATGAATATAAACATATAATTTCTAACATAAATAATATATCAAATGCTCGTAGAATGGTGAAAACGAGTATAATTAATTGATTCTAACTGAAATACGGTATAATATGAGCATACAATAATAAAATAAGTATTAGATGGGTAATTACAACCGAAATATGGTATAAACTAGTCATGCAATGGTAAAAAAACGAGTATAGATGGGTGATCCTAACGAAAATATGGTATGAAAATGGGAGTCCAATGGTGAAAACGAGTATAGATGGATTATTCTAATCGAAATATGGTATAGAATGTGAGTAAATTGGTGAAACCATACAAATTCGTGATTCTAACCAAAATATGGTAAAAAAGTGTAATAGAATTGTGGAAACGGATAAAAAATATATAATTTCTAACCGAAATGATGTATCTAATGTTCGTACAATGGTGAAAGCGAGTATAAATAATTGATTCTAACTGAAATACACTATAGTATGTGCATACAATGACAAAAAATGAGTACTAAATGGATAATTATAGCCAAAATATGGTATAAAGTAGTCGTGCAAAGTTAAAAACGATTATAGATGGGTGATTCTAACAAAATATGGTGTAAAAAAATGGGCGTACAATGGTGAAAACAAGTATAGATGGGTGATGCTAATCGAAATATGGTATAGAATACGAGTAAGTTGGTGAAACGAGTACAAATGCGCATTCTAAGCAAATATGGTAAAAAGGGCGTATAATTGTGGAAACGGGAATAAAAATATAATTTTTAACAAAGTAATGTATTAAATTCTTGTTGAATGGTGAAACGAGTGTAAATAATTGATTCTAACTGAAATACGATATATTATGAGCATACAATAATTAATAGATGGGTAACTATAACCGAAATATGGTATAAAGTAGTCGTACAATGGTAAAAACAAGTTTAGATGGGTAATTCTAACGAAAATATGGTGTAAAATGGGCGTAAAACGGTGAAAACGAGTATAAATGGGTTATTGTAATCGAAATATGGTATAGAATGGATGTAAATTGATGAAACCGAGTACAAATACATGATTCAAACCAAAATATAGTAAAAAAAGTGACATAGGTTTGTGGAAACAAGTTTAAAAATGTTATTTCTAACCAAGATAATGAATAAAATGCTCGTAAAATGGTGAAAACGTGTATAAATAATTGAATATAACTAAAAGATGGTATAGTATAAGCATACAATACGAAAACGAGTATTAGATGAGTAATTATAACCAAAATATGGTATAAAGTAGTCGTACAATGGTAAAAATGAGTATAGATGGGTGATTCTAAAGAAAATATGGTGTAAATGGGCATACAATGGTGAAAACGAGTATGGATGGGTGATTCTAATCGAAATATGGTATAGAATGTGAGTAAATAGGTGAAACCGAGTACAAATGCATGATTCTAACAAAAAAAAATAAAAACTGGTGTAGAATTATGGAACGGGTATAAAAAATGTTCCAACCAAAATAATGTATCAAATGTTCGTAGAATGGTGAAAACGAGTATAACTTATTGATTCTAACTGAAATACGGCATAGTATGAGCATACACTGATGAAACGAGTATTATATGTGTAACTATAACCAAAATGGTATTAAGTGGTCACACAATGGAAAAAAAAGCGTATAGATAGGTGATTCTAATGGAAATATGGTGTAAAATGGGCGTACAACGGTAAAAACGAGTATAGATGGGTGATTTTAATCGAAATATGGTATAGAATGGGAGTGTCACTTCCCAATCCTGGAATACGTTTTTTAATACGTAAACCGATAAATTGTATTTTACTATATTTATTATGTTGTATTTCTTCATGCATTTTCCAAAAATAATTGGCAAAATATTATTTCCTAATTTATTTTCTGCATTTGGGCCTACAGTTTCGGCTCATTTGGGTAACCTATTCTTGGTTCACCAATGGTTCATCATGAACCCTTTGGTTCATCATGAACCCATGGGTCCATGATCTATATATATAACTTATCTCATTCTCTCTCCTCTCATTTACTTCCTCTCATTTATTTCCTCCACCAACCAAATATTCCTCCATCAACCAAGGCAAGTACCAACTTGCTCAAGAGATGGATCCATAATTTTGTCAATGATTTCTTACAAAACTATTTGCCAAAACATGTTCTTCTCCTCAATCTATACTAGTTTAGAACTTGGAAATTTCCATTTTGAAGCTTTGATTTTTGTAGATCTAGGTTTTAATCATTTTCGGATTTTGCATGGTTTGATCTACTTAGTTGGATTTTATGGGTTTTGATGCTTCCATGTGGAAGAGCATTCAGTTTCACCCAAGTTGGAACTTTGGAAATCTGGATTTGGAGTTCGGATGGCCAAGTTATGATGCTTTGAAGTTTGGGTTCAGCCATGGTGTTCTTGCTGTTTGGAGAAGACAGTGAACAGTGTGCTCCTGTTTGAGCACGCTTCCTATTGGAAGCGTGTCTCTCCTTGAGCTTGCGTGACTTTTCATGCAGCTCTCTCCTTGCGCTTGCGTGACTTTTCACGCAGCTCTCTCCTTGCGCTTGCGTGACTTTTCACGCAGCTCTCTCCTTGAGCTTGCGTGACTTTTCACGCAGCTCTCTCCTTGAGCTTGCGTGACTTTTCACGTACGCTGCCTTGAGTGAGCCTGAGTGAGCCTGCGTGACTTTTCACCCTTTGAGCGTGCGTGCTTTTGTGCATACGCTTTAATATTTTATCAGATATTATATGCCCATTTTATATCCTTACGCCTTTTGTCCCGAGTATGATATGAGCACTAATGTGACCCCAGAGAACAAAGTGTTCCTACCTGATACATGTACCTGAATGTTCTAGTTCTTGTTCATGCTCGACAAATGACTCGTAACTCCACGTGGCGTATTTGCAATGATGTATTACACTAAGGAGGGTAGAACATGTTGACATACTGATTGACATGGATCCTCTTTGGGGTACTCTTACTAAAGTACGACTTTAGGAGGATAATCATGCAGGCCACAGCATGAAAGTCCAAGATTTCACCTAGGGTTAAATTAGGCAACTAAATATACTAGATGCATGGGGAGGGCAAAATCTCGAGATCGTGTTACACCAGCCGCCTTGAGATACTGTCTTGACGTGCCGGCTGGTCTCCACGGATACTGTGTCATCTGCAACGAGTGGATGACTGTATCCGATTAATTCCTGCTATATATTATATGTTTTAGCAAGGTGGCCTTACGAGGGACCTGTGCTCAATTATACCTGTCTACACGAACCCCTGGGTGGGCTAGCCTTGCTGGAAAGATACGATCTGAGGATTTCTACATAACATGATGCGAGGATAACCTCGTCCCACTAGAAACTCGTAGACTTGATTGGCTGTGAAAACGACTTGCTTGTACCCTATTACCTTCCGTGAATAACTGAGGGAAGCGACCTGTCATGGTACGTGATTCAACCCATGTTCTTGTTTGATTGTTGGGTTGGTTATCGTAATATGACAGGCTGTGGACCGAAGTTATGAACGGAAGACTTATTCTGATTGTGGAGTGCTACTTCTGTGAATGACTGAGGAACATGGTCTATCATGGTATATGATCCAACCCATGTTCTTGTTTGATTGTTGGGTTGGTTATTGTGCTGCGATAGGCTATCGACCGAAGTCACGATCAGGAGATTTTATTGTTTATACCTTTTAACTTATGCGAAAGTTATAGAGTACGACACGTCCCGACTCTATGCGGTACCTTTTGTCCTTGTTTGGTTGTAAGGGTGCCATATGGGTTCGAGGATGTTGCGCTACCCTATAATAGTAGCATAAGTATTACTATTATCAAGCATTCTATTTAACTGGGTTTTTAATCTTAACTCTTGTGCCACTTTGGCGGTACTTGCTATTCGGGGCTGACCCCGCTGGTTTTGTTTGGCCAGATCCCGTAGCAGAGCCTGAGGACATGATCTTCCTCCCTGACATCCATGGTGCATACTAGGAGCATGGCGGTTCGGGGACTCGAGTGGGTTCCTTCTCCACCACTCCTGCTTATACTTTTGCGGCGTTTAGCCACCGGCACCTGTTAGCCGGATTACTTGATATTTTGTGTCAGTACATAATTGTAATTAAATAGACTGCAGCTGTGTATAATTTTGTACTCCTGACTCTCTGAGATAGCTAAATTATAAAGCTAGTCTCTCATGATCATTTTGATGAAGCGTCGGGGACGCCTTACTGCTTTATCTTTAATGTTCATTTATTTGCTGATGTGATTTGATTGATTGAGACATAGAACTCTGTGGGACCATAGGAGACTTGATTGTAGCATGTATCCCCTAGTCTCTCGACAGCCACGATCGCCGTATGACGTTACGTACCTCATATGGAGTAGCTGGCCTAGTCCGTCTCCGTATTTCGGTACTGGGGCGTGACAGGGAGTAAATTGGTAAAATGAAGTACAAAAGCGTGATTCTAACCAAAATATGGTAAAAAAGTGGTGTAAGATTGTAGAAATGGGTATAAAAATATAATTTCTAACCGAAATAATGTATCTAATGCTCGTACAATGGTGAAAGCTAGTATAAACAATTGATTCTAACTGAAATACGGTATAGTATGAGCGTACATTGATGAAAACGAGTATCAGATGGGTAATTATAACAAAAATTTGGTTTAAAGTAGTCGTATAATTGTAAAAACGAGTGTAGATGGGTGATTATAACGAAAATACGGTATAAAAAGGCCGTACAATTGTGAAATAGATTGGTCATTCTAATTGTAATATCGTACAAAATAGGAGTAAATAGGTGAAACCGAGTACAAATGCGTAATCCTAACCCAAAAATAATAAAAACCGTTGTAGAATTGTGGAAAAGGGTATAAAAATGTAATCCCAACCAAAATAATGTATCAAATATTTGTAGAATGGTGTAAACAAGTATAACTCATTGATTCTAACTGAAATACGATATAGTATGATCATACAATGATGAAAACGAGCATTATATGGGTAAATATAACCGAAATATGATTCTAATCGAAATATGGTATAGAATGGGAGTAAATTGGAGAAACCGAGCACAAAGGCGTGATTCTAACCCAAATATTATAAAAATATGGCATAGATTTGTGGAAACGAGTATAGAAATATAATTTATAACCAAAATAATGTATCAAGTGCTCGTAGGATGGTGAAAACGTGCATAAATGATTGACTCTAGCCGAAATATGGTATAGAATAGGAGTAAATTGGAGCAACCGAGTACAAATGTCTTATTCTAACCAAAATATATTAGAAAAAGCGGCATAGAATAGTGGAAACAGGTATAAAAATATAATTTCTAACTGGAATAATGTATCAAATGCGCATAAAATGGTCAAAATGAGTATAAATAATTGATTATAACTGAAATATGTTATAGTATGAGCATCCAATGATGAAAACTAGTATTAGATGGGTAATAACAACCAAAATATGGTACAAAGTAGTCGTTCAATGGTAAAAATGAGTATAGATGGGTGATTCTAACGAAATATGGTGTAAAATGGGCATATAACGGTGAAAACGAGTATAGATGGGTTATTCTAATCGAAATATGGTATAAAATGGGAGTAAACTGGTGAAACCGAGTACAATGCATGATTCAAACCAAAATATGGTAAAGAAAATGGTATAGAATTGTGGAAACGAGTATAACAATATAATTTCTAACCGAACTAATGTATCAAATGCTTGTAGAATAGTGAAAACGAGTACAAATCATTGATTCTAACTGAAATACGGTATAGTACGAACATACAATGATGAAAACAAGTATTATATGGATAACTATAACCGAAATATGGTATAAAGTAGTCGTGCAATGGTAAAAACCGAATATAGATGGGTGATTCTAACGGAAGTATGGTGTAAAATGGACGTACAATAGTGAAAACGAGTATAGATGGGTTATTCTAATGGAAATATGGTATAGAATGGGAGTAAATTGGTGAAACGAGTACAAATGCGTGATTCTAACAAAAATATAGTAAAAAGTGATGTCGAATAATTTCTAACAGAAATAATGTATCAAATGCTCGTATAATGGTGAAAACGAGTATGAATAATTGAATCTAACTGAAATATGATATAATATGAGCATACAATGATGAAAACGATTACTAGATGGGTGATTATAACCGAAATATGGTATCAAGTAGTCGTACAATGGTGAAAACTAAGTATATATATGGGTGATTCTAACGAAAATATGATGTAAAATAGAAGTACAATAGTGAAAACGAGTATAGATAGGTGATTCTAATCGAAATATGGTATAGAATAGGAATAAATTGGTGAAACCGAGTTCAAATGCATTATTCTAACCAAAATATGGTTAAAAAGTGATGTAGAATTGTGGAAACGGGTATAAAAATATAATTTCTAACATAAATAATGTATCAAATGTTTGTAGAATGGTGAAAACGAGTATAAATAATTGATTATAACTGAAATATGGTATGGTATAAGCATACAATAATGAAAATGAGTATTAGATGGATAATTATAATCAAAATATGATATAAAGTAGTCATACAATGGTAAAAATGAGTATAAATAGGTCATTCTAAGGGAAATATGGTATACAATAGGCGTACAATGATCAAAACCGACCATAGATGGGTGATTCTAATCGAAATATGGTATAAAATAGAAGTAAATTGGTGAAACCGAGTACAAATTCGTGATTATAACAAAAATATGGTAAAAATAGTGGTATAGAATTGTGAAAACGAGTATAAAAATTGAATTTCTAACCGAAATAATGTAACAAATGCTCGTACAATGGTGAAAATGAGTATAAATCATTGATTCTAACTGAAATATGGTATAGTATGAACATATAATGATGAAAACGAATATTATATTGATAACTATAACCGAAATATAGAATAAAGTTGTCATGCAATGGTAAAAGCCAAGTATAGATTCATGATTCAAACGGAAGTATGGTGTAAAATTGGCGTACAAAAGTGAAATCGAGTATAGACGGGTTATTCTAATCAAAATATGGTATAAAATAGGAATAAATTGGTGAAATCGAGTACAAATGCATGATTCTAACGAAAATATAGTAAAAAAGTGACGTCAAATTGTTGAAACAGGTATAAAAAATATAATTTCTAACAGAAATTATGTATCAAATGCTCGTAGAATGGTAAAAACGAGTATAAATAATTGATTCTAACTGAAATGGGATATAGTATGAACATACAATTAAGAAAACGAGTAGTAGATGGGTAATTATAACCGAAATATGGTATAAAGAAGTCGTGCAATGGTAAAAACGAGTATAGATAGGTGATTCTAACGGAAGTATTGTCTAAAATGGGTGTACATTGGTGAAAACTAGTATAGATGGGTGATTCTAATCGAAGTATAGTATAGAATGGGAGTAAATTGGTGAGACCTAGTACAAATTAATGATTCTAACAAAAATATGGTAAAAAAGTGGCGTAGAATTATTGAAACATGTATAAAAATATAATTTCTAACCGAAATAATATATCGAATGCTCGTACAATGGTAAAAACGAGTATAAATGATTGTTTCTAACTTAAATATGGTAATGTATGAGCGTACAATGATGAAAACGAGTATTAGATGGGAATATGGTATAAAGTAGTCGTGCAATGGTAAAAACGAGTATAGATGGATGATTCTAACGAAAATATGGTGTAACATGGGTGTACAACGGTGAAAACGAGTATAGATGGGTTATTCTAATCAAAATATAGTATAGAATGGGAGTAAATTGGTGAAACCGAGTTCAAATGCATGATTCAAACAAAAATATGGTAAAAAAAAGTAGCGTAGAATTGTGCAAACGAGTATAAAAATATAATTTCTAACAGAAATAATGTATCAAATGCTCGTAGAATGGTGAAAACGAGTATAAATAATTGATTCTAACTTAAATATGGTATAGTATGAGCGTATAATGATGAAAACGAGTATTAGATGGATGATTCTAACAGAAATATAGTATAAAATGGACGTACAATGGTTAAAACGAGTATAGATGGGTGATTCTAATCGAAATATGGTATTGAATGGGAGTAAATTGGTGAAAGCGATTACAAAGCATGATTCTAACCGTATCATGTATCAAATGCTCGTATAATGGTGAAAACAAGTTTAAATAATTGATTCTAACTGAAATATGGTATAGTATGAGCATCCAATGATGAAAACGAATATTAGATGGGTAATTATAACCAAAATATGGTATAAAGTAGTCGTGCAAAGGTAAAAACGAGTATAGATGAGTGATTCTAACGGAACTATGGTGTAACATGGGCGTACAATGGTGAAAACAAGTATAGATGAATTATTCTAATCGAGTTCAAATGCATGATTTAAACCAAAGTATGGTAAAAAAAATTGTGTAAATTGGGTGTACAATAGAACAAACAAGTATAGATGGGCGATTCTAACGGAAATAAGGTGTAAATTGGGTGTACAATGGTGAAAACGAGTATATGAGGGTTATTTTAATCGAAAAAAAGGTATAGAATAGGAGGAAATTGGTAAAACCGAGAAGAAATGCATGATTCTAACCCAAATATGGTAATAAAAAAGTGGCATATAATTTGGAAAACGGGTATAAAAATGTTATTTCTAAACGAAATAATGTATCAAATGCTCGTAGAATGGTGAAAACGAGTATAAATAATTGATTCTAACCGAAGTACTGAATAGTATGAGCATACAATGATGAAGTCGAGTATAAAATTGTTAATTTTAACCAAAATATGATATAAAGTAGTCATGTAGTGGTAAAAACGAGTATAGATGGGTGATTCTAACGAAAACATAGTGTAAAATGGGCATACTACGGTGAAAACGAGTATAGGATGGCTATTATAATCATAATATAGCATAGAAATGGGAGTAAATTGGTGATACCGGGTACAAATGCGTGATTCTTACCAAAATATGGTAAAAAAAAGGTGGTATAGATTTGTGGGAACGAGTTTAGAAATGTTATTTCTAACCGAAATAATATATCAAATGCTCATAGAATAGAGAAAACGAGTATAAATAATTGATTCTAACTGAAATACGGTATATTATGAGAATACAATAATGAAAACGAGTATTAGATAGGTAAATATTACCGAAATATAGTATAAAGTAGTCCTGCAATGCTAAAAACGAGTATAGATGGGTGATTCTAACGAAAATATAGTGTAAAAATGGCGTACAATGGTGAAAACAAGTATAGGAGGGTTATTTTAATCGAAAAAGGTATAACATAGGAGCAAATTGGTAAAACCGAGTACAAATGCATGATTCTAATCCAAATATGGTAATAAAAAGTGGCATATAATTGTGGAAAATGGATATAAAAATGTTATTTCTAAACGAAATAATGTATCAAATGCACGTAGAATGGTAAAAATGAGTATAAATAATTGACTCCAACTTAAGTACTGAACAATATGAGCATACAATGATGAAGTCGAGTATAAAATTATTAATTATAACGAAAATATGGTATAAAGTAGTCGTGCAGGGGTAAAAACGAGTATAGATGGGTGATTCTAACGAAAATAAGGTGTAAATGGGTGTACAACGGTAAAAACGAGTATAGGATGGCTATTTTAATCGAAATATGGTATAGAAATGGGAGTAAATTGGTGAAACCGGGTACAAATACGTGATTTTTACCAAAATATGGCAAAAAAAGTGGCAAAGATTTGTGGGAACGAGTATAGAAATGTTATTTCTAACAGAAATAATGTATCAAATGCTCGTAGAATGGTGAAAACGAAGATAAACGATTGATTGTAACTGAAATACGGTATATTATGAGAATACAATGATGAAAACTAGTATTAGATAGGTAAATATAACCAAAATATAGTATAAAGTAGTCCTACAATGCTAAAAACGAGTATAGATGGGTGATTCTAACAAAATATAGTGTAAATAGGGCGTACAATGGTGAAAACGAGTATTGGAGGGTTATTTTAATCGAAATATGGTATAGAACGGAAACAAATTGGTGAAACCGAGTACAAATGCGTGATTCTTACCAAAATATGGTAGAAAAGTGGCGTAGATTTGTGGAAACGAGTATAGAAATATTATTTCTAACCGAAATAATGTATGAAATGTTCTAGAATGGTGAAAACGAGTATAACTAATTGATTCTAACTGAAATACGATATAGTATGAGCATACAATGATGAAACGAGTATTAGATGGATAATTGTAACGAAATATGGTATAAAGTAGTCGTGCAATGGTAAAAACGAGTATAAATGGGTGATTCTAACGGAAGTTTGGTATAAAATAGGTGTACAACGGTGAAAACAAGTATAAACGAATTATTTTAATTGAAATATGGTATAGAATGGGAGTAAACTGTTGAAACCGACTACAAATGCCTGATTCTAACCAAAATATGATAATAAAAAAAGTGGCGTCGAATTGTGGAAACGGGTAGAAAATATAATATCTAACAGAAATAGTTAATCAAATGCTCGTAAAATGGTGAAAACGAGTATAAATAATTGACTCTAATTGAAATACAAAATAGTATAAGTGTATAATGATGAAAACGAGTATTAGACGTGTCATTATAACCGAAATATGGTATAAAGTAGTCATGCGATGGTAAAAATGAGTATAGATAGGTGATTCTAATGAAAATATAGTGCAAAATGGGCGTACAACTGTGAATACGAGTATTGGAGGGTTATCTTAATCGAAATATAGCATAGAATGGGAGAAAAGTAGAGAAATCGAGTACAAAATGCATGATTTTGACAAAAAATGGTAAAACAGTAGCGCAGATTTGTGGAAACTAGTATTGAAATGTTACTTCTAACCGAAATAATGTATCAAATGCTCGTGGAATGGTGAAAACGAGTACAAATGATTGATGCTAATCGAAATACGGTACAACATGAGCATACAACGATGAAAACGAGTATTGGATGGGTAACTACAACCGAAATAGGGTATATAGTAGTCATGCAATGGTACAAACGAGTATTCTAATGAAAATATGGTGTAAATTGGGTGTACAACGGTAAAAACGAGTATAGGAGGGTTATTTTAATCGAAAAAATGTATAGAATACGAGGAAATTGGTAAAACCGAGTACAAATGCATGATTCTAACCCAAATATGGTAATTAAAAAGTGGCATATAATTATGGAAAATGGGTATAAAAATGTTATTTCTAAACGAAATAATGTATCAAATGCTCGTAGAATGGTGAAAACGAGTATAAATAATTGACTTCAACTTAAGTACTGAACAGTATGAGCATACAATGATGAAGTCGAGTATAAAATTGTTAATTATAACCAAAATATGGTATAAAGTAGTTGTGTAGATGTAAAAACGAGTATAGATGGGTGATTATAACGAAAATATGGTGTAAAATGGGCGTACAACGGTGAAAACGAGTATAGGATGGCTATTTTAATCGAAATTTGATATTAAAATGGGAGTAAATTGGTGATAACGGGTACAAATGCGTGATTCTTACCAAAATATGGTAAAAAAAGTGACGTAGATTTCTGGGAACGAGTATAAAAATGTTATTTTTAACCGAAATAATGTATAAAATGCTCGTAGAATGGTGAAAACGAGTATAACTAATTGATTCTAACTAAAATACGATATAGTATGAGCATACAATGAAGAAACGAGTATTAGATGGATAATTGTAACGAAATATGGTATAAAGTAGTCGTGCAATGGTAAAAACGAGTATAAATGCACTATAAGAAAATAAGGTTTTTCCAACGTTTTTCCATCCAACATTTATGTAAACGTTGGCTTAGACAAACATGTGCCATCGTTTTAAAACAACCGTTGGGAATGACCTACGTTTTTTTAAACGTCGGGATATTTTCCATCGTTTTGTCAAATATGTCGCGTATTTGAAAAAATTTCGACGTTTTTTTGACTTTGTTCCTGTCGTTTACGTTTACGTTGGTGTATACAATTTATTTTCAACATTTTTTAATAAACGTTGGAAAGCTAATACACTTTGGCGGTGAATCACCGAATAAAACCTAACATTTATATTTGGAAACGTGGTTATATGGTCAATATTCGGTTTCCATAGTGTTTAAATATGGAAACGTTGGGTCCCCATATGTAGCAGCCATATATTGAATAGCAAATAAAGACAATAGTCGGTTCTCTATGTATAGCGTTTAAATATGGAAACGTCGGGTGCCTATATGTAACAGCCATTGAAGAGCAAATAAAGGCACATAGGACCAGATTTCTCCCCTCCAATATTTTCTAATTTCCCTCTAAAACAAAAATTTCCCTCCTAAACCTTTTCCACAAATTTAATTAGATATCTCTCCAGTAGAAAACCCTAGTTCGGCTAGAATTCGTCTCTCTCGAATTAGAAGTCGAACCTCCGGTCTTCCACTCGTTCGTCGTAGGCCTCGTTCGTCGGTGGCCAGGTCGTCCGCTCGTTGGTCGACGACCTTGTCCTCCTTCGTTTCGACGTGGAGGTATGTTATTATCTATATTATAATCTATAGGTTAATATATACATTATAGTAATGATACCTATTCTTGAATCATGAAGCCATTAATTTATGGCGTTAATATTTTCTTCTTGAAGTAAATTTTTTTGGTTGTTTATGTGAGTGTATGGTGGTGGTGAGAGAGGAGAAGGTTTTAAACCCAATTGTTTGGTAGTTTTAGCGGTTCTAATCTCCTATTCGGTCGACATTTAAAATTTGGGTTTAAATTAAATAGGGAATGACATCAATTCTCAGCAACAAGTATCTGTAAATAATTTATATTTAATTATTTTTCAACAAACATCAATTTGGTTGCGTGTTGGTTTTCAACAAGTATCTATAAATAACTTATATTTAATTGCGAGTGAGATATTTACATTATTCTAACACATACGCCAATCTGGTTGTTTTAGATCACCCTTTGTTGTATATTTAGAATGTTTTATATTAATTTATGGTTGAAAATCAATGAAAATTTACATCTTAGTTCGAAATCTGGATGCAAAGAAGAGAAAAATATTTATGAAACATTCAGATACTTTCAATGGTTAAACATTGAGATTCTTAAAATTCCACTTTGGCCACTTTTAGATAAAAGAGTCCCTTTATTGATTTTGAACAACTCCCTGACTTTATATTTGAAATGGTACTTATTGGTTAGGTATGTGGTTGAATTAAGTCTATATCTTAATTACAATTCACCTGTACATATAATCAATCTATCAAAAGTACTATTCTAATATCTTTATTGATGCACCATAGCCGTTCTTATACAATTACGAAACCACCACAAGCTTAATATTACATATGTAAAGAATCTATAGACTGCAATATTACTTATTCACAGATACTGGAACTATACAAAACTGAATTGTAATCACTATAAAGCCTTTATTGGTGAACTTTTCTTATCCCCCGTTCGTTGCAATCACAAAACTGAATTTCTACATAAAATGACTTGCAATCACAAAACTAAACTGCACCTACCACACCCATGAAATCGTTATGAAATCTATAGTGATCCTCGACGTGGGACTTGATTGTTTGATCCGGCTGTCCCGGCATCTTGATCATGTCCTCAAGGTCTCCATATTGAGTTATTATTAGACCGTAGACTGTCCATAATATTAGGCAAATCTAATAGTACCAAACCCACCACTTGGGAATTCTCTACAATTCGAAACAGTCAAATAAACAAGCTATCAGCTACTGAAATCACTAACCTTTGATTGTAATATAAATGGTGTTTTGCAAAATCCCATAAATAAGAAGTTCTGAAATTTACTATAAAACAACCTTCTTGAGATCTTGATCTAAAAACCCGATTTCAGTCCATAATAACTGACTTAGTTATTCACAAAAATTTGGACGCAAATAAGCGAAAAAAATTGTTATCTCTTTTTGGGCCTTCAAATGCCATCAATTTGTTTTATCTTGCTATTGTTTGCTTTATTACAGGTAGTAGTGCATTTACATTGAAGTTTAACATGTTACTATTTATAGAAAACTTAAGATTGACCTGTTACTTCCCTTTGAACCCTGATATATGCTTGGAAGCAAAAATTTGTGTAGAAAACATTTTGTCCCCAATCTGGAATATATGTGATATATGCTTCACAATCAGTTTTCTTGACTTGAACCCTTTAGGATGCAATCAAGATCCGAAGTATCGACCATAACCATCACATGTAGGGAGTTCTGGATAGAATTTCACCCCCACCATTGATACTTAACTGATACTAACTAATTCATAGCTGGTAGCCTGATATTAAATAATACATAGCTGATATAGGAAGCAAGGATACATCATGTCTTCAGCTCTGTAGGAATATAGGTAAGGGACATAAAGTCAGAAGGGACATAAAGTCAGAAGGGAGATACCATAAGCATAATACATAGGTAAGGGACATCATGTCTTCACCTCTGTAGGAATATAGGTAAGGGACATAAAGTCAGAAGGGACATAAAGTCAGGGATACATCATGTCTTCCCTTCTGATACTAACTAATTCATAGCTGGTAGCCTGATATTAAATAATATATAGCTGAAAGAAGCCATCCCTCGAATATAGGTAAGGGACATAAAGTCAGAAGGGATTAATGGGTCCTATAAGAAGTTCAACCTGTACCCAGTATGGGAGATACCATAAGCATTTGGGTGCAAGTAACTTTCCTTGTTATCCATTAGATATTGATAGGTGAATTGATACTGACATATGGGGTTCTCCTTTGTATTCATTAGTTACCACTATATGAGTTTTTCCTCTGTATCCTTTAGATACTAACATATGAGTTTTTCCTTGTATACATTGGAAACTGATAGGTGAATCTTCAATATGATACCTTGACTAGAATTACCTTCTTGTATAAAACTGATATTAACACTGCTACCAATTAGCTAACTTCTTAGTATCTGGCGTCTTAGACTAACACAACATTATACTTGTTGTTACTATTGTTGTTATAGCTTATGGAGTATACTGTTCAGTGTCTAATACTATATCCGTTCATGTTTCGAACACCCAGGTCTTGTGCTCTATGGGAGAAAATATTTGATAAACTTTCTTACCGAGTCTTGCCCAAGTTATGGATAGCACCGATAGCCATTTTATGTCATAACAAATGCTTCTGGTTTGTAGCCCAAGGCCCCCATTGGAGTGGCTTGTTATCAACAATTTGCAGCCGTCAGAGTTCTTGTGGAATACAATCTATTAGCAGAGAGTGGCAATCATGAAATTCTTAGGACCTCCTTGTGTGCATATAAATTTAATTTCGTTTGTAATAGCAACCATCTTTAACCATTAAATTTTGTGTAGATTGTAATCTGTGAGCAATTAGCTGTGTTCACTAGCTTTTTCAGGACATAAAGTCACAATTTCCATGACCGTCCTCTGGGTTTGGGTTCCTGTGCATCTTGGCTAACATATCCTTTGTGTTTCCTGTTGTTAAATAATTTACTTACATTGAGTTGTCTCGAGTCAGTGAGCCTTTGATAGCATCATGTTTTTAAATATGTAAAGCCCCTTCAAGTAGGGTTGAGATCCTAGTTGATGCAGATATCAAGCCCCAAATCATCGTTATTGTTTGTTCCTCCTTGTCATCGCAGTTATACTGTAATAGTGGTTATCAGAGATACAGTAACTTTGGGTTGCACAGAACTGTTCAATGGAATGCCTGAGAGACTTTGTTGCTTGTTCGTGGATGATTGCTAGTTTGTTGAATTTCTGTCCTTAGTTTGGCATTAAGGAAAAGTATATATAACTCATTAAGCTTCATCTTATATTCAGGTTCTTCCACACCTAAAACCATGGGTTAGAGTTATTTCTCTCCTAACTATTGGCTATAGTCTAATACTACCCTGTTTGCATTTACCTGTACATTAATGGGACTTGTACCTGCACTAGATGTATCATGTTGGTATCAAAATGACTGCCTCAGTGGTTTTCTTCCCAGGTAACCCACTGCTACCTACCTGTATGAATGTTTCAGTATCAACCAGTAGGTGTTTTAATACTAAACTCATATTCTTACCTTTGTATGACCATGAATATGTTTCATAGGTAACCAAATCTGTCATTTTCTAATACCCATGTGTCTCATTGCTGCTGCAAGTGCAGGGTCTGTCCACCAATGCAATGCATAGCCCTGCTGCTACTAGCTAATAAATGTTTGACTGATGTGTGAACATGTATCCTGTGTGGATTGATACTTGAGTGTATCATGTTGCTTCCCTGTCATATCGATACTTCGCAACTGTGAGACTACCAGTTGTTATCCACAACTTCAAATACACTTGGTACATGAGCCTTGACCTCGTGTCCGCGCATATGTACCGAGCTTCCTATCTAAATCCAATATATACCCCAGGTCATATTTAAAAGGAAAACTTTCATCTATGGGTATTGCACAGCTAAACCTATTACTACCCGCACTTGTCTATCACTACTTCCTTGTTTTGATCATATTTCAGACCCACACTTAAATTGCAGCAGACTTGAACTCTGGTTACAGTCTGCTACAGGATATGCAACTAATGTATCGGTGAAACCTCTGATACATCCTGTGCGTTCTTGCATAAGATGTGAAATTTAGGTATCAGGGTATCCTATGATCAGTCTACCTACGGTCTCCCCTGGTACAGAGCTTCATCTACTGAATTCCAGTTGGGCGGTTCCCTAAAAGTGCATGCTAACCGATACGTGAACACGTATCATGTGTGAAATGATACATGTATGTATCCCATGTTAACGGATACATGAACGTATCACATGAATCTACTCTGCGTGAACCTATCCCGCCCTCAACTATTATTCTAATATAGCCATTTCTTCTGATAGCGGTTTAATGCATGATCGAACATATTGCGATACGTTAACACCTATATGTGTCCCAGATACATAATCTATCTATACAAAATGCTATCATTATCTGTGTATTCCTACAGATGAACCACAACTCTATTTTTCTAATCCTGAGCCAACTATATTTTCAACTAGTCTCACTTAGAAATTGTTACAAACACCCTATTCTTATTGAAACATGATCGAGCTAACTAGGTTTAAGGAATTAATAAGTAAGGTAGACAAGGAGAAAGGGATTACCTGTCTCGAGGAACTGAATGCCCTGTTCTTGCCGTACCCTCTCAATAGCAGTCCTTCTCGAATGCCATCAATTTGTTTTATCTTACTATTTTTTGCTTTATTAACGGTAGCAGTGCATTTACATTTGAAGATTAAAGATATCTATGCATGCAAAACTAACTTTAGTTTATATTTGATAAAGACCTTCCTCTAATGTGAATTATCATTGTCAATATATAATTATTGTACCATCAAGTTCAATTGACATCTTTTTTCCTTATAATTGTGTATTGATTTAGTCTTTTGGGTCATTGTTTATATTTCATTAAACTTCTTGACTTTTTCTTCATAGTTGTGAGACAATACCATTAGGTTGAACGTACTTATGGACAAGAGCTGGATTAGTATACAAAACAAATGCCACCCTTTGTACGAGAAAGGAGTAGAAGATTTCGTGGAGTTTGCTTCAACTAATAGACCGAATGCCGAAAGAATATTGTGCCCGTGTAAGAAATGACGCAATATGATATATGTGAAGAAAGATGATGTGGTCGAACATATACTACTAAATCATTTTTTAGAGAGCTGCACGTGTTGGACTTTTCATGGAGAGTCTCCGTCATCTTCAAATCCTTCTTGTGATTCTGTTGTCGGTGATAAAATGCGAGAGATGACACATGATGCCTTTGGAATTCCTCCAACTGACCAAATAAACTTTGTGGACGACGTTGAGCGTCATCCACATATGGAAGGTCCTGATGAAGAAACTAAAAAATTCTTTAATTTGATAAAAGAAGCTGAGCGAGAGTTACACCCCGACTGCAAGAAGTATTCAACGCTCTCGTTTCTTGTTCGATTGTTGCATATCAAGTGTCTTAGTGGATGGAGCGACAAATCCTTTACAATGTTGCTTGAGTTATTAAAAGATACATTCCCTGAGGGTGTGATATTGCCGAAGTCCTTTTACGAAGCGCGAAAATTGATTGCGAACTTGGGACTAGAGTATAAGAAGATACATGCATGCCCTAATGATTGTATGTTGTACTGGAATGAGACAGAACAAGAGACTGAATGCAACAGGTGCCATACCCCAAGGTATAAACAATTAAAGGTTGAGTCAGATAGCAATTCTAATATAGATCGAAACATTCCTGCGAAGGTGGTAAGATACTTCCCGTTGATACCAAGACTTTAGAGACTATTTATGTCATCAAAGACAGCATCACAAATGAGATGGCATGCCGAAGAACGCATTAATGATGGGAATTTAAGGCATCCTGCAGATTCTCTTGTATGGAAAACATTTGATGAGAAATATCCAGATTTTGCTGAGGACCCACGAAATGTCAAGCTTGGCTTATCTAGTGACGGATTTAACCCATTTCGGAGCATGAGTATTGCACATAGCACGTGGCCAGTAATTTTATTACCATATAATTTGCCACCATGGTTATGTATGAAACAACCTTCTATGATATTATCGATACTAATCGATGGTCCTTATGGGCCAGTAAATAACATCGATGTTTATTTGCGTCCTCTAATGGATGAGTTGAAGAAATTGTGGGCTGGAGGAGATACTTATGATGCAATTACTAATCAGATGTTTAAAATGCGTGCATCATTGCTATGGACAATAAATGATTTTCCTGCATATGCAATTTTGTCGGGGTGGAGCACAAAAGGTAAATTGGCATGCCCTTGTTGTCATAAATACACTCATTCTCGATGGTTGTCCAACGGAGGTAAGAAATGCTATATGGGTCATCGTCGATGGCTACCGGAAGGACATAAATTTTGCATTAACAAAGTCTCTTTTGATGGTACAATAGAGTTGGATACAAAGCCCACTCGACTGTCAGAAGATGAAGTGTACGCTGAAATAAAAGACTTCAATAATAAGTTTGGAAAAGATCCAGAGTCGGAACGTAAGAGGAGAAGGACGTTTAAAGGAGACGGGGCCCTAACATATAATTGGAAGAAACAAAGTATATTTTTTGAGTTAGATTATTGGAAGGACAATTTGCTTCGCCACAATCTTGACATAATACATATTGAAAAGAATGTGTGTGACAATGTGCTTTGGACTATATTAAATGTTGATGGAAAGGAAAAGGATAATTTAAATGCTCGTAAAGATCTAAAAGAAATTGGTATCCGTAAGCCATTGCATCCACAAAAACGGACAAATAACAAATATTATTTGCCGCATACGTGTTTCACGTTGGACAATAAACGCAAAGATATTGTGTGTAAAATATTGAAGGAGGTAAAAGTTCCGGATGGTTATTCTTCGAATATATCACGTCGTGTTAACCTTAAACAACGTATTATATCAGGACTTAAGAGTCATGACAACCATATCTTGATGCAAGAGCTTCTTCCTATTTCTTTGAGAAATGTTTTGCCTAAGAATGTGCTTGGACCGTTGATTGAATTGAGTAACTATTTTCGGACTATGTACTCAAAAGTAATGAATGTAAATGATTTGGAACATGCTCAATCCCGCATTGCGCTCACGATCTGCCATCTTGAGAGGATATTTCCGCCTGTATTTTTTGATGTCATGGAGCATTTGGTCATTCATTTAGCAGAAGAAGCGATGATAGGATGTCCACCACACTACCGAATTATGTACGCTATTGAGAGGTATGATATCATTTATTATTTTTGTATTTTTATTTGTTATGAAAAGCATTATTTGTAACTAGCCAAATTTCCACCATAGATACTTGTCCACATTGAAGAACTATGTGAGGACTCGCAGTCATCCAGAGGGTTCAATTGCACAAGGATATTGGGTAGAAGAGTGTCTGACATTTTGCTCAAGGTACTTAAATGATATTGAGACCAAGTCCAGTCGACGGGTAAGGAACGATGACGGTGTATCCAATTCTATTGATTTAGAAGTGGGCCGTAAATTAGGAAAGTCGGTGGGATTTGTACTTGATGACATAACATATGCACAAGCACATCGATATGTGCTAGTCAATACCGATACAATTTCACCATTTCTAGAGTAAGTATGCTACATTATTAAGTTTCCTATTTTGTAGCCATTTAAGACATTACATAATGATACGATGTTTTTCTATTACAGGGCTCACCGTATGTCAATTAGGAGTAATTCTCGTCTCAGACCACATGATGTAGACCGTATTCATAATGAAACATTTCATTTATGGTTTAAGGATCGTGTAAGCAAAAAAATTGATATTTAAAATCTTTTAATGTTAAATAGATTACCTCCTAAGTAAATTGTATAATATTTTTCCCCTTTGAAATAGGTGACGAAGTTGATCGAGACAACTAATGTGGAGATATCACAAGAAATTCGGATGTTAGCTTTGGGCCCCCTTAAAAAAGCAAAAAGATTCACAGGATATATTATAAATGGTGTTAGGTATCATATAAAGGCTCGTGAGAAAAAAAGAACCACACAAAATAGTGGAGTCATGTTAAAGGCAATGACTGAAAGTTATGCAAGTGTAAGAGATAGAAATCCTACATCTGGAGATGTTAATTTCTATAGGATTTTGACAGACATCATTGAGCTCTATTATTCTAAAGAGTACAAGTTTATTTTGTTTAAGTGTGACTGGGTTGACAATAGTAGAGGTCTCATCGAGCGAGATGATTTGGGATTCACGCTAGTAAACTTTCGTCGTTTGTTGTACACTCGACAACAAGTAACAGATGAACCTTTTATACTAGCATCTCAGGCAAAACAATTATTTTATGTACAAGATCCCGTCGAGAATGACTGGCAAGTAGTTGTTAAGACAAAGCCTAGAGACTTTTTTGATGTGTTTGGAGAGCAATTATCAACTAATGGAACTATGGCAGATCAAACAGAGTTATGGAGTGATCAACATTTGGACGAGACACCGTTCACACGTGATGATGATATTAGTTGGGTTCGACAAGGTGTTGATGGAGTTGAAGTTGACGAGGAACTGAATGGGCGGGGTGATGAAGATGATTAGAAAATTACATATATCATTTTTTGTGATTGATTCTTTGATTTTTTTTTGAAGACTTTGTTCGAACTCCATACTTTTTTTTGGCTTATGTATGATGACATTGATCATTACTGAAACAATAAGATATATTTTAATTTATATTGAATGTGTCATATTCGATCCAAGTGGCTAACTAGTTTTGGCTTATTTTAATTTACTGAAACAATAAGATAATTTTTTTGGCACAATAGTTTTTGTTCCAGTTTTTGGCACAATAGCCCCCATAGTACATACACTGTGTGAATGCAAGATAACCCAATGTGATGTGTGGTATGTATATATTATGTAAATTCTCATATTATGTATATATATGTTACAATCTGATCTTTTGAGAATGATCCAAGTCATATAAGCCCCTTTAAGGGCACTAATGGGTTGTAAATATCCCTACATACTGAAATAACTTAGCTTCCGGATCAATAGACTTTTATTTCTTTGTCTGGCAAGTCTGGAAGTGAGGAAAATCAGATGATCAAATAGGGTGGAGATTGTGGATTTCTCTCATAGAATCTCTTCGTACTGCTAAATTCTTTATTCCTTTGGACTCTAGGAAACCCAAGGCTTACACTCATTTATTACTTAACCTCTCCCATGCATCCGAGATATCTGGACATACCTATACACCTGGGTAGGGACTAGGACTTAGAGGCTAATACCTACATATATATATATGCCTACCTGACAACTCCCAAACTCTACTTGATACCTAGACTCCAATTATAGTGGCACATTTAGTTCTATAACTAGACACACTAGCATAATAGGTCTTCCCTGCTGCTACATCCATTTTGCAGCTAACTACAAGCTCACACAAGTTAGGCTACATTAGCAATCTTCACTCCAACAACATTAAGCTTAACTCCAATAGGGACTGCCACCCTACACTCTACATGGGACCTGTAGTCAAATCCTGCACCCTTATTTATTCACATGCCATGTTTGTGTACTTGTCTTAGTAACGCTTCTTTCCACTGCCCCCCCCCAACCTACGGTAGGTGATACTCTATACTTATTTGCCCAGAAATCGTACACAATTGCCACCCTATACTCAAGACACAAACTACCAATTAACTCGACCTCTCTGCTTGTTGTAACCAACCTGTTAGGACTTCATGTCTATGGGTTAGGTATCTGGAACTCAAGTAGCTAAAGGCACACTAAGTTTCACAAATTTCCTGTACTTGTCTATACATCTAGAGACACTCTTATTGATATACCTGGGGAACACTTTTATAGGACAGGTATCCCCAATCCGTTACTCACACTACCTAGCCATATACCCTGCTCATACCCTATTTCTTCTCTACACACATAAGCACCAATTATGTATACTAAACTTTCCAAAATTCTCTCATTACCTATACTGCTATCAGGCCGTTCTAAGGTTACTTGTGTACAGAACAATTTGGTATGAACAATGTTGTTCTACCTATCTTCTTCACCTATACAGAAATTCCTGAGTAGGTACTGCTACATCCCTTATTTCAGGGATACGCCTACTCGTATTTAGACTCAAAAACTGGTGCATAGTGATATCTAAGTATCCACAAATCCTGTAATCCCATAGACTCTAAACTTGTGGTATGACTCCCTATTGTATACTTCTAACAAGGCTGATGCAGTACTAGGCAGCATATACCCAGGAGTACAGGACATTTGGTCCTTGCTCCATATTTCATGAATATTCTAACTTGTCTCTCAGATCCACTTTCTGAATTCTCAAGTGAACTGCTTTCTAAAGCTCCTGCTGATTGACACATGAACATGTATCATACGAAAAATGATACATGAGTCTATCCCTTGATCTGTCTACCCAAGTCCAACTCACCTACCTCCTATGTTTGAGTACCCAGACACACCAGGGGTTTTGTGAATCACCTGTATGCCACCTATTGTTTACACTAGTGTTTGAGTTCCTAAAGTTGTCTATACTTACTCTAATGACCAACTAGTCTCTATGATCCTGTATACTCGTTTGTGTATCTGCACATATCTTGAATGTGGGATACACACAGGTACATCTGTTAATCTGGGCTGTAGTTTGAATTGGATTTACTCGTTTGTCTATACTTTTATGTGGGATACACACAGGTACACAGTGTTTGAGTTCCTAAAGTATAGAGACTAGTTGTCTATACTTTTATTTAAGGTACATCCTGTATACTTGTTTGTGTATCTGCACATATCTTGAATGTGGGATACACACAGGTACATCTGTTAATCTGGGCTAAAGTTGTCTATACTTACTCTAATGACCAACTAGTCTCTATGATCCTGTATACTCGTTTGTGTATCTGCACATATCTTGAATGTGGGATACACACAGGTACATCTGTTAATCTGGGCTGTAGTTTGAATTGGATTTACTCGTTTGTCTATACTTTTATGTGGGATACACACAGGTACACAGTGTTTGAGTTCCTAAAGTATAGAGACTAGTTGTCTATACTTTTATTTAAGGTACATCCTGTATACTCGTTTGTGTATCTGCACATATCTTGAATATGGGACACACACAGGTACATCTGTTAATCTGGGCTAAAGTTGTCTATACTTACTCTAATGACCAACTAGTCTCTATGATCCTGTATACTCGTTTGTGTATCTGCACATATCTTGAATGTGGGATACACACAGGTACATCTGTTAATCTGGGCTGTAGTTTGAATTGGATTTACTCGTTTGTCTATACTTTTATGTGGGATACACACAGGTACACAGTGTTTGAGTTCCTAAAGTATAGAGACTAGTTGTCTATACTTTTATTTAAGGTACATCCTGTATACTCGTTTGTGTATCTGCACATATCTTGAATGTGGGATACACACATGTACATCTGTTAATCTGGGCTAAAGTTGTCTATACTTACTCTAATGCATCTATGGGTATCTTAATGTTTCTTAGTTGCTGTCAAATATCAATTGCCATAAGGTTTTTTCTGTGTAATTGTACTTTGGCCCTGGCTCTTGCTGCTTTGCAAAATGGCAATTATGTACCTGCCAATTTGAAGAGAAGGAAATGGATTGTTGTGCATCCTGACAATTATGTACCTGCCAATTTGATGCCCAGACCACCACATATTGTGTTGACATGGTGTTTCTTTCATTCGATTCCAGTGCAGCAGATAATAGGCATAATACACTAATCAGATTCAAATTTTCATCTTTTTAATCAATTTTTGCAAGAATGGTTGCCTTTTTTCTCCTTGTGAACTAAAGATTTTTCTTTCTATGGGAAGGCTGCCAAATTTTTGTTACGATGGGGATGAAGAGAACTTTTGGATTGAGCTTTGTTTCTTTTCGAGTTCCAAGATTTTTTGCTGGAATGTCTGTTAGTTGATTGCATTTTATATAACCTTTCTGAATTAGATCGGATTATGATAGCTGTTTGAAATTGATGTTTCTTAGTTGCTGTCAAATATCAATTGCCATAAGGTTTTTCTGTGTAATTGTACTTTGGCCCTGGCTCTTGCTGCTTTGTAAAATGGCAATTATTTACCTGCCAATTTGAAGAGAAGGAAATGGATTATTGTGCATCCTGACAATTATGTACCTGCCAATATGATGCCCAGACCACCACATATTGTGTTGACATGGTGTTTCTTTCATTCGATGCAGATTCTTAGGCTGCCCTCATTAGCTTAGCAGTTTATTTGAATGTCAGGTGGTATGTTGAATTTTTAGGACCATTTTCCTTGGAAAGACAATTGTAGCACAAATAATTTGAAATGAAAGGGTGTTCTAGCTGTTGTTACTCGCACATGCCCAAGCTTACTTTTTTTTTCCTTACTCTTTTTGGTAAGTCATCTTTTATGAGTTCATCTTTCTTAAGCAGTCTCTCATCCTCTTCTATGGCAACAGTAAGTGTGAGACTGCACACTCTCATGTTCAAGTTTGTTTAGATCGTTTCTTAAATAAAAGTAACATATGATCTACTATGCCATCATGCATTTTCTCTTATACATTTTTTGATTGTAGTCAAGATAAAATTCTATGGCGACAAGTAGACGCAACCAATTGAATAGGGGAGCTATGCCTACCGTTATTGAGGAACAAGGGCAAGTAGGTGCCAATACTGTCATGGTCGAACCTCCTTTGAATTGGCCACCTCCTACTACTTCCGAGGAGGAGGAGCAAACAGGAGTATTGTTCGGCAACAACGAACAACTAGAAGATCAAGTGACAGGTAATAATAATCTTAACATAACACATATTTGTGATATTAATATTATTGAAGTTAAACTTCAGGGTTTTAATATTATTGTGCATTAATTATTTTTATGTTGGCCTATTTTATACTTAGATCCGAATTCGAGCCAGGAGGAGCATAGACGAGTCCGTGGTCCTACTTTAATGCATAGGAGATGGGCAGAAGATGGTGGCATTCTAGAGATTCATGTCAACAATCTTGGCCAACCAATTGAGGAAACATGTTCCAGACTTGCTTCAAATTTAGGGGTTCTAGCACGAAATGGCCACTTAGCACCTTTTACTTACCTTCATTGGAGGCATGTACCAGACATTGGGAAGGACGCAATTTGGACTCATATTAAGGTAAAGTAGATGAATACCACCTAGCAATATTAAATTACTTTGTGTCGCAATTTACATATGTGAATAATTACATGATTTTTTTCTTTATATTTCATTTAAATAGGAAAATACGAATGCCACGGACCAGATGAGAAAATTTATGATGGCGTCTGTCGGAAGAAAATGGAAGGAGTGGAAGACCGAAGTAAAGCGTCAGGGTTATACTAAGTATATGACTAATGAGGAACGGTTGAAGCATTGCCCCCCAAGGGTCGAGGAAAGTCAGTGGCCAAGACTCATCTACTATTGGGATTTTGATAAGGGAAAGGTATATTTGTATTTATGGAAGCAATGGTTTTCGGTTTATCATAATATTTTATTGTATATTTGTATTTTTCTTTGTACCAGGCCAAAAGTGAAAAGAATAAAGCCATTCGTAAAAATTGGACAACACCACACACATCTGGTAGAACTCCCCATGCTGAAGTTAGAAATAAGGTAGAACAAACTTAATTTAATTTATTAGTTCATACATTTTTTAATGTGCCAGGAAAGCAGGTTTATTACTAATAATCTGACGCGTTGATTCTTTATACTTATAGTTGGCTAAATCCATCGGATATAAGCCAACTCGTAGGATGGTATACAAGGAGACACATGTAACTAAAGGGAAAGGGCCAGTAAATGAAATAGCAGCTAAGGCGATTGTATGATCTTACTTCTAATTTTATTTTATTTTATTATTTACACTTTTCATAAGTTTTCTAAATTGTAGTTATGTTTATATGAACATGAGTTGGTTTTACAGCAAGAGATGGATGAACTAGAAGCGAAAAATCCAGAGACCGGTGTTGCACAAGATGATATATAGGGGCGAGTTATGGGACGTGATAGGCACGGTCGTGTGGGGACATATGGGCTCGGTGCTACCCCGACTATGGTATTCGGACCATCGTATAAACTGTCCCAGGATGAGAGGAGGGAGATTGAGACACAACATCAACAAGAGTTGGAGAACCTGCGACGTAAAATGGAGGCTGAAAATGAAAGGGTTTGTCGTGAGATGATGGCTGAAAATGAGAGAAACAAAACTGAAATGAAAGAGCAGATGGAACTCCAGATGCAAGAAAAGCTATTTGCTGTTGAATCTCGGATGAATGATCGAATGGAAGCACAAATACAAAATTTACTTGAGAGTCATCTGCGTGATATGGGTGCTTTCGCACAATCTCCACGCGATGTATCTTCTAGCACAGAGCATGTTAAAATTTATCAACTATTAGATGTATATGAGCTAAATTTATTTGATGGATTGCATGTAATATTTTCTTGTATTTATAATGTTAGTTTTTTTAAAACAATTTTGAGCGCACATCACCTCCAATATTGCATCAGTCGGCACATATACAATCAGAGGTTCAATCAAGAAGACAAACACAACCATCAAAGCGAATACAACTGCAACCACCAAAGCAAGCGCAACTGCAATGACCAAAGCAAGCGCAAACGCACACTGTACCACGATCTCAACTTCGAAGCTATTGTGAGGTTAGAATTTTTATTTCTCCTATATTATGGTGATGAGTTATTAAGATTTTTTTTATTTCTGCTCTACTAGTAGCATGGCTTCTCTTTGTTGGCAGTCTGCAAATTCCTAAAAATTATTAAGACTCTCCTTGTTATATTTAACTTTCTACAGTTTTTTCAATGTTGACTGAATAAAAATTATTAGGATAGCTTGATTCTTTTGGGTCAGCAAATCAGTTTCTTCTCTAGGTTATAAAACTCCATAGTCTTGGATAACTTATAGGTAGTTCCTTCTCTTCATAAATTTAAAAAATGGAACAGTACACCATATATATATAGCAGTTCCTCTTTAAATTAAAGCATTGAACTTTGACATTTATATTAAATATCCTTAAATTTTACTCCTTTTTTCTTGTGTTCATTAATTCAGGATCTCATGGCTATGAAGAGGGCGAAAAAGAACTGATTAGTGGAGAAGGGCAACTTGCACAGTAAATCTTAAAAATATTCATTATTTACTCGTATGTCCTAATTTTAATTTCTTTTTTTACAGGCTTACATGCATGGTCAAGTTACTTATATGGATTCATGAAGATTGTCTAATTTTTACTTTGAATGAACTTGTATTTTGGTGAATGAATAAAGATATAAAGACTTTTTACACATACAATATTTTGATTTACAATAATTTTATATTAATATTTTGTTCAATTGTTTGGTGGTGGATGCATTTACATGGTTGTGATGGGATCTGAAATTTTTATACGTACAAGCACATTTATATTTTGTGCGTGGCAGATATTTTTAACCAGTTTTTGTAACAAATCCAGTGGTTAGGTAAAACGTTGGAAAAATAGTTAAAATTTTGATATGTTTGTCCAATTATTTGAAAATTATCACCCATTAATACAACTCCCAACATTTTGGAAAATTGTTGGAAAATAGGTTAAATTTACGACGTATTTAGTAAATTGTTGGGAAAGTACCATCCAAAATTATATTTTCAACGTTTGTGGAAACACGTTGGAAAAACCAACTTTTTTTAGAAAAGGTTGGAAACACAAATCCAACCATTTTTTGGAAAACGTTGGAAAATCACAACCCAACTTTTTCTTCGACAAAGGTTGGTAAAAATAATTCTAACGTTTTGTAAAATGTTGAAAATAAGTTACGTATGCCGACGTTTCTATTGTAAAAATGTTGAAATTGTTAACCATTTTTGTACTATTATTGACGTTTATAAACGTTACTGTAAACGTCGTCTAATCCCTATACCAACATTTATTGCAAACGTTGTAAATTCCCAACTAGAGCAACGACGACGTTTGCATAAATTGTTGGACAAACGTTGGCTAAACATATACCAACGTTTTATTCAGTTTTTACAACGCTTATAAAACGTTGGGATAGGCCAACTTTCTTGTAGTGATGGGTGATTCTAACGGAAGTAGGGTATGAAATTGGCGTACAATGGTGAAAACGAGTATAGATGGGTTATTTTAATCAAAATATGGTATAGAAGGGGAGTAAATTGGTGAAACCGAGTACAAGTGCATGATTCTAACCAAAATATGATAAAAAAGTGGCGTCGAATTATGGAAATGGGTAGAAAATATAATTTCTAATAGAAATAATTAATGAAATGCTCGTAAAATCATGAAAACAAGTATAAATAATTGACTCTAATTGAAATACGAAATAGTATGTGTTTGATTGCAAGATGGAAAATACGTGGAAAAGAAATTAATTCTACGGAATTATTTTTCTAGGAAAAAAATTCCATGGAATTTTAAAAATTTTCATTGAAAACTTAATTTGGTTGTTTGATTGTCATTATTTTCCACGAAAAATAGTTATTTTTCATGGAAAATGATATTTTCCTATGGGTTAGACAAGTTTCATTTTCCACCATTTTAGAAGAAAATATGGAAAATGATAGTTTTTTGTAAAATAATTCCATGGAAAATATAAGCTATCAAACACTACAATTGGTGGAAAATTTGTGGTGGAAATATTTTCCATGGAAAAAATGCCCAATCAAACACAAGTAGTCATGCAATGGTAAAAACTAGTATAGATGGGTGACTCTAACGAAAATATAGTACAAAATAGGCATACAACTGTGAATACGAGTATTGGATTTTAATCGAAATATGGCATAGAATGGGAGAAAATTGGTGAAACCGAGTACAAAATGCATGATTCTTACCAAAATATGGTAAAAAAAAGTGGCATAGATTTGTGGAAATAAGTATTGCAATGTTACTTCTAATCGAAATAATGTATCAAATGCTCGTAGAATGGTGAAAATGAGTATCAATGATTGATGGTAACCAAAATACTGTACAGTATGAGCATACAACTATGAAAACGAGTATTAGATGCGTAACTACAACCGAAATATGGTATAAAGTAGTCGAGCAATGGTACAAACGAGTATAGATGGGTGATTCTAACGAAAATATGGTGTGAAATGGGCGTACAATGGTGAAAACAAGTATTGGATGGCTATTTTAATCGAAATATGATATAGAAATGGATGTAAATTGGTGAAACTGGGTACAGTTGTGTGATTATTACCAATGGTGAAAACGAAATATGGTATAGTATGAGCATACAATGACGAAATGAGTATTAGATGGATAATTGTAATGAAATATGGTATAAAGTAGTCGTGTAATGGTAAAAACGAGTACAAATGGGTGATTCTAACGGAAGTATGGTATGAAATGGGCGTACAACAGTAAAAATGAGTATAGATGGGTTATGTTAATCGAAATATGGTATAGAACGGGAGTAAACTGGTGAAACCGACTATAAATGGATGATTCTAACCAAAATATGATAAAAAAGGGGCGTCAATTTGTGGAAACGGGTAGAAAAATATTATTTCAACAGAAATAATTAATCAAATGCTCATAAAATGGTGAAAACGAGTATAAATAATTAACTCTAATTGAAATACGAAATAGTATAAGTGTACAATAAAGAAAACGAGTATTAGACGTGTAATTATAACCGAAATATGGTATAATGTAGTCATACAATGGTAAAAAGGAGTAAGATGGGTGATTCTAACAAAAATATAGTGCAAAATGGGCGTACAAATGTGAATACGAGTATTGGAGGGTTATTTTAATCGAAATATGGCATAGAATGGAAGAAAATTGGTGAAACCGAGTACAAAATGCATGATTCTTACCAATATGGTAAAGAAGTGGCACAGATTTATGGAAACGAGTATAGAAATGTTATTTCTAACCTAAATAATGTATCAAATGCTTGTAGAATGGTGAAAACAAGAATAACTAATTGATTCTAACTGAAATATGATATAGTATGAGCACACAATGACGAAACGAGTATTAGATGGATAATTATACAAAATATGGTATAAAGTAGTCGTACAATGGTAAAAATGAGTATAAATGGGTGATTCTAATGGAAGTATGGTATGAAATAGGCATACAACGATGAAAACGAGTATAGATGGGTTATTTTAATCAAAATATGGTATAGAATGGGAGTAAACTGGTGAAACCGACTACAAATGCATGATTCTAACCAAAATATGATAAAAAAAAGTGGCGTCGAATTGTGGAAACCGGTAGAAAATATAATTTCCAACAGAAATAATTAATCAAATGCTCGTAAAATGGTAAAAAAGAGTATAGATAATTGACTCTAGTTGAAATATGAAATAGTATAAGTATACATTGATGAAAATGAGTATTATATGGTTATTTTAATCAAAATGTGGTATAGAAATGTGAGAAAATTGGTGAAATCGGGTACAAATGCATGATTCTATGCAAAATATGGTAAAGAAAATGGTGTAGATTTGTGGGAACGATTATAGAAATGTTATTTCTAACCGAAATAATTTATTAAATATTCGTAGAATGGTGAAAACAAGTATAACTAATTGATTCTAACTTAAATACGATACAGTATAAGAATATAATGACGAAAACGAATATTAGATGGATAATTATAACCAAAATATTGAATAAAGTAGTACTGCAATGCTAAAAACGAGTATAGATAGGTGATTCTAACAAAAATTTAGTGTAAAAATGGCGTACAACGGTGAAAACAAGTATATGAGGGTTATTTTAATCGAAATATGGTATAGAATGGGAGTAAATTGGTGAAACCGAGTACAAATGCATGATTCTAACCAAAATTTGGTAAAAAAGTGGCGTAGAATTTTGGAAACGAGTATAAAAATGTTCTTTCTAATCGAAATAATGTATCAAATGCTCGAAGAATGGTGAAAACGTGTATAACTAATTGATTCTAACTGATACGTTTCAGTTTGAGGATACAATGACGAAAACGAGTATTATATGGGTAATTATAACGAAATATGTTACAAAGTAGTCGAGCAATGGTAAAAACGAGTATAAATGGGTAATTCTAACAAAAGTATGGTATGAAATGTGCGTACAATGGTGAAAACGAGTATAAATAGGTTATTTTAATCAAAATATCGTATAAAATGGGAGTAAATTGGTGAAAAGGAGTACAAGTGCATGATTCTATCTAGAATATTATAAAAAAATGGCATCGAATTGTGGAAATGGGTAAAAAATATAATCTCTAACCGAAATAATTTATCAAATGCTCGTAAAGTGGTGAAAACGAGTATAAATAATTGATGCTAACTGAAATATGGTACAGTATGAGCATACAATGATGAGAACAAGTATTAGATGGGTAACTACATCGAATTCTAACGAAAATATGGCGTAAATTGGGTGTACAACGGTGAAAACGAGTATAGGAGGGTTATTTTAATCGAAATATGGTATAGAAATAGGAGTAAATTGGTGAAACCGGGTAGAAAAATCTTGATTCTTTGCATAAAAAAAGTAGCATAGATTTGTGGGAACGAGTATAGAAATGTTATATTTAACCGAAATAATGTATCAAATGCTCGTAGAATGGTGAAAACGAGTTTAAATAATTGATTCTAACTGAAATACGATGCAATATGAGAATACAATGATGAAAACGAGTATTAGATGGGTAATTATAACCGAAATATAGTATAAAGTAATACTAAAATGCTAAAAATGAGTATAGATGGGTAATTCTAACAAAAGTATAGTGTAAAAATTGCATACAATGGTGAAAACGAGTATAGGAGTGTTATTTTAAAACAAATATGGTCTAGATTGGGAGCAAATTGGTGAAACCGAGTACAAATGCATAATTCTAACAAAAATATAGTAAAAAAGTGGCGTAGATTTGTGAAAACGAGTATAGAAATATTATTTCTAACCGAAATAATATATCAAATGCTCATAGAATGGTGAAAATGAGTACAACAAATTGATTCTAACTGAAATACGGTACTGTATGAGGATACAATGACGAAAACGAGTATTATATGGATAATTATAACAAAATATGGTATAAAGTAGTGCAATGCTAAAACGAGTATAGATGGGTGATTCTAATGGAAGTATGGTATGAAATGAGCATACAACGATGAAAACGAGTATAGACAGGTTACTTTAGTCGAAATATGGTATAGAATGTGATTAAATTGGTGATACCGACTACAAATGCATGATTCTTACCAAATATGATAAAAAAGTGGCATCAAATTGTGGAAACGGGTACAAAAATATAATTTCTAACCGAAATAATTAATGAAATGCTCGTAAAATGGTGAAAACGAGTATTAGATAACTGATTCTAACTGAAATACGTTATAGTATAAGTATACAATGATGAAAACGAGTATTAGATGTGTAATTATAACCGAAATACGGCATAAAGTAGTCATGCAATGGTAAAACGAGTATAGATGGGTGATTCTAACGAAAATATAGTGCAAAATGGGCATACAACGGTAAAAACGAGTATTGGAGGGTTATTTTAACAGAAATATGGTATAAAATGGGAGTAAATTAGTAAAACCGAGTACAAGTGCATGATTCTAACCAAAATATTGTTAAAAAATGGCATCGAATTGTGGAAACGGGTGTAAAAATATAATTTTTAACCAGAATAATGTATCAAAAGCTCGTAAAATGGGGAAAATGAGCATAAATAATTGATGCTAACTGAAATATGGTATAGTATTGTCACGACCCGCACCCTAGAGTTAGGGCACGAGAACGTAATAACGCCCAGCCTACGCTGCAGTATCGGCGGTAGAACGCTGTCCTAGGTCTCAATGCATCTAACAGTATAAGACTAAACAGTTTATACTCCCCGAATAGAGGTGACATAGCATAATGTAAACTCAATCACATCTAAGGTAGAGCATAAAGGAAGATAGATAAAACATGAAATCGAAAAGAGACACAACAGATAGAAGTCTAAGTGTCTAAGATACAAACTCATAATACATCTCAAAACCTAAATACAGTAATCCATAAATACAACTCAAGATGACTGAAAATAAACTATAAGCAAAAACTCTAGCTATCTATGCAACCTCTACTGTCTCCTCTAGGCTAGCATGCAACCTCCAGGCTATCTGTAAAATTTATCAACAGGTCCAGTCAGGACTGGAGCGAGCACAAAACATCTCACGCAGTTCATAACGAGTTAGGAAATATAAAGCATGCAATAGAGTAAAGTACATGAAACGCTGAAAGAAGAAGATATATAAAAAATAGTAGAGATTTGATAACAGGAAATATCTAAATATGATAAGTAAGACTGTAAGGAACATGTGATTTAGAGCACAATATGGTTATGTAAACGGGTTAGGTTATACAATAAAATGGGACTCCTTTGTACGTGGGTGTACAATGGACATATACAATTTCTTATACAATACGATTGATCACATAACCATTTCTACTCCCCCTCTCCAATCAATACACAAGGATCCAATTCAGTTACGTTACCTTATACAATGACTTGTATAATGGCTTGTACAATGGCTTGTACAATGACTTGTACAATGGCTTGTACAATAGCTCAATGTGATACTGAGAGTACAATATGCACAATGGGTGTACAATGATAAGGGTATTCAATAAATACAACATGTAAGTGAAACGCATATCACAATATGTACTTAGTGAATACAAGGAGATAACATCTCAGAAGAAGATCCATATAGTACCAATCCGTGATAATGAATCGTGTCAGCATCAAGTACAGTAATCTAGAGCAAGAATATAAATCCATACAAGTATGAAACGGTCAGAGAATGTACTCGCCTGATAGCCTGAGTGTCTGAAGAGAATATACTGTCCGAGGAGTGGTATCTGTCTCCTATAGAACAGTACAAGTCACTATGAGTCCAAAATGATAATAAGATGCATTACAATGCATTTTGAATGAATCTAGGTCAATCTAGGTCAAATCTAAGTCAAACCTAAGTCACACCAAGCTAAACTAGGTCATACTAGGTCATACTAGGTCATACTAGGACAACCAAGGTCAAACAAGGTCATAGAAAATCAATCCAAGTCAAACTAGGTCATGTCCTAACCCAGTAAGTCTTATTAGGCCTAACCAAGACTATCCTAGCAAGCACACATCAATACAAGGCTATACAAGCCAACATACACCCAACTCTATATAGCATGCAATTATTCAATACTCAAATAGGCAAGAATTCACATTGGATATACACTAGGTAATCTATTACTTTAAGCTATATATGTCTACACATATATACATATGCATATATTGGTATTCAACATTAGGTCTATAATCATGGTATTTTAAATAGTTATATAAACTTATATATTACAACACAATATGCTAACATATATATAATATACATACATAGCTAAGTTAACTATATTCATAAATACTTATTTAAGAGGCTATGTGTGTGTATGTGAACATGGCAAAGGGTCAAGTGAGGGCTAAATGGGCATACTTAGTGTATACATATCAAAGAGTGTCAAAGTGTAAGTGAACAATGTGTCAAGTGTGATAGTGTCAACATAGTGTAAGGGGTACATGAGGTAATATATGATTTGTGTTAACATAGAACATTACATCACATTAACTTGTATATTGCATACATTACATCTATTATTACATTACATTTATGCTTGCATTCATTCATCATTTATTTATTCTCTTGCACTACTATATGCACCATACATTACATACTATGGAACCTATATATTCATTACAAGCCATACTTATACATGCTTACATTAGATAGGATACTTACACCTCATACATCATTTATTTAACCATTTACTCATGCTTGCATTCTTTATTTAGTTACATAATGTATATACATTAACATGGGTTAAAATCAAATAGAACATTATATTACACACAAGGGTGCACAAAATGCATATGCCGAATAGTAACTCCTACTAATAATCAATACTATACTAATTCAGCATGAATTAAATTCTAGGATTAAAGTATGCTATAGATCTATGTGTTAGCTTTCCGAAACTTCAAACGGATCGCGTTTTCGTTTTCGGAAACTCCCGGAATCGTGAAAACACGGAGAACGCTTTTGTCTTTCGTACAGCTGACACTCAAATAATTCTTCAAAAAGTTACAGAAAGATTTAGGCCTATTAATACATGTTTTTTGAAAGCTAACTTCAATACGCTTCTTTTAAAAAAAATGGAAGATTAAACCGAGCTTTGAGCTAGAAGTTATGACATTTCTAAGTTAGGGCTGAAATTAAAAACGTAGATAAAAATTATGACGGATTTAGATAGTTTGAGCCAAAAGAATACACAATATATATCCTAATTATCCACAACAATAATAGCAATAATAATATGAGGAACCACACTCACAAACTTGATTATATAATCATCATGAACCATTTATTACATATATAAATATAGATACACTCTCATTACAATATATATATATATATATATATATATATATATATATATATATATATAAATCTATATATGTAACATGAACACATCCACAACACAAATGACACTCCTATGACCTCCAAATGGACACAAAATGGACACAAATGGAGATACAACCGTGGGGATCATTCCTATGGGTTTAAAATAGACCTATATGCATGAGGAAATGAAAAGGAGAAGGAATTTATACCTCCCGGTAGATCGAATCGAAGAAAAGCCTTCCCGGAGCGACATCGACACGTAGAAATTCCAAAAGGACACGAACGAGCTCCGAATCCTCCCAAACTTGGGTAGCTTCCTCCTTGGCTAGAATGGAGAAGGAAAGAAGAAGATTTGGTGGCGAAATGGAAGGATTTGGTGGAGAAATTGCTAGGGATTGCTCTCTAAGAATTTGGGGAAGAACAAGAGAGAGAGTGTGGATGAGAATAATGAATGAACTTGAGCCTATCCTCTCCCAAAGTGGCTGGTCATATGGGCTATTTGTCCTATTATGGTAAGGTCCAAAATGCCCCCACTAACCTATTCTATGAGTATTAGGAAAGGGCTAATTGGTTGGGGCTAAATTAGTCATTCTAAAGTCTCTAATCACACTAACATTATCCATAATAATTAGTCTAACCTCTAACTAAAATATTTCTATCATGTGGACTAAAATTAATATCATGTGGGCCATGCCTAACTAGTGTGTGGGTCCCACGTGGGTCCCACTAGAGTCAACTACCCCCGGGTCCCCGTTTCAAGTCGGATTGAGTTGAAATTCGAACCCGACTCAAATAACCCCAAAACAATATCATAAATAATAAAATAATATCAAAATAATTCAAAGAGGTCTAATACAAAAATATTCTTAGCCCAAAAATGACATTAAAATATTATAATCACATGGTTAGGCTCTAGGTCAAACAGTCTCTAGGGTTTCACTAGCAAAACGTCAAAACCACAAGTCATTGATTTAAATAATTTTAAAAATGGTTTAAAATTACCAAAAATCATATCATGAATTAAATATCATTATTAAAATAATTATAAACACAAAATTTCAAAATTACCCTCATTTGGAAAATTGGGTGCTACAACTCTACCCACCTTAGAAAAATTTCGTCCTCGAAATTAAAAGGTCCATACTCCCTCTAGGTCAAACCCCCACAATCAAAGTCCCAGAACTTAAACAAATCATACCATCAAAAGGACGACATACAGGATCATGGCATACGATGACAGTGAAGTCTCATCTAGGTATACTAGTCATGCTAATCAAATCGGTTATAGGGTATCAAAACAGACAAGCAATCCAGGGTGCTAAACGAGAAAAGATACAGAAATATCAAATCATCAAAACTGTAAGACAGTCTACCATCCTATGTGAAAACTGGTACTCATCAAAAAAAAATAAAGAAAGGTAACCACCAATCATCTAAAAGGGGTACTATCCCAAGAAAATAAAAATCACAAGTTTAATTAACGAAAGTCGATTGCATTGAAATCCAATCACAATATATAGAGAGAGAGAGCGTTAGAGAGGAAAAAGCTAGCATTATGTGTATGGGGACATGTTCATATGGTTAGATAGTAGGCATGGATGTACGTGAATATACATGAAAGTGTATATGAGGATTGTGTTTCAATTCAACGGCTATCAAGTTACACTAATCATGGCATATTGGTTAAACAATCTACAATACGCAACTTATTTAATCATAACATGCATAGCTAAATATATATATATAAAAAGGTAGAGACTTAGTTATGTATTTATATATATTATAACATGTATGCCTAAGCTCTATATATATCTATCTAGATATACAATCATAACATAGAGGGGAAGGGTTTGGTTAAAAGACAGTATATACTATGTTAGAGTGTGTGTGTCCTTGTACAGGGTTATAACTTAGTATTGAAAGGTTAAACCCAGTTTTAGTTCAACGTTTACATATAAAATCTGAAAACAAGCTAACATTTAAACCAGTGCAATATTAACATAATGCAAATTTCAAAATTTAGGGGTTGAAACATCACGACTAATCTCAATGCTCCCAATACATCCTAACATGATAGAAATGAAACCCTATCATATTACCAATACATTTATCTACGCATACAGTTCGGTATTACATGTTAAATCTAAAATTTAACTAAACATGAAAATCAATGTAAAAATGTTAACATGTAACTAGTTTTCAAGATTTTGGAGAAATTTGAACATTAAAACCAACTCAATGTTTATCACAAACTAACATTTAAGAATATGAAACCTAACATTATATCCCTACATACAACAATGTACACAGCTTTAAATATTATATTAAAGAAAATAAAACAGCAATTTAAACTAAACATTTGGAATTCAGTATTAAGGGTTAATATGCACACAGTCTCAGATTTTTCAAATTTAACACAAAACTCAACCAATTTTTTTTTTGAATTGACACGCTATGTATAACATACATGTGCAGTGGTATAAATAAAACTATTATCATAAAATTTTATATTTAAATTACGGGTTAAGCTAGGAAAAGCAGAGAATCAGAAATATTAGGGCTTTGAAAATTTAACATCAACAACATATTAATATGTATTCAGGTAGGTGGAAAATCAAGTGTAGCATGCATACGTGTTAAGCAAAGTGTCTGCTATATGTATTCATATATATATTCTCATGTCCCAATATAAAAAAATTAATTCTACGTTAAGACTAACATTTGAATTCCTACCAAAACTGCAAGCAGGTGATTGACGAAATCAAGACAGTTTTATTATCATTATTATTTAATACAAGAATAATAGCAAGAAAGAAATAACGATAAAATCGGTTCTGCTTATCTGTTTAAAGAAGGAACCGTTTTGAAATCCAGAGTTAAAATATCAAATTCAAGATAAAGTCTAACAAAATCATCGATTCATTGTATTATGAAAAACTCATAGCAAAAAATTATACAAGGTTTATAAAACCAACTAAACTTACCCCTGAGTTAAATAATAGAAAACTAGACAAACAAACAAATAATAATTCTTTTTTTTGAATGACTGAACAAAAGTAGAGAAAATATGTTCAAAAAATTTAAGGTGCAATCTGATAATCATATGCGTCTATCCAAAATCATGGTACTCTAAATCCTCGTCATACTAGTAAGCAAGGCTACGATAATCACAGAGCCCTTGACTTATGCACATATCTCTAGAATCATGGTATTTAACATTTTCGCGGTGCCGCTAGCTTGGCTGCGAAAACCTTAAATTCCCACACCCGAGAAATATATCGACTATAGAAGACTAGATTCCATAACATAGATGACCTAGCCCATATAATTTCATCTTGCCAAAAATTAAATTAAATCAACAATGAATACCCAAAAATCAAATCAATTTATCAACGAACACCAAAATTCAAAAATGAACAAAAATCCATCAAAATACAAACTCGGATGCAATAGCTATCATCAAAATTCAAATTTGACAATCATCCATCAAAATCAATAAATACAACTCGAATTCAACAATAATCTATAAAAATCAAGTTTAACAATAGAAAGTAAAGATAATTAAATTAAGGAAAGAAGAGTTTTCAAATCGAAGTTAAAATAAGATTCTCAAGGGTCGTCCCAGGAATCTCTCAAGGGATCCTAACTGTGATTGAGTACCTTCAAAAATATATCCTAATCCTACTGCAGGCTGTAGTGGTACTCAAGTTCGAATACCACTACATAAACTCGACCTGTATGGGCCACCACTAAAAATGTGTCACGACCCGTACCCTAGAGTTAGGGCACGAGAACGTAACAACGTCCAGCCTACGCTGCAGTGTCGGCGGTAGAACGCTGTCCTAGGTCTCAATGCATCTAACAGTATAAGACTAAACAGTTTATACTCCCCGAATGGGGGTGACATAGCATAATGTAAACTCAATCACATCTAAGGTAGAGCATAAAGGAAGATAGATAAAACATAAAATCGAAAAGAGATACAACAGATAGAAGTCTAAGTGTCTAAGATACAAACTCAGAATACATCTCAAAATCTAAATACAGTAATCCATAAATATAACTCAAGATGACTGAAAATAAACTATAAGCAAAAACCCTAGCTATCTATGCAACCTCTACTGTCTCCTCTAGGGTAGCAGGCAACCTCCAGGCTATCTGTAAAATTTATCAACAGGTCCAGTCAGGACTGGAGCGAGCACAAAACATCTCACGCAGTTCATAACGAGTTAGGAAATATAAAGCATGCAATAGAGTAAAGTACATGAAACGCTGAAAGAAGAAGATATATAAAAACAGTAGAGATTTGATAACAGGAAATATCTAAATATGATAAGTAAGACTGTAAGGAACATGTGATTTAGAGCACAATATGGTTATGTAAACGGGTTAGGTTATACAATAAAATGGGACTCCTTTGTACGTGGGTGTACAATAGACATATATAATTTTTTATACAATACGATTGATCACATAACCATTCCTACTCCCCCTCCCCAATCAATACACAAGGATCCAATTCAGTTACGTTACCTTATACAATGACTTGTACAATGGCTTGTACAATGGCTTGTACAATGACTTGTACAATGGCTTGTACAATGGCTTGTACAATGGCTCAATGTGATACTGAGAGTACAATATACACAATAGGTGTACAATGATAAGGGTATTCAATAAATATAACATGTAAGTGAAACGCACATCACAATATGTACTTAGTGAATACAAGGAGATAACATCTCAGAAGAAGATCCATATAGTACCAATCCGTGATAATGAATCGTGTCAGCATCAAGTACAGTAATCTAGAGCAAGAATATAAATCCATACAAGTATGAAACGGTCAGAGAATGTACTCGCCTGATAGCCTGAGTGTCTGAAGATAATATACTGTCCGAGGAGTGGTGTCTGTCTCCTATAGAACAGTACAAGTCACTATGAGTCCAAAATGATAATAAGATGCATTACAATACATTCTGATGAATCTAGGTCAATCTAGGTCAAATCTAAGTCAAACCTAAGTCAAACCAAGCTAAACTAGGTCATACTAGGTCATACTGGGTCATACTAGGACAACCAAGGTCAAACAAGGACATAGAAAATCAATCCAAGTCAAACTAGGTCATGTCCTAACCCAGTAAGTCTTACTAGGCCTAACCAAGACTATCCTAGCAAGCACACATCAATACAAGGCTATACAAGCCAACATACACCCAACTCTATATAGCATGCAATTATTCAATACTCAAATAGGCAAGAATTCACATTGGATATACACTAGGTAATCTATTACTTTAAGCTATATATGTCTACACATATATACACATGCATATATTGGTATTCAACATTAGGTCTATAATCATGGCATTTCAAATGGTTATATAAACTTATATATTACAACACAATATGCTAACATATATATAATATACATACATAGCTAAGTTAACTATATTCATAAATACTTATTTAAGAGGCTATGTGTGTGTATGTGAACATGGCAAAGGGTCAAGTGAGGGTTAAATGGGCATACATAGTGTATACATATCAAAGAGTGTCAAAGTATAAGTGAACAATGTGTCAAGTGTGATAGTGTCAACATAGTGTAAGGGGTACATGAGGTAATATATGATTTGTGTTAACATAGAACATTACATCACATTAACTTGTATATTGCATACATTACATCTATTAGTACATTACATTTATGCTTGCATTCATTCATCATTCATTTATTCTCTTGTACTACTATATGCACCATACATTACATACTATGGAACCTACATATTCATTACAAGCCATACTTATACATGCTTACATTAGATAGGATACTTACACCTCATACATCATTTATTTAACCATTTACTCATGCTTGCATTCTTTATTTAGTTACATAATGTATATACATTAATATGGGTTAAAATCAAATAGAACATTATATTACACACAAGGGTGTACAAAATGCATATGTCGAATAGTAACTCCTACTAATAATCAATACTGTACTAATTCAGCTTGAATTAAATTCGAGGATTAAAGTATGTTATAGATCTATGTGTTAGATTTCCGAAACTTCAAACGGATCGCATTTTCGTTTCCGGAAACTCCCGGAATCGCGAAAACACCGATAACGCATTTGTCTTTCGTACAGCTGACACTCAAATAATTCTCCAGAAAGTTACAGAAAGATTTAGGCCTATTAATACATGTTTTTTGAAAGCTAACTTCAATACGCTTCTTTTAAAAAAAACGGGAGATTAAACCGAGCTTTGAGCTAGAAGTTATGACATTTCTAAGTTAGGGCTGAAATTAAAAACGTGGATAAAAATTATGACGGATTTAGATAGTTTGAGCCAAAAGAATACACAATATATATCCTAATTATCCACAACAATAATAGCAATAATAATATGAGGAACCACACTCACAAACTTGATTATATAATCATCATGAACCATTTACTACATATATAAATATAGATACACTCTCATTACAAATATATATATATATATATATATATATATATATATATATATATATATATATATATATATATATATAAATCTATATATGTAACATGAACACATCCACAACACAAAGGACACTCCTATGACCTCCAAATGGACACAAATGGAGATACAACCGTGGGGATCATTCCTATGGGTTTAAAATAGACCTATATGCATGAGGAAATGAAAAGGAGAAGGGATTTATACCTCCCGATAGATCGAATCGAAGAAAAGCCTTCCCGGAGCGACACCGACACGTAGAAATTCCAAAAGGACACGAACGAGCTCCAAATCCTCCCAAACTTGGGTAGCTTCCTCCTTGGCTAGAATGGAGAAGGAAAGAAGAAGATTTGGTGGCGAAATGGAAGGATTTGGTGGAGAAATTGTTAGGATTGCTCTCTAGGAATTTGGGGAAGAACAAGAGAGAGAGTGTGAATGAGAATAATGAATGAACTTGAGCCTATCATTTGGCTGGTCATATGGGCTATTTGTCCTATTATGGTAAGGTCCAAAATGCCCCCACTAACCTATTCTATGAGTATTAGGAAAGGGCTAATTGGTTGGGGCTAAATTATTCATTCTAAAGTCTCTAATCACACTAACATTATCCATAATAATTAGTCTAACCTCCAACCAAAATATTTCTATCATATGGACTAAAATTAATATCATGTGGGCCATGCCTAACTAGTGTGTGGGTCCCACTAGAGTCAACTACCCCCGGGTCCCCGTTTCAAGTCGGATTGAGTTGAAATTCGAACCCGACTTAAATAACCCCAAAACAATATCATAAATAATAAAATAATATCAAAATAATTCAAAGAGGTCTAATACAAAAATATTCTTAGGCCAAAAATGACATTAAAATATCATAATCACATGGTTAGGCTCTAGGTCAAACAGTCTCTAGGGTTTCACTTGCAAAACGTCAAAACCACAAGTCATTGATTTAAATAATTTTAAAAATGGTTTAAAATTACCAAAAATCATATCATGAATTAAATATTATTATTAAAATAATTATAAACACAAAATTTTAAAATTACCCTCATTTGGAAAACTGGGTGCTACAAGTATGAGCATAAAATGATGAGAACAAGTATTAGATTGGTAACTACAATCGAAATATGGTATAAAATAGTCATGCAATGGTTCAAACGAGTATAGATGGGTGATTCTAACGAAAATATGGTATAAATTGAGTGTACAACGGTGAAAACAAGTATAGGAGGGATATTTTAATCAAAATATGATATAGGAATGTGAGTAAATTAGTAAAACCGGGCACAAATACGTGATTCTAAGCAAAATATGGTAAAAAAATAACGTAGATTTATGGGAACGATTTTAGAAATGTTATTTCTAACCGAAATAACTTATCAAATGCTCGTAGAATGGTGAAAAAGAGTATAACTAATTGATTCTAACTGAAATACGGTGCAGTATGAGAATACAATAACGAAAACGAGTATTATATGGGTAATTATAATGAAATATGATATAAAGTAGTCATATAATGGTAAAAACGAGTATATACGGGTGATTCTAACGGAAGTATGGTATGAAATGGGCATACACCGGTGAAAACGAGTATAGATGGGTTATTTTAATCGAAATATGGTATAGAATGAGATTAAATTGGTGAAACCGACAACAAATGCATGATTGTAACCAAAATATGATTAAAAAAATGGAATTGAATTGTGGAAACGGGTATAAAAATATAATTTCTAACCGAAATAATTAATCAAATGCTCGTAAAATGGTGAAAACGAGTATTAATAATTGATTCTAACTGAAATACGATATAGTATAAGTATACAACGATGAAAATGAGTATTTAATGTGTAATTATAACCGAAATATTGTATAAAGTAGTCATGCAATGGTAAAACGAGTATAGATGGGTGATTCTAAAGAAAATATCGTACAAAATGGGCATACAATGGTGAAAACAAGTATTGGAGGTTTATTTTAATCGAAATATGGTACAAAATAGGAGTAAATTGATGAAACTGAGTACAAGTGCATGATTCTAACCAAAATATTGTAAAAAAAATAGCGTCGAATTGTGGAAACGAGTATAAAAATATAATTTTTAACCAAAATAATTTATCAAATGCTCGTAAAATGGTGAAAACGAGCTTAAATAATTGATGCTAACTGAAATACGGTATAGTATGAGCATACAATGATGAGGACGTGTGTTAGATGTGTAACTACAACTGAAATATGGTATAAAATAGTCGTGTAATGGTACAAACGAGTATAGATGGGTGATTCTAATGAAAATATGGTGTAAATTGGGTGTACAACGGTGCGAACGAGTATAGGAGGGTTATTTTAATCGAAATATAGTATAGAAATGGGAGTAAATTGGTGAAACCGAGTACAAATGCGTGATTCATACCAAAATATGGTAAAAAAAGTGGCGTAGATTTGTGGCAACGTGTATAGAAATGTTATTTCTAACCAAAATAATGTATCAAATGCTCGTAGAATGGTAAAAACGAATATAACTAATTGATTCTAACTGAAATACGAAATATAGTATAAAGTAATACTAAAATGCTAAAAACGAGTATAGATGGGTGATTCTAACAAAAGTATAGAGTAAAAATTGCGTACAACGGTAAAAACGAGTATAGAGTGTTATTTTAATCGAAATATGGTCTAAAATGGGAGTAAATTGGTGAAACCGAGCACAAGTGCATGATTCTAACCAAAATATTATAAAAATGTAGTGCCGAATTATGGAAACGGGTACAAAAATATAATTTCTAACCGAAATAATTAATCAAATGCTCGTAAAATAGTGAAAACGAGTATATATGATTGATTCTAAATAAAATACGATAGAGTATGAGTATACAATGATGAAAACGAGTATCAGATGTGTAATTATAACCGAAATATGGTATAAAGTAGTCATGCAATGGTAAAAATGAGTATAGTGTCACGTCCCAGTACCGAAATACAGGGACGGACGTAGGCCAGCTACACCGTATAAGGTACGAATACGTCATACGACGATTACGGCTGTCAATCTTGTTGGGTATCCTAGCATGCAATTAATCTATGGCCTAAATCTAATCTCATATCCACAGGCAGTAACAATAAAATAATCAGCAAGAGAGAGAACCATATAGAAAGCAGGAAATACTCATATAATAATCACGAAGTCTATAGTATAAGATAATGTAGACAATAATACCTTCCAACTCAGTTCCTACATGGTCTTTGAACTGAAGCACATCCTCCAATTCAAGTCTGGAAGATCCACAGGGTCGGTCACTGGCAAACTGGGAACAATCCAGGGTTGGTCAGGCCAACTGCAGCAAGTACTAGAAAGGGAGGCTCAAGGACGGTCGAAGAAAAGTCAACAGAATAAAATATATGACAGGAAAACATATATGAACAGTAAATGAGGGTAAGAATCATGCGGTACCAACGCACAATAATAATCCACAACTAATGCAGCTAAATAATCGACAATCATCAAAGTCATCCTAACATCCATTAATACCTTTATCGCCAACTGGAACTCGATATCAGCCAGCTTTGCAAGCAGCAAGCCAAACAATTTAAGGGGAATAAGCAGCCACTCAAATGCCTACGGCTTTCTATGTGGAGGTTGGGTTACCCCAACAATGCAAAATATAGGGATCCTAAGATCGTGCCAATATAGCAGGGCTAGCGGGGCCAAATATAATAAGACATGGTAAGCACCAGTCCCTCGTAAGGCCACCATGCGAGACAAGATAAGCCTATAATACATAGTACATAAAATAGTCGGATACTGCCATCCTCTAATACGGACGGTAACAATATCTGTAGCGGCCAGCCTGCCGCCATGACTAATGTCTGGAAAGTGGCTAGTACTGCATGATCTTGGAATTTCGTTCCCTCCCAATGCTTCTACCAGTTTAAGTTACCTAGATTATCCCTATAGTTATCCGGAATCACATGCCGTGATCACATGATCATCCTCCTAAATGTCGTACCTCAGTACGGGAACGCTAAGTAAGAATCAACCTCGGTACCTAGAGTCCCAGTTGTGATTCATTTTTAGTGTAATGCAACAAGCAATCAATCAATCCTGACCACGAAAAATACATGCCAACTACCAGGGTACCCGTGCAGGTAATCATATAATATAACTAAAATAACAGGATTGCACCGTAGTGCAATATAATCAGAGAAATAGTACCTCAGTACAATAACAGGGCTAGTACCTCAAAGGGTAAGCTGGAAGCATAGTACGGATACACGTAGTCATGTCAGGAACAAGGACAAATCAGTCAGTCATATGAAGTCATCCGCCCACATCGTGGCATGGTATCAGGTCAGGTACACGATCGGGATCTCTACTATAATAGCATAACATACATGGGAGCCTACAGCTCTAATCATCAAGTTGGTCTATCCACTGGATCAATCTATCAGTAGTCTCCCATGTACGATGGAATAAATATTATGTCAGGAAAGACGATCACCAGATACTAAGCTAATCATAATAAATAATGCTAGGCCCTCTGGCTCACAAGAACTCTCTGAATCAATGATCATGACTATCAGTAAGCAAGTCTCTCAACTACCGAGATATAGCAATCGTACCAGGTTTTGGGCGCTTAGAAAGTCGGGTAAAAATCATATAATGGTACCTTCGATATTCGCCTCGTTCTGCAAAACACTCGTACAATCATCAAAATCTAGGAATCCACATGGTCATATCTGATCAAATTAGAATATCGTCTAAAAAAGGAAAGGCAACACTATCCAAGAATCCACGTGAGTCTACCAAATCAGTATCCCAGGATCATACTCCCATAATACTCAATCCTCAAGCATATCCAAGGTCACAATCCCGATACATAGGACAACTGCCAGCCTTATCTGGCTAGATTAGAATAACTCCTAGAATGAATAGTCAAGGGACAATATTTGCCATTGATTGTAAAAGTACAGAAATGTTTTATGGGAGGACTGAACTTAGACTCACAATACAAACTCGCTTGTACAAAGAAAGCCTAGGGACGAAAACCTAGGTACAGCAGTCTAACTACAATTGTTTATTTTAGATTCTGAGGGGTGACGATAGAGGCTCGGGAAGGCGACGGCAGCCCTGCCTTACTCCTTGGACGATCGGTATGCAGTCTTGGCTCCTGTGAAGAGATGGTTGGTGTTGACGAAGAAATGCTCTTCTTGCTCTCCTCGTATTGCTCTTTTGGCTTTTCTCTCTCTCTCTGTGTATTTTTTTTCTTTCTGATAGCGTATATCTCTCCTTATATATTTTGCAAGAGAATGGCACCCTGCTATTTATAATAGTGGGGAGCATCATTAGGGTTTGGATGATTACCCATTCTCAAAGTGGCGGCAGCCTGATGCTTAATCAATCTAGACCGTTCGTTTTAATCGTGAAGGATCTGGGCCATAAATGGGGATAGCACTGAATCTTGCGAATGATTAATACTGATTGCTTTAAATCTTCATAATTGGTTGTATCAAGCTTGGATCTCTCACTACATGTCCCATTGGCTTGATCATGAATGATATGATCTGATCTCATTAATTATGAGGATAACGTTAAATATGGTCATTGGGATCTGGTAAATCTCTGATTGATTTGCATCTCATAATCATTCTTGCTACCAGCTGTCAAGTCGTAGGGGCAATTGAATCTCTGCCACGTGTCTTAATGATGGACTCTGCCAGAGCCGCATGATATCCATGAACCGCATGAGACAGCGTCTCAGTGAACCGCATAGGTATAGTATTTGCGAGCCGTATGGGATGGTTTCTCGGTAGGTCGCATAAGTGTAGTACTCGCAAGCCGCATGGGATGGCTTCTTGGTGGGCCGCATAAGTGTAGTACTCGCGAGCCGCATGGGATGGCTTCTTGGTGAGCCGCAGGAAGACGATTCTTGCCAGCCGCATGAAGCTGTTCTTCACTGGAGCCGCATGGGGGGTAGCCACGTGTCAATCTCGGATCGTGTCAGAGATTTTCTCCTATTCCCAAAGAGTCTGTCATTATGACAGGGCCATTATGACACTTCATGTCAGAGCCGTCAGCTGTCAAATTATGGCAGAGCATTAAATAGGGCCATTGCTCGATGGCCAGCTATGTGAAGGGGTCCTATGGGGGCACGTGGCGTTGATCGAGCCGCATATCTCTGTTGGTCGAATGGGAGCCGCATGTACTTCTGAACCGCATACGGCTAGGGGGCTCTTTGAACCGCGTAGGACTGTCCCTATGTAAGCCGTATGGACTCTCCTGCCCCGAGCCGCATGAGACTAAGAGTCTCTCTGAACCGTATAGGACTGCTCCTGTATGAGCCGCATGGGGTTCTCCTGTTCCGAGCCGCATAGATCATCATTCTGATATTTTCCATGCTTCTACAAGACCCCCTTCAAAGTTTTCAATTTGCAAAATTAGAATACTTTGAATAAGAAGCATGGCCTTTGCTGACCGCATAGATGATTCAGCCGCATGGATTTATCTGGCCGCATGAACTGTTAGGCCGTATAGACTTTTTGCCACATGTCCCAACCACGTGTGCAAATCTTCTGCATTAAATGCCCTTGATTCGCCGCCTTTTCGGGGAGGATCCCAAGGGTCAGTTTTGTCTTGACCGAAGCATTTTTTCTTTATTCTTTTAGGCGGCACGTGGATAGAGGCGTTTGTTTGATTTTTCAAGCCTTCTTCGCCTATAAATAGGAGTGATTTTATTCTTTGAGGGTTTCTTTACCTTCTCCCCTTTGCTCGTACTCCTTGTTGCCGACTTCCTCTTCGTTTTCTTTCATCAAAGATTGCCAATGGCTCCCAAGAAGACTACCGCTGCTACGGGCAAGAAGGCCGTGTCATCGTCCACGGCAGCGAAGGGCAAGAAGGCCGCATCTTCATCGACGGCGGCGAACGTGGCGGCTCCTCCGCCGGCTGGCGTGCCTGTTTTACACCCCGACGTTCACCCGCCTATTGCTGGTAGGACCATCAACATGAACTGTCATGGCTACGCCGCATGTCTTATGTGCAAGCCTATATTTCTAAGTATACTGCGTGTCTGACTCATGTTCGGGCCGCATGGGATATGACCCAGACCTGAGCCGCATAAAAGTTGTTGTTTGCAGCCGCATAACTACTTCATCATCAGGGCCGCATAAGCATATCTGGACTTGGACCGCATGAGCTCTTTCAAACTGAGCCGCATAAGCTTATTTCGAACTGAACTGCATAAGATCATCCGCACTGAGCCGCATAAGCCCATTTCGAGCCGAACCGCATAAGCCTATTCGAACTGAACCGTATGTGCTCTTTCAAACTGAGCCGCATGAGGCTATGCTTAAGCTGCATAAGCATCACGTAGTTTGTGTTTTAGCTATCTTTTTGACTTGTTTCTTTTGTTTTTCTTCAGTAAATCAGCCAGTAAATCCTGCGGGGGAACTTATAGTGGGCTCAAATCAATTCGCCTTGGGCGTGCGTCTTGACGACTTAATTAAGCATGTGTTGAATCAATTCCCTGCTGATGAGCCTTCGGAGAGGTTGAACGCCATCGAGAATCAGACCCTCCATTACCTCCGTTCCATGATAAATACTGGGAAGCTGGATGGATTATACTTGAAGCCTTTATTCCTCTTTGGAGATGCTTTAATCATAAAGAATTCCCGAGTATTAGAGATTTCCGAGAACTGGGATTTTTCTTTGGATGGGATGGCGATCCATATTCCTCTTATGGAACGTCATTATCCTCTGTCGTGGTTCAATATGGTGTTGCTGGACCGGAAGATGGTATGTAACTTAACTCCTACCCAATCAGGGATGTTGATGGACAACATCCATTATAATCCGAACATGCGGTCAGCGTACGCGGGTAAGGATTCCGTTCTCCGGTACATGATGGGTCTAGCCCCGGGCTCTTTCATGAATGTATATGGTCCCAACTTCACACTCACTCAAGCTGATACCTTCCTGAATCGGCTTGCTCTTGCAAGAAATCTTATCCCGTTGGCAGACTAGCATTACTGAACTGGATAAACCCCATCTCTTCGTGGGCCCAGCTGACCACTTGTGTTCTACAGACCTATGGAACATTCCTGCGGGAGGTGGGACTTTATCATGCCATTCGGGGCACTTGTCACGGGCTTCCTATTAATAAACCATTGTTCGTGGCGCTCTTGGAGATGTATAATCGACGAACGGGGATATTCTTTGCGCCCGGAGGAGAGTTGGGGCTTACTCTCCATGAGATGTATACTGTCTCCAAACTTCCGTGGGGGAACAAGCCTTTTGAGGTGTATACCCCGTCAAATGTGGAGTTCGAGGACTTGAACCGGCGATTCCCAGGTTTTGTTGCGGTGTATCAGGAGTTGCTGTGCCATCATAGTGCTTGTCACCAGATGGCTATAAAAAAGGAGGATAGCTCCGAAGGGACCGCTCCTCACACTACATCCTGGGTCAATTATCTTTTTAAAGTTGATCTTTCTGGCGGGGTTACTCCTCGAACCCCTCGAACCCAGGGAGAGATAAAGGACCTGATGTCCGACGTCAAGAAGTCGCGATCCAAGACCGACATATTCAGGAGTAAATCTGACTCTCTCAGCTATTTTTACTATAGCACCAGGCCGATGTCAGAGAAGGCGCTTCTGGCTGGATTTTTAATGATATGGCTACGGAACTGCGTAGTCTCAGAGGGAGCAGGTTCTATCGAGAGGATCGGTCGCCACTTCATTCTTTTTGCCGTTAAACTGGTATTTGGAGTTAGACTGGCCCTTCTTCCGGCTATGGTGTGTAGCATACACCATGGTCTTCGAACATTCTCGTCCAAGGTTATTGCGCGCAAGAAGACGCGGGATTTTGAGCGCGTAGAACTGCCTTTCCACTATTTGATGGGGTGGTTGACGATGCACTACAAGTCTTTGATGGGGCCTGGAATAGCGGAAGATGCTACAGATGAAGACGCTTTCCCTTTAAAATGCCATCGCCGGTCTTGGGAATACAACACTATGCCAGCTTGTCGGAGGGCGCTGGCGAGGGTGGATGGGTGTGACTTTTTTGTGTCTGTTCCTCATTTTTTTGATGAGGAAGTGAGGAAGGTATACCTTGATGGTACCGGACCTTCTCACTTTCTGTCTTCGAATATGCTCACCTGGTTGTGCAACATCCGCCCCGCGCATCTGGTTTATCGTAACAGCGATAATGTGTACTTGGAGCCTTACCTACCTAGTAGGTTTTCCCGTCAATTTGGTTATAGCCAGTTATTCCTTGATTGTCCCAACCCTTGTTTGGGCTTTGAAGGTAGCGTTCTTGATGGTATCAGGGCGTGGAATTATTATGACGCTTATCATACTCGGGCCAGCTTCTCGGTCCCCGATGCTAAGGCACCGAGGGAAATTTTATACGTGGCTGCTTTGTATCATGTTATGGCGACCAAGCCTCCTGTTAATTTTGATCCGAGTACCAGTTTCATCGTGGGTACCGGTTTAGAGGAGAAGCCCAAGGGGGCTAAGGCTAGAAAGCAATAGCGCTCCAGACTCCCTTCCCTGAATCAGAACCTTCCGAGTCGGCTGAGGAGGAGGATGATCATGATAGCGAAGACTCCCTTTCTGGTAGGGTGAAGAAGTAACGGATAAACCGCTTCCCACACCCGATGAACTAGCAGAAGATCCGTTGCTTACTACACAAGAGAAAGTAGTGAGGGAAGAACAGCCTCCAGCTGTGTCTGGTCCCTCACGTAAACGGGTCAGACGCGAGTCTTTTGACAGCAGAGCGACCTTTTCCTTGAAGAGAGCTGCCGTTAGGTCTCGTGGATTACTTATTACCGAGAGGGGTGAAGGTACAGATGCTGTTCCGAAGGTAAGACCAAGTCGGAGCCATCTCTTTGTTGTAGTTTTCTTTTCTCTCGGAGATATGACTTAATCACTTTTCTTTGTAGGTGTCTGATGAACCGGCCTCTCCTGAACCGTCTACTGCCCCAGGAGTTGATCCGGCCCTTGCTGCTTTGATTAGCGACATGTGTGCCGCGGTCCTTTCTGCGGGGGCTCTCTCAGCAGCGGCCGAGAATTCTCAAGTTGCTGAGGCCCCAGTCCGAAATGATGAAGGTTCCCTCAGACCTGTCTCCGAGGTTGCCAAATTTCCGTAAGGCGACACCGATCTCGTCGCATCTCCTCCCGAGGGTGCCGGGGCGGAGGAATTTATTATACCTGACTCGGGGACTGCTGGTGAAGAGGCTGCAGTGGCCGTAGGCAAACCCCAGCCTCCACACTCTTTTGCTGGTAAGATAAGCCAAATATTGACTAGTGAGGGGGCTTATTTTCTCTATCAACATATCCTTCGAGTCAAATCGATTCATGGTTGCCTTGGTCCTACAGGTCCTGACCCTTTACTTCCCACCGCGGATGTTCTCGGGGAAGGCTCGGCCTGCCGTGATCTGGGAGAAAGGAGCGTTCCCCCTCATTTGCCGTCTCATGTCGAGGGGCCTCCCGCCAACCCCGGGCAGATGGGAATGGAGCTGGCGATGGTTTCCACCTCGTCCTCTGCTGAACATACGGCTCCGGAGATTGACCTCTCGACCCTGCCGAGTATTCAAGTTCTGCGGGCCGCTGAAGAGGAGTTGGCCGCTGTTCATGCGTCCTTCCGTACGGAGTTTGTTTCTCTTGTGGCAGGAGCGGCAGATTCTGTTGTGTCTTCTTCAGCGTTGCCAGCCACACTCCCGTTGACACCGGCTTCCTTGGAGGCTCTGGACGAGGTGACGCAGGATGTGGTCGACAGCTTCTATCGCCACTTAAAGAGGGGTGTAGACGCTGCTATAGAACAGGGGACCCCTTTTACACTGTCTCTGCGGTGTGCTCGGGGTCAGGTTACAACTTTGAAGTCCCTCCCTGGCGGAGTGGGGTTGGCTGCACTCCTGGAGCCTAAGTTGGTAGAGGCTGATCAGCTTGTGACCCAATTGCTGGCGGTACGGCAGGCGGGTTTGCCTACTGCGATTGAACGATAGCGGGGCTTCCTCATTGCTGCTCGGGATAGGATCAAGCTTGCTCAAGATACTTCCGAGCCAGTAGTACAGGGAGACCTTGACAAGTTCTCCGCTTCGTATGATAGGCTGGGTCGTCGGAGTCAGGCTTGTCGTGCTAGGGAAGAGTCTGCTTCTCGTAGAATTGCTGACACGAAGGAGCGAATTCTCGTACTCCAGAAGGAGTTAGCCTTCTTAGAGTCAGAGCTGAAGGCTGCTCAGACGGAACAGGAGTCAATCGTTCGGGAGGCCGAGAAGGTTTCCCGATCTTCTGTTAACCTGGAGCGGGCCTTTAAGAGATTCGAAGATAACTGGCAAGCCCATGCTCAACTGGAGGACGAGGCGGTGCTGACCAAAGAGGCGGAGCGTCGAGCTACCCAGAGGTTTGAGCGGTCGGTTGCCTTACTGACGCACCGTCTCAGGGCGTTATGTGCCCCGGAGCAGTGATCAGCTTTCTGTTTTCTTTTGCTTCTCTTTTTTCTTTTCTTTTTGTAAGGGATGTGATTCCAAATGATGTAGCACTTTGAATTTTGAATAAATGAGCATGTTTCAACTCATCTTCTCTTTCTTGTACTTGTGGCATTTATGGAATTGGACTTGCTGGGGGATTATTTGTGGACCTGTTACCCTAGGAGTACTTTAGTTTTAGGTACGGATAACAAGTTTGTTCAGGATATCCGGAACAGCCATGGCAAAGTGGTCATGGATGCTCTCGGTATTGGGAAAAAGAATGCCGTAGAGCAGCTGGGCTCCCGGGGCATGATGAGATGGTGGATTTATGCTAAGAAGCTTAGCAAGAGATATTTGTGGACCTATTATCCTTGGCGTACCCTGGTTCAGGATATAGATAATGGGATGAAAGGAAACCAACATATTTGCTCAGAGGTTATGAGAACATGGTAAACATGAGGGTTTTACCGTGGAATCTTCCTGCTCAGAGGTAATGAGAACATGGCAGGGGAGACTTCACGGAAGATATTCGTGGTCAATAGCGGACATTTGTGGTCAACAGAGGACATTTGTGGTCAACAGAGGACGTTTGTGGTCAACAGAGGACATTTGTGGTCAACAGAGGACATTTGTGGTCAACAGAGGACATTTATGGTCAACAGAGGACGTTTATGGTCAACAGAGGACATTTGTGGACCTATTATCCTTGTCGTACTCCGGTTGTGGGTACAGATAATAGGTTAAAAGGGGACCGACATACTTGCTCAGAGGTAATGTGGACATGGCAAGCATGAAGGTTTCTTCGACGGAGCCTTCCCACTCAGAGGTAATGAGGACATGGCAGGAGTAGGCTCAATGAAGAGGGGGTACATATAACGACTCAGAGGTAGGAGAACGTGGAAGTTCTATACGAGGGGGCGGTTTGTTTTTGGTAGAAGTAAAAACGACTCAGAGGTAATGAGGACATGGCCGTTTCGGAAATTTGTGGATCGATTACCCTTTTTGTGCACTGGGAGCGCGGGTAGTGGATCATGAGGGAGGATCTCTTCCAGGAAGAAAGTTTAGAGGTATAATCATACGTGACTTACTATCTGAGAGAGTGACCGGAATGTGAGTTCAGAGGCACCAGCGGGTACATAACTCGGTAATTTAGAATATTGAGAAAGTGTGAGTTCAGTGGCACCAGCAGGTACATGACTCGATAATCTGAAATGTTGTGGATATGAGTTCAGCGGTACCAACGGGTACATGACTCGATAATCTGAAATGTTGTGGATGTGAGTTCAGCGGTACCAGCGGGTACATGACTCGAAGATCTAAAATGTTGTAGATGTGAGTTCAGCGGTACCAGCGGGTACATGACTCGAAGATCTGGGAGAGAATATCGTTTAGACATAATATTTCTTCAGGAACTTGCCGTTGACGGGCAACATGAGCAAGTCTCCGTTTTGTTTTGCGAGACGGTAAGCACCGTTAGAGAATACTGTCTCAATGATAAATGGGCCTTCCCACTTTGGCTGAAATTTACCGGCGGTCTTGTGAGTCATGACCATCGGCCTCCGGACTGCCAGGACGAGATCGCCCACCTGGAATGTTCTGATTTTTACCTTCTTGTTGAAGGCTCCAGAGATGCGTGCTTGGTATAGCTCAATTCGTTGCTGAGCCAAGAGGCATTTTTCATCTAGTGCCTCTAATTCTTGTAGCCGGCGTCGGTAGTTATCATCCGTCGTCAACTGATGTGTGAGGGCGACGCAAAGTGAGGGGATCTGAGTTTCTAATGGGAGAACTGCCTCGCTCCCGTATACTAGAGAGAACGGTGTATTCCCGGTGGCTGTTCGGACTGTAGTACGGTACGCCCATAAACACTCGCCGAGCTTCTCGTTCCAGTCGCATTTGTTGGAGGAGACAAACTTCTTGAGGAGCTTGATGATTGTTTTGTTGAATGCCTCTGCCAACCCGTTTGCTGTCGGGTTGCATGGTGTCGAAGCGACATTCTAAATACGGTGCTTATCGCAAAACCGATAGAAAGCGTGGCTTGCAAACTGCGGACCATTATCATGGATGATCCTTCGGGGCAGTTCGAAGCGGTAGATGACGTGATGCTTAAGGAAGCTGATCATATTTGAAGTCTTGACTTCTGCGAGTGGGACAGCTTTCGCCCATTTGGAGAAGTAATCAGTGATCGCAAGTATGAAGCGATGTCCTCGGAAGGAAGGTAGGGTGATTGGACCAATGATATCTATTCCCCATGCTTCGAATGGCCAGGACGCCACTGTCGGATGTAAAAACTCGGACGGTTGGTAAATGAAGTCCGTGTGGACTTGGCAGGCTTTGTATTTTTTAGCGTAATCTATCGCATCTGCCACCATTGTGGGCCAATAGTAGCCCATTCGGCGAAGGCGGTCTTGCAGTTTTGGGCCGGGCTGGTGGGCCCCGCAGACACCGTCATGAGCTTCTCATATGGCTTCTTTGGCTTCTACGTTTGACAGACACCGAAGCAGTAATCCGTCGTAGGAGCGGTGATACAGCATTTTTGTCTCTGTATCGTAGAAGAATCTGAGAGAACGCCGTCTGATGGAAGTGGCTTCCTTTGGGTTCTCGGGCAGGATGTCGTAGATGACAAAGTCGATGAATGGTTGTCTCCAATCTGGGGCATCATCGATCGTGAGGGCTGAATAACTCGCCACGAATTGCACATTGTTCTTGGGACAGACCAGTTCATGGCCTATCACATCCACTGATTGGCGATCATAGTTCGGAACTGCTAGGGAAGCGGCAAGACCAGCTAGGGCATCGGCTTCAATATTTCGGAGTCTGGGGACATGCTCGATGAAGAACCCCTCGAATGACGAGATGACATCGATCGCTATTTGGTGATAGGGGATCATGTCTTCGTGGCGGACTTCGTATGAGCCCCGGATCTGATTGACGATTAGTTGGGAGTCGCCGTATGCTTCAAGGTATTCTACCCCTAGCTCTCTTGCAAGTTGGAGGCCAATGACCAGAGCGTTGTACTCGGCCACATTGTTAGAGCAGGGCTCTGTGAGAGAGTAAGTGCGATTAATCACCAATCCGAAAAGGAAGATCAGTACTACCCCGACTTCGATGACTATATTGCCTTTAGGTCCGGTCCTTGAAGCACCGTCGAAGAACATTCGCCATATATTGTCGTGAAAGGTTGCATGCGAGTCGGCGACCTCATCTGGGATCTCTTCATATATCCTGGAGGACTCCGAGCCTGGGTGGGCTGCTAAGAAGTCTGCCAGGGCTTGACCTTTGACTGCCTTTTGGGGGATGAAGATCATATGATAAGGGGACAGTAGTATTGCCCATGTAGCGAGGCGAGAGCTGAGTGCTCCTGGTTTAGTCGTGAGATCACATGTATCGTTTGTCCGGTGACATAGTGCCGTATTTTCTGACTGGCGAACACCAGGGCGAGGTATTCCTTCTCCATAGCGGTGTATCGGTGCTCTGGTCCAATCATCATTCGGCTGAGGTAATATATGGCCTGTTCATGGCCTGCGTCGTTGTTCTATGCCAGCAGAGCCCCGAAGGAGTGTTCCATTGCTCGTACATAGAGCAGGAATGGTTTTCCAAGAACCGGGGCCACCAAAACTGGAGGATTTGACAAATATTCTTTGATGCTGTCGAAAGCACGCTGACATTCCTCGTCCCATACGAATGAGACTCCTTTTTTCATGAGGTACGTGAACGGTCGGCATCGCCCGGAGAGGTTGGAAATGAACCTCCTGATGTAGGCTAGCCTCCCTTGGAGGCCTCTGAGTTCGTGGAGATTTTTCGGGGGACCCATCTCCATGATTGCTTTTGTGTTCTCAGGGTCTACATGGATACCCTTTGCAGTGATGATGAATCCTAAGAACTTCCCACTGGATACGCCCAGAAAGGACTTCGTAGGGTTCATTTTCAAATTATGCACTCGTATTAGGTCGAATACCGTCCTCAGATCCTGCAGATGGTCTCCTTTGCAGCAGCTCTTAACGGCTATATCGTCAACGTAGCACTCCACTGTCTTGCGTAAGTAGTCTCTGAAGATGATGCTCATGGCTCTTTGATAGGTGGCGCCGGCATTTTTCAAACCGAAAGGCATGACTGTGTAGCAGTACGTGCCAATTGGCGTTCGGAATGATGTATGCTTTTCGTCATTAGGAGACATTTTGATTTGGTTGTACCCCGAGAAGCCATCCATGAATGACATACGTTCGAAGCCGCAGGTATTGTCGATCATGATGTCTGTGATAGGAAGGGGGAATTTATCTTTGGGGCACGCCTTGTTCAGATTGCGAAAGTCGATGCAAATTCGAATCTTCCCATTCTTCTTGAGGACGGATACTATATTGGCGACCCAGTCTGGATGTTGCTCCTCACGAATGAAGCCGCTGGCTATCAGTTTGTTGACTTCGGCTTCGATTGCATCCATGATGCCTAGGCGGAAGCGTCGTTGTTGTTGTTTGACTGGCTTTGCATCTGGCCGAATGTTGAGTTTGTGAAGAGCAATGTCGGGATTTAACCCTGGCATGTCTTTATAGCTCCAGGCGAACACATCAATGTATTCTCTGACAAGTTCTAGCAGCGACTCTCGTTCTTCGTCTGCTAGGCTTTTACTGACGAAGATTGGTTTTGGAGAAGATTCGCTGCCGAGGTCAACTTGTATAACCTCATCTTCAGTAGGAGGTTCTCTCAGTTCGAACCACTTTTCCTATTGTGTATCCAATTGCTGGGCCCATGGCTCTAGCTCGAGGATCTCGGGGATGTCTTCGTCTTCCTCGTAAGTGTCGGCAAATGCCATGTTGACTGACATAACTTGTCTGAACATATCTCCGATGCTGGTATCCGAGTCGGAAGTTGGTGATCCGATTGAATGTGACTGCCTGTCGCATTCTTTATCTGAACTTTCAGGGGTCGTAGTAGGCATTACATACCCTAACCCGCATCGACTTTTGCTATAGTAGTTCCGTGGTTTGCCCGCCGAGACTGACGGCTTCAAAGGTAATCGTCGCCCAGTGCCGTAGTTCAAACCTGGCGTCGTCTCCAGATCATACCCCTGTTTCTGCATGAGATATTTGGATTGGGGACTATAGAGATACAGAGGCAGTCTCCCGGCATCTGACCCGAGGTCAACTTCCTCTATGGTGAGGGGATGCGGGTTGTTCGTCCGACCGAAAATGATAGGATGATCCCCTCCCTCGATTATTCGGTAAGCATCTTCTACTGGAGTAAGCTGGATTGCGGTGTACACATTTGTCACTTGTGTGTGTAGGTGAGTACCTATACCGTGTTCCATAGCATATATTGTACATAGCTTATTGAGCTCGGTGTAGTTCAAAGATAACCCTTTATTGATGAAGTAAGATATCTTTTCTAGGGGATTACATCATCTGCGGAGGGAACGTCAGTGTGGGCAGCCACATACTTGGCTAACTCTGGTTCCTCTTTGGATACCCCCTGTGTGAATGAAGACTGAGAGGATGTCCTGGGAAGCTTGATTGTCAGTGGTTCAGTTAATAGAGCAGAGCGTGGAGTTATCGGCAGACTAGCGACCCCCAGTTTGGCACTTGATGTGGAGCGAGGAGTGGCTGGTTCGCTAGAAGTATCAGACCTTGCATCGGGGTGACGACCCTTCTTGGGAAGGCGTATCGTCAGTGGCCTATCGGAGGGATTGAGCTTCTCCGTTTGGAGTTGACCGACTCTCGGCAGTCTGATTGTCAGTGGCCCCGTTGTGGGTCTTGACACTTGGCCGGACCTTGGCAGCCGGAATGTCATCTGCTCCTCTTGCGCCGAGAGGCTGATCGCGTCCTTCCTCAGAGTGGCAGTGAGAGGTGCGGACCTGCCCGGTTTGCGAGCTTGGAGGTGGATCGTCAGGGGTCCTTCTAATCCCGTAGCTGTCTCGGTATGAGCTTGTACATCTCCTTCATCAAGGTACCTCTTCGACTTTTCGTATAGGCAGGAGTCTGAGTAGTAGGATTTGACCCCTTTGAAGGGATCGATATCAGCAAATTCCGTCTTCACAAAGCCGTATTTGTCGACATATTTAAAGCATTGGTGTAGCATGGAAGGCACGATCATGTAATCGTGTATCCATGGGCGCCCCAAGAGGATGTTATAAGAAGTGTCTGCATCTATGACGTAGCAGGTGACTTCGGATTGGAGGTCGCCAATTTGACACTTCATACGAATCTTCCTAATAGGGTAGCTCCTGTCCGAATTGAAGCCGCTGATGGCGGTGCTTGTAGGTGTCAGGCTATGCATTGGGATGCGGAGATGATGTAGCAGACCCTTCGAAATGATGCTTATGGAAGAGCCAGGATCTATGTGCATCCGATCCACCTTCACGTCGCCGATGTACCCCGTGTAGTATAGCGGGCGATCGTGTAGGTTGGTTTTGATGAGCATGTCCTGCGGCGTGAAGACGATGTTGGGCATTGCTCCCGTGCAGGCACTGTCTTGGAGATCCATGGGTGAGTCCTCCCCGGTGAGGTTAGATTGAGCCAGGTAGACATCGGCATTTTGGGGTGCTTCGCTTAATGCAATACGAACGTCCTTGGAGAGCCTTAGGAGTTCGTACAGTGACAACTTGGCCAGTGTGTTAGCCAATTGCGCTAAGATGTCAAAGTTGTAGGGCCTCTTAAGCCCTTGGGCTGTCTCTTTTCGGAGGGATTTGTCGAAGCGAGTCTCCCTCGGCCTAGGCTTGTCGGTCGTCGAAGGCTGAGCCGGTCCCGGAGCATCAGTTGTAGTGGGTTGATGATTTTCATCTGGATTGTCAACCACAGGTTGGGATTGTGCTCCGGACCGCGTGACGACGGCTGTAGCTTCCTTGTTGTCTGCCGAGATTGTGTGGCAGGTCCTGACTTTTCCACTTTTCTTTTTGTCGGTGGTAGATGGTGTGGGCCGAGTAACTTCTGACACCAAGTCTGGATGGATCCATATGACCTCCCCTCGTGATGTGGTGAGGGGTACTAGACCGGCAGCCTGATCTCGGGGAGGTGGAAGATTGGTAATCTCTATTGTCGCTAGAGGGACGGGGATCACCCCGTCTTGAGTCTCCGTCGGAGGGAAGCTGCCGAATTGTACGAACACCATATTGGCCGCCACGGTTACCTCTTCGAAATCGATGGCCAGAGCGTTCGAATCGATGAGGTTCTGGATGTACCATTTTAGCTGGTAGCAATCGTGTGTAGCATGATGAACATAACGATAATAATGGCAGTACTTTGGATTCTCTATCTCTGCCGGCCGTGGTTCCCGTCTAGGTGGAGGAAGCTGGATTCTGTCCCCTTGTATGAGCATGTCCAAGATGGGCTTGATGTGACTGTCTTCGAAGGAGTAATCGATTTGCGGCCATTGTTTGTCTGCTGGCTTCGGCTTAGGTTTTTGTGCAGTATCGGCCACCATAGCCTGCTTTCCCTTGCTGTCCCGATTGTTGGAGGAGCTACCCCCATTATCGTTGTTGGGACGCTTACCCTTGTTTTCTCCTTCCGAGATGTGCAATCCTAGTTGGCGAGCCTTCTTCAGTCGTTCTTCGGCGCTTGTGGCGCTGATGATGAATGTCTTCCAATCTTTGAATTGACTTTCGCCCATCCAGAGACTGATTGTTGGGAGCAGTCTCTTTTGGCAAATTTCAATTAAAGAGGAATATGGATTTCTGGAGGGCAGCTTCATAGCGGTTTGGCGGAACCGCTCAATATAGTTCCTTGTTAATTCCTTCTCCCCTTGGACAACGTCCATGAGAGTGGACATGGTGACGTCCTGTCCTACTTCGTAGAATCTCTCCAAGAACAGGCGCTTGAAGCCGGCGAAGGAGTGGATGCAGTTGTCTGGCAGATTGCGATACCAATCGAAGGCGACTCCTTCTAATGCCCCAAAGAATAATCGTGTGAGGATAGCATCATCATGGGGCAGATGGTCGGTGGTGACCTCGAAGTAAGTGATGTACCGACTTGCTGAGGTCTTGCCATCATACGGGTTGATATTGAACGGCTTATATTTTGGTAGGAATGGAACATCCCTCCATTCGGCAGGGTATGGTTGTCGCATTCTGAGGTCTTGAGCATTTTCTTGGGCATGGAACATGGCTCGGAGCTCCTGGACCTCTCTTCTTACTTCTCGGGCCTCATCTGTCGCGGTAGGGGCTGTTATTTCAGGAGGATTATTGCCCGGGTTTGGTGCCGCTGAGTTCGAGTCCGCATTGACCGCGGGACCCATGCTTGTTTGGCCAGGCGTTCCTCCTTGCAGAGTTGGAAGAGCGGCTTCGATTTCATCTACAGACTTGACCAAGGCCTGCAGTATGGCCTCCAAAGTGTCGATACGTTGGCGATCGCTGGAACCACCTTGGTTGCTGTCCGTCATGAACACCGTCCTTACATGAGGAGTGATGGAAGAAACGGTGGAGAATGTGCCCTCCGAGTCATACCCATGCACCGAAAAGTCATCGGGGTAGATGGGAATATTCTCTTCGGGCTCGGACTCGGAGGGAACGGTATCCCCAGCCTCAGAGCTTGCTTCGTCTTGAGAGCCATGGATGTCCTCGGGGACATCAGCGTCTGTTGTACCTGATGGAAGAGTTGTTTCCCCGGGCTCGGCTCCTTGAAACATCGGATTGTTGTGTATGTTCGGAGGAGTGCTACCCCCAGTTCTCACGACCCCCAGCGAGGTAGATGACGAATTTCCCATTGCAGCAGATTTCGTCTTTGAACGGGTGTGTTGGAATACTCCGGTGGAGGACAGCCGTTTAGACGACGATTTCTTAACTATAGTGGTAGATATTTTGGGGCTGGAGATGCTTGTCTTCTTCCCTCTCCCCTCGGCGGGGACTTTCTGAGTGGAATTGCAGGAGACAACAGGAGGTGCTTCGTCTTTTGAGCTCGGATGTTGTAGTCTTTGGAAGACCGACGGCCGAGCTTCCGTTGCTGCCACGTTGTTGCAACAGCAGTTGACGATGATTTGGGTGCAATGATGTCCAAGCGAGGACTCTTTGCATGCCGAGGCTCCTTCTCTTTCCTTGCGTTTGTGAAGGATCGCCTCACGCAGGTCAGAGGAACCACTTTGTCCTTTTGCCGCCGGAGGCTGGACTCGAGCGGTTCTATACAACTTCCCATCAGAGGCCCGTGTGATAATCAATGGGACGCCCTGATAGTTAGAGGTTGGGACAGCTGCATGGGCTTGGTGAGCCCGTGCTGCCCTAGACTTCCTCCTTTTAGCACTTGCGGGTGCGTAATAGGAGGAGTCCAAGTTGAATACCACAGAGTCTGGCTTATCATCCAGAGAACCATCAGGGTCAGGACCGCATGAGAGACGGTCGAAGACTGATCGAGAGAAGCGTAGAACGGACGCTATGCGGCTAGAATTGGGTACCGTGCAGGCTGTCGGCATGCGGTTGTCTTCTGCCGTTGGATGAGTTGTTTTTATGCGGCTAGGAGTCACGACCGTGCAGGCTGGCCGCATGCGGTTGGCAATTGTGGCCGCATGGGTTTTCTGTAAGCGATTGACTTTCTTAGCCGCATGAGTTTCATCCATGTGGTTGGCAACTGTAGCCGCATAAGCTATGCGGCTGACAGATGTGGCCGCATGGATTTTCTTCATGCGGTCGGCGGATGTAGCCGCATGAGCTTTCTCCCTGCAGCTAATACCCTTATGCGGCTCGGATCGCATAGAGTTCCTCTTTGCCCCTGCAAGTCCAGCATCATAGTATTTTCTTCTGCCGGACATGGGGACAGCAGAGTCGTCTACGATCTGAAGTGGGGCCGCGGGCGAGTCTTCTCCGCCGTTTTGAGCAACAGAGGGTATTTCTGTAAGAGCTTCAGTAGGAACAAAGGATCGGGGCCTCCACTCCTTGCGGGCCTTCTTTGTGCGGGCTCGCTTCTGGACCGGGCCAGCGCTCTTGTCGGAGAGCATTTCTTCGAACGCCTGTTAGTCGAACCGGGCGACCATCTTCTGTTGCGTGGAGCCAAGCTTGGCTGCATCCGATTGCGTCACCAACTCGTCTGTCGTGGAGAAGTTTGACCCCAGCAGAGTCGCCATCGTGTTTGCCATTGATTGTAAAAGTATAAAACAATTTTATGGGAGGACTGAACTTAGATTCACAATACAAACTCGCTTGTACAAAGAAAGCCTAGGGACGAAAACCTAGGTACAGCAGTCTAAGTACAATTGTTTATTTTAGATTCTGGAGGGTGACGATAGAGGCTCGGGAAGGCGATGGCAGCCCTGCCTTACTCCTTGGACGATCGGTATGCAGCCTTGGCTCCTGTGAAGAGATGGTTGGCGTTGACGAAGAAATGCTCTTCTTGCTCTCCTCGTATTGCTCTTCTGGCTTCTCTCGCTCTCTCTGTGTATTTTTTCTCTCTGATAGCGTATATCTCTCCTTGTATATTTTACAAGGGAATGGCACCCTGCTATTTATAATAGTGGGAAGCATCATTAGGGTTTGGATGATTATCTATTCTCAAAGTGGCGGCAGCCTGATGCTTAATCAATCTGGACCATTCGTTTTAATCGTGAAGGATCTGGGCCATAAATGGGGATAGCACTGAATCTTGCGAATGATTAATGCTGATTGCTTTAAATCTTCATGATTGGTTGTATCAAGCTTGGATCTCTCACCACGTGTCCCATTGGCTTGATCATGAATGATATGATCTGATCTCATTAATTATGAGGATAACGTTAAATATGGTCATTGGGATCTGGTAAATCTCTGATTGATTTGCATCTCATAATCATCCTTGCTACCAGCTGTCAAGTCGTGGGGGCAATTGAATCTCTGCTACGTGTCTTAATGATGGACTCTGCCAGAGCCGTATGATATCCATGAACCGCATGAGACAGCGTCTCAGTAAACCGTATAGGTATAGTATTTGTGAGCCGCATGGGATGGTTTCTCGGTAGGCCGCATAAGTGTAGTACTCGCGAGCCGCATGGGATGGCTTCTTGGTGAGCCGCAGGAAGACAATTCTTGCCAGCCGCATGAAGCTATTCTTCACTGGAGCCGTATGGGGGGTAGCCACGTGTCAATCTCGGATCGTGTCAGAGATTTTCTCATATTCCCAAAGAGTCTGTCATTATGACAGGGCCATTATGACACTTCATGTCAGAGCTGTCAGCTGTCAAATCATGGCAGAGCATTAAATAGGGCCATTGCTCGATGGCCAGCTGTGTGAAGGGGTCCCATGGGGGCACGTGGCGTTGATCGAGCCGCAAATCTCTGTTGGTCGAATGGGAGCCGCATGAACTTCTGAACCGCATGCGGCTAGGGGGCTCTTTGAACCGCATAGGACTGTCCCTATGTAAGCCGCATGGACTCTCCTGCCCCGAGCCGCATGAGACTAAGAGTCTCTCTGAACCGCATGGGACTACTCCTGTATGAGCCGTATGGGGTTCTCCTGTTCCGAGCCGCATAGATCATCATTCTGATATTTTCCATGCTTCTACAGACAAGAGGCTATTAATTAATGCCACCGAAAAAATGGCAAGGATTGCATGAACCGCTCTGGAGTAGATCCACAATCCTTAAACAAAATATGGACCAGGGTTGCAGACCATCTCCCGAGTAGAATCGCACTCCTTACGCTATCCGACGGATAAGACATGTCAAGTAGCTAGGCGACTAATCTAGTCATGAGTCTACCTAGAAGGTACTGGGATCAGGTATACTATACTAAAATAAACGTGTATGAGACAGGTTCAACAAACCAAAGGAACGATTCTGCCTAAATCTTCGAATCAAATTTTTGACCGGGGATTCTGGAAAAATTCGGCAGAGTATCCTTTGTATTCTGGACGGGAGCTCCCTACGAATTGGGGCTATATCCACTCGGCACAACCCGCCGTATAATCGCAAACCGAGAACACTAAGTTCCGGCCTCCAGTAGCACTACAATACATGCTCAGCGTCAAGCCAACACATTCAACAAAAATTGCCATGCAAGGTACAACATCACATCACAGACCCACAGTCATATCCAAGCCACAAGCATAGTCATAGAAACAGTTAGCCAAGGTTGTTACCCGACCGCAAGTCGGACACGTGGCATATGGGGACAATCCATACATGTGAGTTGTGCTCGTGTCCTCGGAGGTGTGGATCACCCGTCCAAGTTTATCCGATATGGCTGGACCCGATATCGAACTAAGCTATCATAAGTTATCATCATGGCAGTTCTACTACTCTGCTACACTACTCACGGTTATACATTTACATTTACAATTACCAATGAATTAAATACAATTAAATCCAGGAGGAGGGCAAGAGTCGTCAATGAGCAAGAGGTACTTTCCTAGAGGGCTCGGCTAGGTAACCAAGTCTTTGGCGACCGGGATCCAAGGTAGCACGTCCATCAGAGATCCTCAGAACACACAATAAAAATCATTAAAATTAAACAATAAAATAATAACATAAAGAATAAGGATGGCAGAAGGCTATACATTGTGGGTCCGCTAGTAGTGCAAAAAACTTGGTACGAAAACCGAGGCTCACGGATACAGACACACAAACCGAGACACATACGTACATCGAAAGGCATACGAGAATCGTGATAGCATGAATATCGAGACGCACGAGAAACAGAACGTGTACGTAAATCGAGACGTGCACGTAGATCGTGGAAATTAGGATGACACACAAATTAATACAATACGCAAATCAAGGCATGCACACAAATCGAGATGGCACAAAATATGATATGGCACACAAATTAATATGACATGCAAATCGATGCGTATACATAAATTGAGACAGGTGACACACAATTTAATACGGTACGTCAATCGAGGCATACACGTAAATCAATGTGGCACGGGGTTGAAGGTAGCACACAAGTCAATATGGCACACAAATCGGTGTATGCACGCAAATTGGTATGACATAGATCACGAGGTAGGAACAAAGGCCGAGACCTGAAAATCGAGACAATGTGTAAATCGAGAAAACACGGTACCCGAGGCAGTATGGGGCTCGATGCAACCCGCTGCCCAAGGTAGCGCATGGATCGGTGTGGCACAGAAATCCAGGTATATACTTAACAAGGCTATACGCGGATCAAGGCGACACAAAACTCGAACAGCACGGGGCCCAAAGCGTACTGCTACTCGAGGCAGCGCACCCCTTGGCGCACGCAGAATGAGAAAGAGAGGAAGGGGTGCTCGGGTCGTCGCCGATGGGGCTCGAGCTAGCTCGCACGCCGGCGTGGCCCAGCACGACAGGAGACAGAGGGAGGGAGGCCGGAGGAGTTCACCGCGGCTCGGCCAGGTCGAGTCGACTCGCGGCGAGGGAAGGATAGCAGCGACAATGCTACGCCGAGGGAGAGTAATGGAGGAGAGGCGAAGCTCGTCGAGGCACGGCCAGGTCGGGGCGGAGGAGATGGTGGCAGTAGTGACTGGAGGTGGTGGTCGCGATGGCGATGGTGGGGGTGATGGTGGCTAGAGACGGGGGCGACCATGGCAATGGAGGGTGGAGGTGATGGCAGCGCTGTTGGTGAGGGGAGCAGTGGTAGTGTTTGCCATGGCGAGGGTGGCGGCCATGGGGGTGCCGGTCGTTGGAGGTCGAGTGGGAGTGGAGGGAGAACCCGAGAGAGAGAGAGACATGGAGGTAGAGAGTGTTGGCCCATTGGTCATATGGTCAACCTGATTTTAATAATTGATCAAACTCTGTCTCGATATATGAAGCTAGTCAGGATGTATCGGACTCTTGGACATGATCAAGAATAGCTATCTACTCAATTCAAGATCGAAGGGATGTTTGCCTGTTCGGGTCTGTATTTCTTTAAACAATGTATTTTTTATTTTATTGAGTCTAGGAATACGTTGTACACCGAGTCGTACTGGCAAATAGGCTATTCCAAAATGTTTTCAAAATACTTTCAAAATGTCCTTAGTTTTGAAAAACATTCTTATTAACAAAAGCTTTCAAAAAGGTTTTCAAAAAGGTTTTCAAAAATCCCCAAAAACTAATTTTAAAACCTAACCTAACCCTGACAGAACTCGGCCAGAGTTCGGCCAGAGTTCAGCCAGAGTTCGGTTAGTGGCCGTTTTGATTTTTGAATCCTCTGGAACTTGGTCCTCCTGCAGTTGCGGATTTGACCGAGATTTCCTCATCGAATTCTGTCCGAATTCTGCCCGAATTCTGTCAGAATACTGTCTTTGGAACTCCTATAAATAGAGAAGGATTTTGATCATTTTAACTCACTCATTCACTTTCAATCTTCTCTCTATCTAAAGCTTTCAGTCTTCCAAAGAGTTTTTTCGAGCTTTAAATTTCAGATCCCAAGCCAATTACAATCCTCTAGTCGATTTGCCAGTGCGGTACGGTCTAGAAGTTTCTGAGAGATTGTAATAAGAAGGCTTGATTGAAGAATACCTCTTCACAATTAAAGTTGGATGAGTTGTTCGTATCAAAGCTCGCGTTGTACAAGTTGCAAGGACTTCGTAAGAAAACTTGCGGTTTTGCCAATAGTGGATTCAACTGGTAGCAAGAGTTCTACCGACTGGATTAGTCCTCAACAGAGGGAAACCAGTATACATTGCTATCTTTGTGTTTGCTTTCTTATCCACTACAAGAAAATATAGCATTTATGGCGCACAATTTACGGCATGCAGTCACCGCGTGCCGTAAATGACACTCATTTACGGCATGCAAATCTGTGTGCCGTAAAAGAGTTATTTTTTGTCTTTATTACGACGTATTTGACATGCACGCCGTGAATGTTAAATTATTTATGGCTTGCATTTGGGCGCGCCGTAAATGATTACTTATTTACGGCATGCATGTGTGCGCGCCATAAATGATTACTTATTTACGACATGCATTTGTGCACACCGTGAATGGTAACTTATTGACGGCACACATTTGCGCACACTGTGAATGATTACTATTTACGGCATTCAGTTTTGCCCGTAAATGATAACTTATTTACAACAAGCATTTGTGCACACCGTGTATGTTGCAACATTGTTAGCAATCTCCCTAATATAACTCGAATTATATGCAAAAATTTTTGTATCTTTCAGAAATGTATAATAATTGCGTACTTATGAAAGATTCAAATCAGTACATAAATTTTATGCCTACGAAATTTTATGCCTACTACAAAAATGGTTAATAATGACACTTTATAGATGACATCTATCTCAAAATGTTATTAATAGTACTTTTAGTTTCATCTTATTAGATGATTGTCATTAATAACTTTGTTAATGACATTAAAAAATAGTAATATCATGATAAATACTCTAAGATGACGATTAAAAAGATAAATGTCATGAATTTTTTTTGTGGATGTCATCTTTTCTGTATGACAAAAAGATGTGGGACTAACAATGATACATTGATATTAAAAGTGATATTTAGTTTAAACAAAATTTTAATACAGTTGTTTAACATCAAAATTTTATTGAAATTTTTTGCTCCATCATAAATTTTGTTTTCCAAACCTGCACCTCTCCCCTTTCTTCCCGCTGGAACCCTTTTCTCAAAAATTCTCCTCCCAAAACTTATCTCTCCATTTTTCAAAAATTCTCCTCCCAAACCTTATCTCTCTCTCTCTCTCTCTCTTCCTGCAACCCCTAGATCCCGAAATCCTAACCCTAATTTTCCTTCCTCCTTTAGCTATGGAGGAAGAACTGGAGATGGAACGGACGAAGGACACGAAGGATATGGAGCCGCATAGAGCACCTCCACCACTTCCTCACGTCATCTACCAGGACCCTCGGCTCCTCCGAGGTCGCCTAAGCCTTCACAAAGGAAGCATTAGGAAACATCAAGTACTCTCCCCTTTGTCTTTATGACCCTATTCTCGGTGGATTCGATGGAAATTTTTTGAATCTGATTGAAACTGTATGATTTTCTCTTTATTTATCATTTTTTTCATAAATCCATGATTTTTTTTGCGTCTCAACTCGATCGATTCTTCATTTTTGGGTCAATTTCGGTTGGGTTAGGATTTACGGAATGATTTGGGAGAACACCGGCATTTTCTGCGTCGCCCCGACCACCGTGGTCCTGTTTGGGCCCTACCGGTGGGTGTGACACCTAGTCTACGCATCCTCCGTGATGCTCTTCGTCGTGCACTACATCGTGCTGAGGGCACCGCTGAGCTAGGCTTCTTGTTGCGATGTGGTTATGGTACTACGGGCGAAAGGCAGAGTTGGAGGAGGGGGCGATGTTGGAGGTGTTCGAGAACAGGTACAGGGATCATGCGAAGAAGGTCAGGTATAGATTGATCCCTCTGTTGTATTAATTTTTGCGTGTCATGTGTGTCTTGTTAAGTTGAGAAATATTAAGGCTAATTCAGTTCATTTTCGGCACCACTATTGATTTATTATTTACTATGCTGAAGAATACACATAATACAAAGTGTTAAGAAATACAACTTTCTATGTGTCCAAGCTGTACATGGGATGGCATGCTTCCCATGTACAACTTGAGAGGGGAGGACCGGGAGGTGAGTGTTGGACAATAGAACCAACAGAATTAAGACGTAAATCTAGTTTATGTCGGTCGAAGAAAACTAGGGCTTTATTTAGATTGATTATTAGGGTTGGTTTTTTCTCTCTCATTGTACTTGGTAATTCTCTATTAATAAATAAATAATCAACTCCTATTGGGGAGGGGTGGGTGGTGTTTCCTCTATAAGTTATTTCAATCCAAACTCGGCGATATCCACCCTCCATACTTTTCTCTTCCGTCCATATCTACAACCACATAAACATGGTAGTTGTTCCTTCGAATTATTATCTTGCACCTGTATCATGTCTTATATCTGTGGTTTTCGAAATCACCGTATCATATCCTAGTTTTTCTTAATTACCATGTAACCATGGTGTATCTGTATCATGTTATCTTGTCCTAATGTCTTGGTATTCCTAAAATAAATCTTCACGATGATATTTGCCTATTTTATAAGACCAAGGGATCAATTAAAATGAGTGATTTAGTTTTTTATAGTTTAGGATTCTTGTGATGAGGAAGGTAGTCACTGAAATCCTTTTCTTTTATAAGTGGCTGAACATTTGAAGCTTATCCTTTCCCAAGTTCCTTGTTATGAGGGAGTGTGTATATTCTAAATCTTTCTGAAATCATTATACCATATACAAGGTTCACTTAATAATCAAACAAGGGCGGTACTTAGAATTTTACTTTCTTCCTTGGTTATATGTTTCTTATGTTTCTGTTCAACTTAAATACGTCTTCAAGTATTTCTACATTTCCATCTGTGTACGAGAAACAGAGAAGATTGAATCAATAGCAAAATGTTCTAAAACTATTGCACTGTTGCAACATAATTTGTATTAGATCATTGGAAAAATTAAATACTGCATTCTTAGATACATGTTCATTTGTCTTAAGCGTAGATGTCTCATAATATGGTCTTTTCATATTTTTTTACTTGTATCTTCTACGAGTTATCAGTTTACAACCCTACTATACATTTCATAATATCCAATGTAAGAAGCTTTGTCAGATGTAGGTTTGGTTCTTACTTTAGCATTCCTTATATGGTTCTGAATGTTTCATATTAACATTAACTTGATCATATTCCTCTGAGATGTATTATGTATATAACCTTTCAATTATATCATGGTATCTTGGCTACAGTAAGTTGCACTTCATGTTCTGTTTAGTTGTAACTGCAACCAGGCCCTAGGCCATGGGGCCAGTTGCTATTTCCTTGACACAAAGGATTTAGTCGAGGTGGGGTTTGATGAGAAGGGATCATTTTTTTCTCATTTCATATTTATATATTCATATGTTCTCTATAGCCAGCCATCTAAGAAGTGACCTGTCTACTTCTTCCATAAACTCCGTGCTCTCTTTTCGAGGATTGATGTTGCAATATAGTTCAAACATGATTTGAAGGGAAAAGATAATCTTTTTGCTTTGATATGGAAGTACCCAGAAGACCTCCCTGCTACTGATGTCCGGAATGCATATCCAACTTCTATGGATGACTTACAGGTATACCTTGTTTTACCATACTAGTTGCTTTTAGCAAATTTGCAGTCAGAGGAATGCTCAACTTGTTTCCTTTCTCACGGTACTTTACTTCATTATGTTCAGTTGCATGCTAGCCTAGATGCTTTTGTACATGTTGCCTGCTTCATAGATTACAATTTGTATTCTTCTTCTCAAGATTTATAGTCACCGGCATTTGGTTTCCATCACTTATCAGGCGATGTGCAGGGACAATCACAATGTTCATGGAGCTGCAACAACTAAAATAGAGTTAGCGAGAATATTGAAGAAGTTTTCCTTCAAGGAAACATGGTATGTTTGTGCCTACTTATTGACTTGGGACATGACATACCCAATCTCAATAAGGTATTCATTAGTTTTGGTGGATTATGATTCTCATATCTAGTTTAGAGCACCTGACCTCTCTTTAGCAACTACTCTAGTTGCATATAGCAAAAAAAGACCAATATTTTGATCAACAATAATACATTTCTAATATTCTTGTTGGTAGAATATTACATACACCATATGACACGGGTATGGACATGATATGACACGGGTATGGACACGATATGGATACATACACCATTTTTGTCGTGTCTGTGCAGCTGAGAGGTAAATCTATTGCTGGATCTCATTATGTTTGGTCAGTTTATTACAAAACTTGCACAAACCAAGTAAGAAGCAAGGTTGGTACTCCAGTTGATGGAGCGGCTATATAATTGCCACCCTTAGGCCCCAGTTCTTTTTGAGTCCTGGGCATGGACACCAAATCTAATTGACAACATCTACCGAAAAAGTGGAAAAAAAAAATCTAAATGACAGTGCATTTGACATAGTACCATAACCTTGGTTTGTGAAGGTTTAGTATCTATCGCGTTGTTCACAAACATCTATATGAGGTAGGGATAGGCCCCTGGACATCTGTTTTTAGATTTCTCTTACAAAGAATTTATTGGTCGTCCAAACTAACTAATAGTCGCTAAAGAGTTCACAACTATTTTTGCAAATTCAGACGACTTTAGATGACAAAAGTAATCTTTTAGTCACTAAAGATTAGTTTGGGCGACGAAATTTTTTTTGTTGCCTCAGATTTTGTGGCCGAAAGCCCCTATCCTAGTAGTGTTAATATTCACTGTTCAAAATACCATTTTGAAGGTTGTTGACAATGAAAGTGTGCTTTTTGAACCCAAGGAGAAACTGAAAAATGGAGTTCCAATTCGAATATATGGCACATACGAGTAGTGAGTTGCACTAGACAATTGCTGCTACTTAACCATATTTATTTGGTATGGAATACATTGTTGACGATTTCCTCTTCGTTCTTCATAGCTTGTACGTTGACCCTGTAAAGTGCAGTTCGGAGGTTGAAAATGTATGTTAAACAACATAAATACTTGTTTTGTTTTTCTATCAATTTGTCCTACTTTTTGATAACATAAGTTTAATTGTCTGCTACAGATTCTCAAGCAAGAAAACATGTGTATCAGCGAAGCATTTCAGAAAGCTCTAGAAGAGGTAATTAGTCCCTAGAATGATAATAAGGTCATATTCATTCAGGACTATATTTTATTTTAGCACAGAGGTCATGGTTTTTTGTTGAACTGAATGAATATAGGATCTTTCTCATTTGAGATCTGGTGGCAAATCAAAGAGACAAGTTTCTAAAACCAAAGGTGAGCCTACTTCTCTTTGTTTCATGTACATGGAATATGAAATTGCCTCTTTCCCTCCTTTTAAATGTTTGCTCTGTACATGCTTATCTTCTTCTTTAAAGATAATGTTTGCTGTCCATTTCAAGCATGAACGTCAGTTGCAAAATTTCATGTCATTTTGCTCTCCTTGATGTTTTAGCATATTAGCTGAATCCTTCCCCAAATGGCAGTTGGTAACCTGACTCTTTTGATGCTCTCCATCATCTTTCCTATTTATGGCATCCCTGCTACAGATTATATAAGCTGAATACTTGTACTACCTATTTGCTCTTCTTTTTCTTCTAAATAACTGTACTACGGAGGTTAGTTAGTATAGATCACAGTACAACAGTGCCGCCTTGTACTTTTCTTAATGAATGGAAAATTAACATCTTGGAATTATTTGGTTTTTGTCCCTATTTCTAATTTGGCTATTGACGAAGTAATTTCTGGTTGTACAAAGGTATATTGCAGTCATTTCAAGTGTTTAACATGTAACATTAGTTTGTTTAGTATGAATTCTAGCTTATTTTCTCGATGTCTGGTTACATGACCAGCTCCATCTATACTGAGGAATATTGCAATAGGAAAAAATTATACAGATTAACCAAGCCTCTTTATTAAACTGACATTTTGCAAAATTGTCTGCTTTTGAATTAGTAAAAATGCCAACTCATAAGTTTAGTATTTTACATAATTTGATGAATATTTTAGACCCGTTTCGCATAATTTCAAGTGATAAGTTCAGTATTTTCTGTTTTTGAATTAGTAAAACTGACATTTCAAGTGTTCCTTATTTTGCATAATTAATATCTTGATATACTTTTGTAGACATGTTTTGCACATATGACATAATGTTCCACATACCAAATATTTATGTGAAGCTGATCGCATAAGTTACTTTAGTCACAAGTATTTAGGTTTTATCATTGTGGGAATAGCATGCTATAGTTTTTTTTTTTTTTTCATTGTTGTGTTTTATATATACATCAAATTGGATATAATGAACTAAAAAATATTTTATTTTTGTGCAGGTTATCAATCAATGAAAAATCTGGGTATTGTGTTTGAAGCTTCTCTGCAACCATTTGAGCTATAGAAGAGGATTTATATTTTTTTCCGCCAAAGTAGGACAAAGTATGAAACAAGCTCAATTTGTATTGAAATATTGTATTGTTCTTAATTCAATACTACAATAGTTTTGTAGTTCATGTAACAATATGACATGATATACATTGGCATGGCCTTTGTTTGCTATTAATGTATTTTGGCTATTGAATCAGATTAGTTTTTATGATCTCACGTGCATGGGTTTATTTGGATTACTTTTTGTTTAAATAAATAGGGATTGGTACGAAAATAATAATAATAATAATAATAATAATAATAATAATAATAATAATAATAATAATTTGATGAAATTTTTTATTAAAAATTATTTACGACATGCTATATATGTCACAAAATGGTAAACATAATTTGTTGGAAATATCTTTTACGGCATCAAAATGTATGTCGTATTTGATCATGCGGGAATAGCTATTACGACATGCAAATGTATGCCGCACTTGACCCTGCGCAAATATCTATTACGACGTCCAAAGGTATGCCGTGAAAGAGCAATTACGGCACACTAAATATGCTGTAAATGATTGTCAAAATTTTGTTAGAAAATTAATTACGGCGTTCATTTGTGATCGTTTACGGCGTGTATATTAACATTTACTGCGCTCTCCACCGCGCCGTAAATAATATGGTCATTTACGGCATGGTCTTTTACGGCACCAATATGCACGCCGTGAAAGATCATTTACGGCACGTTTTGCGTGCCGTAAATGATCATTTTTCTTGTAGTGATCTCTGCCTTTACATTATTTAGTTGTGATTATTATTCTGTGATCTTGCTGCTAATAATTTTTAATTAGCATATTTTTGCTGCCAACTCTATTCACCCCCCTCTAGAGTATTGTGCTTTACGATTTCGTTTCTACAATTGGTATCAGAGCAGGTTCTCCATCTAGAGGTATTATATTCTGATCCTAATTGCTCCTACAATTGGTATCAGAGCAGGTTTTACAGGTAAAGCAAGGTAACATTGCAATTATTTATTCATTTTAACTAATTGTTATATAGATCACAGCACAACACATGGCAACTGTAAAATTCACAAGTGAAGGCCAGGCCACAAACAGACTTCCACTGTTTGATGGTACGAATTATACCTATTGGAAAACACGGATGAGTTTCTTCTTGAAATCACTTGACTTTGATTTATGGTCCATTGTTATTGATGGCTATCAAAAGCCACCTCGTATAAATGTTGATGGAGTTTTAGTTGAAAAACCCCATAACAGATATACAGAGTAAGGAAAGAAAAAGGCCAGTCTTGACGTACGTGCTATTAACGCTCTATTTTGTGCTTTAGACAGAACTGAATTTAACAGGGTGTCTATCTGCACAACGGCTAATAAAGTGTAGAAGCTTCTTGAAGTCACATATGAAGGCACGACTCAAGTCAAAGAATCAAATGTCAGTAGACTTACTAAAAAGTATGAGGTGTTCAAGATGAAGCCCAACAAAACAGTTACTCAGATGTTCGAGAGATTCTTGGATATTGTAAATCCTTTGTCCTCCCTAGGCAAAGAGTACAGTAACCATGAAAAGATTTGCAAACTCCTGCGAGCACTCACCAAGAACTGGATTCCAAAGGCTACTGCAATCATTGAAGGGAACGACCTCACAACTATGTCCCTCGAAGTACTCATGGGTAAGCTACTCACTCATGAACTGGAGCTACAAGATTTTGAAGAGCCTGCACCAAAGGAGAAGACGATCGCTTTCAAAGCTCAGCACAGAAAAGCTGCTAAAGGTGACTCAGACAGCAGTGAATCTGATGCTGAAGATCAAGCACTCCTAGTAAGGAAATTCAAGAGATTCATGAGATATGAGAAGAGAGCCAAAGAAAACAACAGCAGCAACAACTGGTATTAAGATGATGCTGTCTGCTATGGCTGCAAGAAGAAGGGACACATGAAGAAGGATTATCCTACAAACTCATCATCAAGCAAGAAGAGCAACAGGTATGAGAAAGGAAACCTGAAGAGATCAACATCACGGAAGTATGCCAATACCAGCATATGGCATGAGAGTGAAGCCAGCAACTCAGAAGACGAACAATCAGAAGACGCTGCAAACGTATGCTTTATGGCATCCGATCAGGTACCTACTGAACCTGTAGTTGATACATATGATGACTTCACCTTTGAGCAATTAGGAGATGCCTTCAGTGAACTGATAAGTGATTAGAGGAAACTGCGTAGAAAATATCAAACCTCTAAGAAGGTACTCAAAGAGTACAAAGGAGAAATAGGAAGACTTACCGACCTACTAGCTGAGGTTAGAAATAATGTTAGTGAGTCTGGTGAGCTTTCCTCTATCAAGCTCTTATTACACGAGACTACCAAGTCATCTGAAGAGAAAGACAAAGTTATTGACCAACTCAAGGAAGAACTTTCTAAAGAGAAGAAAAGTCTTCAATGTGCACAAATCAGAATGGAAACACTCACTTCTGATTATACTAAGTTGTATGACTCTTCCAAAAGATTGGAAATTAGGTTAGGAAAATAGCCTGAGACTGCTGCTTTCTACCCTAACACGTGTCACTTACCGAAAAATCGGAATATTCCCAAGCCAAACACTGTCAGACCTAACCCTATCAAACCTTTACCCCAAAAGGTTAAGCCCAAACAGGATTATAGGTATGCATTCTTCTATACTAGAAAACCCAAACCTACCAACCATGCACACCACTCAGCTTTCAACACTCAACATGCACAATGTCATTATTGTGGACTCATTGGTCATATCTCACCTGCATATAGAATCAGAAAGCTTATTGATTTAAATATTTATGCTTGGATACCAAAAGCTAACATTTCAGGACCCTACAAGAAATGGGTACCAAAAGTTTCATCTGCAAATGGTTTTATAGGTGGAACACCCTTCACATACTAAAAGCAAATGGATCCTCGACATCGGTTGTTCACGGTATATGACCGGTGATGCTACATTATTTGCAACACTGTCGAAGAAGAAGAAGGAAGGTTATGTTTCCTTCGGTAATAACTTGAAAGGGTATATCATTGGCATTGGTGATGTTGGTAAGTCTCCCTATACTGTGATTAAGGATGTCTGTCTGGTTACCGAGTTGAAACATAATCTACTATGCATAAGTCATTTGGCTGATCATGGTTATGACATCAACTTTGGCAAAGACAAATGTATTATAGTTGATAGATCAACTGGTAGTACTATCTTTGAAGGTATCAGGAAAGACAACATATATGTTTTCTATTTGTTGGAAGAAACTAACATTTCAGGTAGATGCTTAATGGCTAAAAGTGATGAGAGTCATCTGTGGCATATGAGACTCGATCATGCAAATATGGACACAATCTCAAGATTATCCACAAAGAAGCTAGTACGCGGTTTACCGGACATTATATTCAAGAAGGATTTGATATGCAGTCAATGTGAAAAGAACAAAGCTACCAGATCCATATTCAAGTCAGTAAACGCAGTATGTACTACTAGACCTCTACAATTGCTACATATGGACTTATTTGGTCCTAGCAGAGTTGCTAGCCTCGGAGGTAAGCTATATGCTTTTGTAATTGTAGATGATTTCTCTAGATACACGTGGGTATACTTCTTGACACTCAAGAATGATGCATTATCCAAATTTGTTGCCTTTTGCAAGAAAGTACAGAATGAAAAAGGTTACATGATCACTCGTATTAGAAGCAATCATGGTGGCGAATTCGAGAATGCAGAGTTTGAGCAATTTTATGACACACACGATTTTGTACACGAGTTCTCCTGCCCTAGGACTCCACAACAAAATGGAGTTGTGGAACGTAAGAACAGAACTCTATCCGAAATGGCCAGAGTAATATTAAACCAGTTTAGTCTACCCAAATATTTCTGGGCTGAAGCTGTCAATACAGCTTGTTTTGTTCTCAATAGAGTTCTAATTCGACCCAAATCGAAGAAGACTCCATTTGAGTTATGGTTTGATAGAATTCCATCAGTTTTATATTTTAGAATATTTGGTTGTAAGTGCTTTATTCTTAATACAAAAGACAATTTGGGAAAGTTTGATAAAAAGGCCAATGAAGGTATATTTTTAGGTTATGCAGCCAAGAGCAAAGGATACAGAGTCTTCAACAAACGAACTATGATCATCGAAGAATCAATCAACGTCACCTTTGATGAATTGAATCAAATGACTATCGATGACAATGACGAAGATCCAACTGTACCAAGCTCAACACCAGCTGATTCTCAACCAAACTCAGCACTAGCTGATCCTACTAGAGAAGATCCAGGAACCAGCTACCTCCAGAGTCTGCCGAAAAGATTAAAATTTACGGCTGATCATCCAAAGGATTTGGTAATTGGTGATATTACCAAAGGTGTAAGTACTCGTACATCCAGTAGAGATATTGTTTCTAGTGTTGCATTCATTTCACAGCTAGAACCCAAAACTATTGATGAAGCATGTAGTGATAATTTTTGGATAGATGCTATGCAAGAGGAATTAAACCAATTTGAACGGAATCAAGTTTGAGAACTTGTTCCCAAGCCTATTGATCATCCGGTCATTGGCACCCGTTGGATATTCCAAAATAAACTTAATGAGAATAGTTTAATGACTCATAATAAGGCTCGACTCATAGCTCAAGGATACAGTCAGGAAGAAGGTATCGACTACGATGAGACTTATGCCCCAGTTGCGAGATTAGAATCCATTCGCATGTTATGTGCATTTGCATGTTTTCATAATTTCAAATTATTTCAAATGGATGTCAAGAGTGCATTTTTAAACGGTTTTATAAAAGAAGAAGTTTTTGTAGCACAACCTCCAGGTTTCACAGATTTTAAAAGGCAAGGTTGATCGTCTAAGCTCTTTTCTACTTGACAACAGTTTTTCAAATTGTTCGTGCTTGGTATGATCGTCTAAGCTCTTTTCTACTTGACAACAGTTTTTCAAAAGGCAAGGTTGACACTACACTTTTTATTAAGTCCTTTAATGGTGAGCTTCTTTTAATACAAGTCTATGTTGATGATATTATATTTGGATCTACTGATGAATCTCTGTGTCAAGAATTTTCTAAGTGTATGCAGAATGAGTTTGAGATGAGCATGATAGGAGAGCTGAAATTCTTTTTCGGACTGCAAATCAAACAAACTGACAATGGGACATTCATAAATCAAGCCAAGTACACAAAATATTTGCTAAAGAAGTTTGATCTGGACAATGTTAAACCTATTGGCACTCCGATGGCAACTTCAACAAAGCTTGATATTGATGAACAAGGCAAGCCGATCGACACACGTAAGTATCGAGGTATGATCGGTAGTTTACTTTATTTAACTGCTAGTCGTCCAGATATTATGTTTAGTATTTGCCTGTGTGTACGTTTTCAAGCTAATTCAAAGGAATCACATTTGTGCGTAGTTAAGCGTATCTTTCGATACCTTAAGGGCACTTCTTCTGTTGGCTTATGGTATCCCAAAACTAAGTCCTTTGACCTTATTGGTTACTCGGATGCAGATTTTGCTGGATGCAAAGTTGATAGAAAAGTACCAGTGGCACATGTCATTTCTTAGGCAAGGTTTTAGTCTCATGGTTTAGTAAAAAGCAAAATTCTGTAGCCCTATCAACAACAGAGGCTGAGTATATCGCCGCAGGACGTTGTTGTGCTCAGATTTTGTGGATAAAACAAACCTTAGAAGACTATGATTTATTTTACACACACATTCCCATTTTTTGTGATAACACGAGCACTATTAATTTGACTAAGAATCCAGTATGTCACTCTCGTACTAAGCATATCGAGATCCGACATCATTTTCTTAGAGATCATCATCAAAATGGAGATATTGACCTTGTGTACATAGATACTGAGAATCAATTAGCTGATATTTTTACAAAACCTCTAGCAGAAGATCGTTTCAATTATTTACGTCGAGAATTATGAATTTTGGACGTCAATAATATTAATTAATTTTGTTTTATGATTATATTTCAATACGTAAAAACTGTGTTAGAGACAAGCCAATAAAGAGTCTGTCTGTCACCACAACTACGGTTAAAGCGAAGCGGTACTTAAGAGTTCCCCGGTGAACCTCCGTCAGCTGGGACAGTACTCCTACAGCAAATCTGAAACAGTCGCTGTGTAACGATATTTAATCCATAAAATAATATTAATTATGTTAATTGAAAGTTGAAATTACTAATCTTTAAATTAAATATTTGAAATGAGCCAATGAAAAAGAAAGTGTTCCAAACCAACCCCAGGCAAATTCGGCCTGAATTCGGTCCGAATTCGGCCCGAGTTCTGTTGAAGGTATCAGGTTATATAACCAGAACCTGAGAGCCTTTCTTCTTTATTGCTTCTAAACCACATCAAACAGCACCAGCAGTCGTGCGAGAGAACCCCCTAACCCTTGTTCTTCACCACTCCCTCCCTTCCAATCCAAGTGGTAAAATCAATTCAAACTTTGGATTCGTGCAGAGTTCGTCGTTCTCTACAACATACTCAAATCTCAGGAGGTATAACTCCTTATTTTCCCTCGGTTTAATTTCGTGCATATTTCTTTTTATTGTACAAATGGCACCTAAGGGATTTAACCCCTTCAAGAGGAAGAAGACAACCAACCCAAGTGAGGAAGGTTCATCTTCGAATCCACCCACGGATTCCCTCTTTTTGCCAGTCCAATCTAGCGATGGCGTGTTCGACGGGTTTTACTTTCAAACCCTAGATCAAGCCCTACTGTGGTATTGAGATTTTTTCATGAGATCCATATGCACAGGCGCTCCCATCAAGTGGACTGTATTTCCAGATCATCGCCATTTCTTTGAAGCATTAGGGTTACAATATTTTGTTAAACTCTGTTTCCCCGTAGCAACTAATGCCATTAGACTGTTTTACTGCAATATCATATTAAACATGTTTGATGTAAGCACTCGTGTTGGAGGATTAGATCTCAATTTCAATAATGTCCTCTTAGCGGAGATCCTTGGTATTCCCAATGAAGGTGAACCGCTTGTTGATATCACTGAGTTTGATTTCCCCGACGGCACGACACTTACTAGTTTCAAAGCTGAACTTTGTGCACCTGATAGAGTTCGCTCTGGAAAGTTCAAGGCAAACAACTTGAACTTGTTTAATTATGAATTGCACCGTATCATTTACTCCACTCTCCTTCCGAAGTCTACTTCAAAGGATGATGTCACGTCTCTTCAATTATCCGCTATGTATCACATTCTTAAGGGGGATTCCATTTTCTGCCCTTAAGACCATTATTCAGATGATGGGACGTTATCGTACAAGAGATAGAAATCTCTCTTATGCGATGATTCTCCTACGTATCTTCCAGCGTTTCAATATTGACTTATCAGCTTGTACTCAAGACCCTGAGCCCAAGTTTCTCAAGTTATCTCATCGCAGTATGACTGCAGCCGCTCCTCCTACTGCCCCTGCTACTGCTCCACCTCCTCCACCTCCTCAGCAGTATGCCATGACATTTGAGGGCATACACCAGCACCTTTCAGATTTGCATATCTCGATGACGGACCTGGCCCGCGAACGTGAGTTTCGCGACGTCACTCGTTATCAGGCGATTGCAAATTCTTTAGCTGATCTTCGATTTGCCCAGACTGGACATTCTGCCGGTTCCATTCCTAGAGATCCAGCTTTCTCTGGTTACCGCTGTGAGGATGAGGCTGTTCATGCCTACTTTCAGCCCGATAACGCATATGATTGGTACCGTTCTGACCGTGCTCCTCCTCGTGACTATGTCGATAAGTTTTACACTGGCACTCCTCCTCACCCTTCTGGCGCGGGCACCTCTACAGCTGGTCCTTCTGGACATGCTGGTCATCATGATGATGATGATGATGAGGAGGAGGAGTTGTGATATGTTATCTGATTTTTGAGACTTGGATCTTATCTACTGTATACTTGGAAATGCTCCGACATTCCAAGTTTTTCTATTTTTTTTAGACTTTATTATCAGTATTTCTTTTTGAGGACTTGTACTGGATTTATTTTATTGATGTCTTCTGAACATCTTTTTTATCTTTATGAGATGCATAGTTTATGGTTCACATCAGTTTATTTACTTAGCATCTTTTTCTGCTTTAATAACTGCCTGTGAAATAATTCTTTGTTATAAACTGCCTGAGTACTAATACATGCTTGTGATGTCGTTAAATTTTCTTTAATATTTCTATCATTTATCATGATTATTTTCTTGTGTTTCTTCACAGTTTGTTATTTATGCAATGATTGCGGGGGAGTTTTTCTCTTTTGCAATTATTTTGCTAAGTGACAACGGGGGAGAAAAGTAAAGATCTAACATTCTTTTGAGAAAATGCAGGACATGAACAATTTTTGATGCTTTAATGTTATATCATTCATAGTTTGTCAATTATCAAAATGGGGGAGATTGTTGGCCCATTGGTCATATGGTCAACCTGATTTTAATAATTGATCAAACTATGTCTCGATATATGAAGCTAGTCAGGATGTATCGGACTCTTGGACATGATCAAGAATAGCTATCTACTCAATTCAAGATCGAAGGGATGTTTGCCTGTTTGAGTCTGTATTTCTTTAAGCAATGTATTTTTCATTTTATTGAGTCTAGGAATACGTTGTACACCGAGTCGTACTGGCAAATAGGCTATTCCAAAATGTTTTCAAAATACTTTCAAAATGTCCTTAGTTTTGAAAAATATTCTTATTAACAAAAGCTTTGAAAAAGGTTTTCAAAAAGGTTTTCAAAAATCCCCAAAACTAATTTTAAAACCTAACCTAACCCTGACAGAACTCGGCCAAAGTTCGACCAGAGTTCGGCCAGAGTTCGGTTAGTGGCCGTTTTGATTTTTGAATCCTCTGGAACTTGGTCCTCCTGCAGTTGCGGATTTGACCAAGATTTTCTCATCGAATTCTGCCCGAATTCTGCCCGAATTCTGTCAGAATACTGCCTTTGAAACTCCTATAAATAGAGAAGGATTTCGATCATTTTAACTCACTCATTCACTTTCAATCTTCTCTCTATCTAAAGCTTTCAGTCTTCCAAAGAGTTTTCTCGAGCTTTAAATTTCAGATCCCAAGCCAATTACAATCCTCTAGTCGATTTGCCAGTGCAGTACGGTCTAGAAGTTTCTGAGAGATTGTAATCAGAAGGCTTGATTGAAGAATACCTCTTCACAATTGAAGTTGGACGAGTTCTTCGTATCAAAGCTCGCGTTGTAGAAGTTGCAAGGACTTCGTAAGAAAACTTGCGATTTTACCAATAGTGGATTCAACTGGTAGCAAGAGTTCTACCGACTGGATTAGTCCTCAACAGAGGGAAACCAGTATACATCGTTGTCTTTGCATTTGCTTTCTATCTCTGTCTTTACATTATTTAGTTGTGATTATTATTCTGTGATCTTGCTGCTAACAATTTTTAATTAGCATATTTCCGCTGCCAACTCTATTCACCCCCCCCCCCCCTCTAGAGTATTGTGCTTTACGATTTCGTTCCTACAGAGAGAGTATAGGGAGAAGGAGCTCGGGGAGGGGCCCGAGAAGAGAGTGAGGAAGGAAGAGAGAGAGAGAAAGCTGAGAGAGGGAGGAGAGTGAGCGGGAGAGAGAGGAGAGCTGGGAGAAAGGGGAGGGGGTGTGCGGCTGAGGAGAGTGAGGGAGGAGTGGAGGCTGAGTGTGGGAGAGGGATGTGAGGGTTTGGGTTAGGATTAGGTTTGAGGAGAACAGTTTTATAAGAAATAATAATAATAATAATAATAATATAATAGTAATAATAGCAACAACAACAATAATAATAAGAATGTCCCTAAAATAAAATAACCTTCTCCAACAATAATAATAAAATAATGCTAAAAGTAAATTAATACCAAAAACAATAAATAAGAGTCGGGCTTATACAATCAAGGCCAAATCAAGATCTAGTATTTAAATAAAATTTAAATATTTACAAAATATTAAAATCACTCTAAATACGAAATATAGTCATATACCTATTTTTAAAATAGGAATATGACATACAGATGGGTGATTCTAACGAAAATATAGTGCAAAATGGGCGTACAACGGTGAAAACGAGTATTGAAGGTTATTTAATCGAAATATGGTATAGAATGGGAGTAAATTGGTGAAACCGAGTACAAGTGCATGATTCTAACCAAAATATTGTAAAAAATGGCGTCGAATTGTGGAAATGTTATAACAATATAATTTCTAACCGAAATAATGTATCAAATGCTCGTAAAATGGTAAAAACGAGTATAAATCATTGATGCTAACTGAAATACGATATAATATGAGCATACAATGATGAGAACGAGTATTAGATGGGTAATTATATCTGAAATATAGTATAAAGTAGTCATGCAATGCTAAAAACGAGTATAGATGGGTGATTATAACAAAAATAGTGTAAAAAGGGCATACAACAGTGAAAAGGAGTATAGGAGGGTTATTTAATCGAAATATGGCCTCGAATGGGAGCAAATCGGTGAGACCGAGTACAAATGCATGATTCTAACCAAAATATGGTATAAAAAAATTGGCGTAGATTTGTGGAAACGAGTATAGAAATGTTATTTCTAATCGAAATAATGTATCAAATGCTCGTAGAATAGTGAAAACGAGTATAAATAATTAATTGAACTGAAATACGGTTCAATATGTGGATACAATGACGAAAATGAGTATTAATGGGTAATTATAACAAAATATGGTATAAAGTAGTCGTGCAATGGAAAAAACGAGTATAAATGGGTGACACTAACGAAAGTATGGTATAAAATGGGCGTACAACGGTGGAAAACGAGTATAGATGTGTTATTTTAATCGAAATATGGTATATAATGGGAGTAAATTGGTGAAACCGACTACAAACGCATGATTCTAACCGAAATATGAAGAAAAAAAGTGGAGTGAATTGTGGAAACGGGTACAAAAATATAATTTCTAACCAGATAATTAATCAAATGCTCGTAAAATGGTGAAAACGAGTATAAATAATTGATGCTAACTGGTATTAGATGGGTAACTATAACCGAAATATGGTATATAGTAGTCGTGGCAATGGTACAAAAGAGTATAGATGGGTGATTCTAACAAAAATATGTTGTAAATTGGGTGTACAACGGTGAAAACGAGTATATGAGGGTTATTTTATTCGAAATATGGAATAGAATGGGAGTAAATTAGTGAAACCGAGTACAAATGTATGATTCAATCGAAGTAATGTATCAAATGCTCATAAAATGGTGAAAATGAGTATAATTAATCATTGATGCTAACTAAAACACGGTATAGTATGAGCATACAATGATGAGAACGAGTATTAGATGGGTAATTATAAGCAAAATATAGTATAAAGTTATCGTGCAATGGTAAAAACGAGTATAGATGGGTAATTCTAACAAAAATATGGTGTAAAATGGGCGTACAAGGGTGAAAACGAGTAAATGAGGTTATTTTAATCGAAATATAGTATAAAAATGGGAGTAAATTGGTGAAACCGGATAGAAATGCGTGATTCTAAGCAAAAATATGGTTAAAAAAGTGGCGTATATTTGTGGGAACGAGTATAGAAATGTTATTTCTAACCGAAATAATGTATCAAATGCTCGTAGAATGGTGAAAACGAGTATAAATAATTAATTCTAACTGAAATACAGTATAGTATGAGAATACAATGATGAAAACAAGTATTAGATGGGTAATTATAACCAAATATAGTACAAAGTAGTCGTACAATGGTTAAAAACGAGTATAAATGGGTGATTCTAACGAAAGTATGGTATGAAATGGGCATACAATGGTGAAAAGGAGTATAGGAGGGTTCTTTTGATTGAAATATGGTATAGAAATGGGAGTAAATTGGTCAAACCGGGTATAAATGCGTGATTCTAAGCAAAATATGGCAAAAAAAGTTGCATAGATTTGTGGGAATGAGTATAGAAATGTTATTTCTAACCGAAATAATGTATCAATGCTCATAGAATGGTAAAAATGAGTATAAGTAATTGATTCTAACTGAAATACGGTATAGTATGAGAATACAATGATAAAAACGAGTATTAGATGGATAATTATAACCGAAATATAGTATAAAGTAGTCTTGCAATGCTAAAAACGAGTATAGATAGGTGATTCTAACTAAAATATAGTATAAAATGGACGTACAACGGTGAAAACGATATAGGAGGGTTATTTTAATCAAAATATGCTATACAATTGGAGCAAATTGGTTAAATCGAGTACAAATGCATGATACTAACCAAAATATGTAATAAAAAAAAAGTGTCGTGGATTTGTGGAAACGAGTATAGAAATGTTATTTCTAACCAAAATAACGTATCAAATGCTCGTAGAATGGTGAAAACAAGTATAACCAATTAATTCTAACAGAAATACGATATAGTATGAGCATACAATGATGAAAACGAGTATTAGATGGATAATTATAACGAAATATGATACAAAGTAGTCGTGCAATGCTAAAAACAAGTATCAATGGGTGATTCTAATGGAAGTATGGTATGAAATGGGCGTACAATATTGAAAACGAGTATAGATGGGTTATTTTAATCGAAATATGGTATAGAATGGGAGTAAATTGGTGAAACCGACTACAAATGCATGATTCTAACCAAAATATGATTAAAAAAATTAGCGTCGAATTGTGGAAACGAGTATGAAAATGTTATTTCTAACCAAAATAATGTATCAAATACTCGTACAATAGTGAAAACGAGTACAAATGCATGATTCTTACAAATATATGGCAAAAATGTGGCGTAGATTTGCGGGAACTAGTATCGAAATGTTATTTCTAACCGAAATAATATATCAAATGCTCGTAGAATGGTGAAAACGAGTATAAATAATTGATTGTAACTGAAATATGGTATATTATGACAATACAATGATGAAAACGAGTATTAGATGGGTAATTATAACCGAAATTTAGTATAAAGTAGTCCTGCAATGCTAAAAACGAGTATAGATGGGTGATTCGAACGAAAAAGAGTGTAAAAAGGGCGTACAATGGTGAAAACGAGTATAGGAGGGTTATTTTAATTGAAATATAGTATAAAATGGGAGGAAATTGGTAAAACCGAGTATAAATGCAGGATTTTAACCAAAATATGGTAAAAAAAGTAAAAATGAGTATTAGAAATTATAAGGAAATATAATATAAAAATGGGTATAAAAATGCATGATTATAACCAAAATATCGTTAAAAATGGCATAGAATTATGGAAATGGGTATAAAAATGTTATTTCTAACCGAAATAATGTATCAAATGCTCGTAGAATGGTAAAACGAGTATAACTAATCAATTCTAACTGAATACAGTACAGTATGGGCATAGAATACGAAACGAGTATTATATGGGTAATTATAATAAAATATGGTATAAAGTAGTCGTGTAATGGTAATAACGAGTACAAATGGGTGATTCTAACGAAAGTATGGTATGAAATGGGCGTACAATGGTGAAAACGAGTATAGATAGGTATTTTAATCCAAATATGAAATAGAATGGGAGTAAATTGGTGAAACCGAGTACAAATACATGATTCTAACCAAAATATGGTAAAAAATTGGCGTTGATTTGTGGAAACGAGTATAGAAATATTATTTCTAACTGAAATAATGTAATCAAATGCGCATAGAACGGGTGAAAACGAGTATAACTAGTTGATTCTAACTGAAATTTGATATAGTATGAGCATACAATGACGAAACGAGTATTAGATGGATAATTGAAACGAAATACGATATAAAGTAGTCGTGCAATGGTAAAAACGAGTATAAAGGGTGATTCTAACGGAAGTATGGTATGAAATGGGCGTATACAACGGTGGAAAACGAGTATAGATGGGTTATTTTAATGAAATATGGTATACAATGGGAGTAAATTGGTGAAATCGACTACAAATGCATGATTCTAACCAAAATATGATTAAAAAAGTGGCGTGAATTGTAGAAACGAGTCTGGAATGTTATTTCTAACCAAAATAATGTATCAAATACTCATACAATGGGGAAAACGAGTACAAATGCATGATTCTACCAAATATGGTAAAAATGTGGCATAGATTTGTGGAAACTAGATAGAAATGTTATTTCTAAGCCGAAATAATAATATCAAATGCTCGTAGAATGTGAAAACGAGTATAAATAATTGATTGTAACTGAAATGGTTTTATGAGAATACATGATGAAAATGAGTATTAGATGGATAATTACAACCGAAATTTAGTATAAAATAGTCCTACAATGCAAAAAACGAGTATAGAGGGGTGATTCGAACGAAAAAAGAGTGTAAAAAGGGCGTACAACGGTGAAAACAAATATATGAGGGTTATTTTAATTGAAATATAGTAGAAAATGGAGCAAATTGGTGAAAACGAGTATAAATGCATGATTTTAACCAAAATATGGTAAAAAAGTGAAAACGAGTATTAGATGAGTAATTATAACAAAATATAATATAAAAATGGGTATAAAAATGCAAGATCCTAACCAATATATGGTAAAAAAGTGGCGTATAATTGTGGAAATGGGTATAAAAATGTTATTTCTATCCGAAATAATGTATCAAATGCTCGTAGAATGGTAAAAACTTGTATAACTAATTGATTCTAACTGAAATGCAGTACAGTATGAGCATACAATTACGAAACGAGCATTATATGGGTAATTATAACGAAATATGATATAAAGTAGTCTTGTAATGGTAAAAAACAAGTATAAATGGGTGATTCTAACGAAAGTATGGTATGAAATGGGCGTACAATGGTGAAAACGAGTATATATGGGTTATTTTAATCAAAATATGGTATAGAATGGGAGTAAATTGGTGAAACCGAGTACAAATGCATTATTCTAACCAAAATATGGTAAAAAGTGGCGTTGATTATGGAAACGAGTATAGAAATGTTATTTCTAACCGAAATAATGTATCAAATGCTCGTAGAATGGTGAAAACGAGTATAACTAGTTGATTCTAATTGAAAATACGATATACTATGAGCATACAATGACGAAAAAGTATAAGATGGGTAATTATAACGAAATATGGTGTAAAGTAGTCGTACAATGGTAAAAACGAGTATAAATGGGTAATTCTAATGGAAGTATGGTATGAGATAGGCATACAACGGTGAAAAACGAGTATAGAGGATTATTAATCGAAATATGGTATAGAATAGGAGTAAATTGGTGAAACCGACTATAAATGCATGATTCTAGCTAAAATATGATAAAAAGTGGCATCGAATTGTGGAAACACGAATTAAAATATAATTCTAACCGAAATAGTTTATCAAATGCTCGTAAAATGGTGAAAACGAGTATAAATAATTGATGCTAACTGAAATACGGTACATGAGCATAATGATGAGAACGAGTATTATGTGGGTAACCACAACCGAAATATGGTATAAAGTAGTCGTACAATTGGTATTAACGACTATAGATGGGTGATTCTAACGAAAATATGTATCAAATGCTCATAGAATGGTGAAAACGAGTATAAATAATTGATTCTAACTGAAATATTTATGTACGAGCATACAATGATGAAATCGAGTATAAAATTGTTAATTATAACCAAAATATGGTATAAAGTAGTCATGCAATGGTAAAAACGAGCATAGATGGGTGATTCTAACAAAAATATGGTGTAAAATGGGCGTACAACGGTGAAAACGAGTATAGGAGGGTTATTTTGTTAGTCCTGTTGCGTGATTTTAAGATAAAAAAGAGTTTTGGCAACACTTCGAGGAAGATGCACAAATGAGATCCCGAAGTATTTCGAGATACGAAACCAACTGTAACACTTCGAAGAAGGACAAGTTAATTACATAGTAGCGCGACGAATGCCCACAAAAAGTTTCTAACGAAAATATGGTGCAATTTAAAACGAGTATAGAAGGTGATTCTAACAAAAATAAGGTGTAAAATGGGCGTACAATAGTGAAAACGAGTACAGATGGGTTATTCTAGTCGAAATATGGTATAAAATAGAGTAAATTGGTGAAACCGAGTACAAATGCGTGATTCTAACGAAAATATGGTAAAAAGGTGACATAGAATTGTGGAAACTATATAAACATATAATTTCTAACATAAATAATAATCAAAATGCTCGTAGAATGGTGAAAACGAGTATAATTAATTGATTCTAACTGAAATACGATATAGTATGAGCATAAATAATGAAAATGGTATTAGATGGCTAATTACAACCGAAATATGGTATAAAGTAGTGTGCAATGTAAAAACGAGTATAGATGGGTGATCCTAACGGAAATATGGTATCAAAATGGGCGTCCAATGGTGAAAATGAGTATAGATGGGTTATTCTAATCGAAATATGGTATAGAATGTGAGTAAATTGGTGAAACCAAGTACAAATCGATGATTCTAACAAAATATGGTAAAAAAGTGTAATAGAATTGTGGAAAAGGATAAACAAATATAATTTCTAATCAAAATAATGTATCTAATGCTCGTACAATGGTGAAAGCGAGTATAAATAATAATTCTAACTGAAATATGCTATAGTATGAGCATACAATGACAAAAAGAGTACTAAATGGATAATTATAGCCAAAATATGGTATAAAGTAGTCGTGCAATGTTAAAAACGATTATAGATGGGAAACGAAAATATGGTGTAAAATAGCGTACAATGGTGAAAACGAGTAGAGATAGATGATGCTAATCGAAATATGGTATAGAATACGAGTAGTAAGTTGGTAAAACGAGTACAAATGCGCATTCTAAGCAAAATATGGTAAAAAGGTGATAATTGTGGAAACGAGAATAAAAATATAATTTTTAACGAAATAATGTATTAAATGCTCGTGAATGGTGAAAACGAGTATAAATAATTGATTCTAATTGAAATAGAATTATTATGAGCATACAATAATGAATAGATGGGTAACTATAACCGAAATATGGTATAAAGTAGTCGTACAATGGTAAAAACAAGTTTAGATGGGTAATTCTAACGGAAATATGGTGTAGAATGGGCATAAAACGGTGGTGAAAACGAGTATAAATGGTTTATTGTAATCGAAATATGGTATAGAATGGATGTAAATTGATGAAACGAGTACAAATACATGATTCAAACCAAAATATAGTAAAAAAAGTGACGTAGGTTGTGGAAGCAAGTTTAAAATATTATTTCTAACCAAGATAATGAATAAAATGCTAGTAAAATGGTGAAAACGAGTATAAATAATTGAATATAACTGAAATACAGTATAGTATGAGCATACAATAAAACGAAAACGAGATAGATGGATAATCATAACCAAAATATGGTATAAAGTAGTCGTGCAATGGTAAAACGAGTAGATTGGGTGATTCCAACGAAATATGGTGTAAATGGCGTACAATAGTGAAATCGAGTAGGATGTGATTCTAATCGAAATAGTATAAATGGGAGTAAATAGGTGAAACCGAGTACAAATGCATGATTCTAACAAAAATGATACTGGTGTAGAATTATGGAAACGAGTATAAAAAAATGTATCCAACCAAAATAATGTATCAAATGTTCGTAGAATGGTGAAAACGAGTATAACTCATTGATTCTAACTGAAATACGGTATAGTATGAGCATACATGATGAAAACAAGTATTATATATGTAACTTTAACCGAAATGTGATATTAAGTGGTCACGAATAGGAAAAAATGAGTATAGATGGGTGATTCTAATAGAAATATGGTGTAAAATGGGCGTACAACGGTGAAAACGAGTATAGATAGGTGATTCTAATCGAAATATGGTATAGAATGGGAGTAAATTGATAAAACCGTACAAATGCGTGATTCAAACCAAAAATGGTAAAAAAAAGTGGCATAAGATTGTGGAAATGGGTATAAAAATATAATTTATAACCGAAATAATGTATCTAATGCTCGTAATAGTGAAAGCGAGTATAAACAATTGATTCTAACTGAAATACGATATAGTATGAGCGTACGTTAAAGAAAATGAGTATCAGAGGGTAATTATAACAAAATTTGGTTTTTAAAGTAGTCGTATAATTGTAAAAACGAGTATAGATGGATGATTATAACGAAAATATGGTGTAAAAAGGCCATACAATGGTGAAAACAAGTATAGATGGGTCATTCTAATTGTAATATCATATAAAATGGGAGTAAATAGGTGAAACCGAGTACAAATGCGTGATTCTAACCCAAAATAATAAAAACTGGTGTAGAATTGTAGAAAAGGGTATAAAAATGTAATCCCAACCAGAATAATGTATCAAATGTTCGTAGAATGGTGTAAACGAGTATAACTCATTGATTTTAACTGAAATACGATAGTATGAGCATACAATGATGAAAACGAGCATAAGGGTAAATATAACCGAAATATGATTCTAATCGAAATATAGTGTAGAATGGGAGTAAATTGGAGAAACCGAGCACAAAGGCGTGATTCTAACCCAAATATTATAAAATATGGCATAGATTTGTGGAAACGAGTATAGAAATATAATTTCTAACCAAAATAATGTATCAAATGCTCGTAGATGGTGAAAACGTGTATAAATGATTGATTCTAATCAAAATATGGTATAGAATGGGAGTAAATTAGAAAAATTGGGTACAAATGCGTTATTCAAACCAAAATATATTAAAAAAGTGGCGTAGAATAGTGGAAACAGGTATAAAAATATAATTTCTAACTGGAATAATGTATCAAATGTGCATAAAATGGTCAAAACGAGTATAAATAATTGATTCTAACTGAAATATGTTATAGTATGAGCATACAATGATGAAAATGAGTATTAGATGGGTAATAACAACCAAATATGGTACAAAGTAGTCGTGCAATGGTAAAAAAAGTATAGATGGGTGATTCTAACAAAAATATGGTAAAAATGGGCGTATAACGTGAAAAATGAGTATAGATGGGTTATTCTAATCGAAATATGGTATAAAATGGGAGTAAATTGGTGAAACCGAGTACAAATGCATGATTCAAACCAAAATATGGTAAAGAAAATAGTAGAATTGTGGAAACAAGTATAACAATATAATTTCTAACCGAACTAATGTATCAAATGCTTGTAGAATGGTGAAAACGAGTATAAATCATTGAGTCAACTGAAATACGGTATAGTGTGAACATACAATGATGAAAACGATATTATAGGATAACTATAACCGAAATATGTAAAGTAGTCGTACAATGGTAAAAACCGAATATAGATGGGTGATTCTAATGAAGTATGGTGTAAATGGGCATACAATAGTGAAAACGAGTATAGATGGGTTATTCTAACGGAAATATGGTATAAAATGAAGTAAATTGGTGAAACGAGTACAAATGCGTGATTCTAACAAAAATATAGTAAAAAGTGACGTCGAATAATTTCTAATAGAAATAATATATCAATGCTCGTAGAATGGTGAAAACGAATATAAATAATTGAATCTAACTGAAATATGATATAGTATGAGCATACAAAGATGAAAGTGAGTACTATTTAGGTAATTATAACCGAAATTGGTATCAAGTAGTCGCACAATGGTAAAAACCGAGTAGATATGGGTGATTCTAATAAAAATATGATAAAATAGAAGTACAATAGTGAAAACGAGTATAGATGGGTCATCCTAATCGAATTATGGTAAGAATAGGAATAAATTGGTGAAACCGAGTACAAATGTATTATTCTAACCAAAATATGGTAAAAAAAGTGATGTAGAATTGTGGAAACGGGTATAAAAATATAATTTCTAACAAAATAATGTATCAAATGCTCGTAGAATGGTGAAAACGAGTATAAATAATTGATTCTAACTGAAATGTGATATAGTATGAGCATACAATTAAGGAAAACCAGTAGTAGATGGGTAATTATAACCGAAGTATGGTATAAAGTAGTCGTACAATGGTAAAAACAAGCATAGATGGGTGATTCTAACGGAAGCATGGTCTAAAATGGGCGTACATTGGTGAAAACTAGTATAGATGGGTGATTCTAATCGAAATATAGTATAGAATGAGAGTAAATTGGTGAGACCTAGTACAAATTCATGATTCTAACAAAAATATGGTAAAAAAAGTGGCGTACAATTGTTAAACACATAAAAAATATAATTTCTAACCGACATAATATATAGAATGCTCGTACAATGGTAAAAATGAGCATAATTGATGTTTCTAACTTAAATATGGTAATGTATGAGCGTACAACAATAAAAACGAGTATTAGATGGGAATAGGTATAAAGTAGTCTTGCAATAGAAAAATGAGTATAGACGGATGATTATAATGAAAATATGGTGTAACATGGGGTGTACAACGGTGAAAACAAGTACAGATGGGTTATCCTAATCGAAATATAGTATAGAATGGGAGTAAACTAGTGAAACCGAGTTCAAATGCACGATTTAAACAAAATATGGTAAAAAACGAGTATAAATAATTGATTCTAAATTAAATATGGTGAAAATGAGTATAAAAATGAGTATTAGATGAAAACGAGTATAAAAACGAGTATAGAAATATAATTTCTAACAGAAATAATGTATCAAATGCTCGTAGAATGGTAAAAACGAGTAAATAATTGATTCTAACTTAAATATGGTAAAGTATGAGCGTATAATGATGAAAACGAGTATTAGATGGATAATTACTAAATAAAATATGGTATAAGTAGTCGTGCAATGGTAAAACGACTATAGTTGGGAGGTTCTAATAAAAATATAGTGTAAAAATGGGCGTACTATGGTGAAAACGAGCATAGATGGTAATTCTAATCGAATTATGGTATAGAATGGGAGTAAATTGGTGAAACCGGGTACAATTGCGTGATTCTAAGCAAATATATGGTAAAAACGTGGCATAGAATAGTGGAACGGGTATAAAAATGAATATATAACTCAAATAATCTATCAAATGATCGTTGAATGGTGAATACGAGTATAAATAATTGATTCTAACTGAAATACGGTATAGTATGAGCAAATAATGATGAAAACGAGTACTAAGATGGAAAATTATAATCTTAATATGGTATAAAGTAGTCATGCAATGGTAAAAACCGAGTATAGATGGATGATTCTAGCAGAAATATAGTGTAAAATGGACGTGCAATGGTTAAAACGAAGTATAGATGGGTGATTCTAATCGAAATATGGTATTAAATGGGAGTAAATTGGTGAAAGCGATTACAAACCGTAATTCTAACCGTATCATGTATCAAATGCTCGTACAATGGTGAAAACAAGTTTAAATAATTGATTCTAACTGAAATACGGTATAGTATGGGCATCCAATGATGAAAACGAGTATTAGATGGGTAATTATAACCAAAATATGGTATAAAGTAGTCGTACAAAGGTAAAAATGAGTATAGATGGGTGATTCTAACGAAACTATGGTGTAACATAGGCGTACAATGGTGAAAACAAGTATAGATAATTATTCTAATCGAGTTCAAATGCATGATTTAAACCAAAATATGGTAAAAAAAATTATCGTAGAATTGTGAAACGAGTATAAAAATATAATTTCTAACTGAAATAATGTATCAAATGCTCGTAGAATGGTGAAAACGAGTATAAATCATTGATTCTAACTGAAATGTGATATATGAACATACAATGACGAAAACGAGTATTATATGGGTAACTACAACTGAAATATGGTAGAAAGTAGTCGTGTAATGTTAAAAATCGAGTATATATGGGTGATTCTAACGAAAAGATGGTATAAATTGCACGTACAATAGTAAAAACGAGTATAGATGGGTTATTCTAATGAAATATGGTACCGAATGAGAGGTAAATTGGTGAAGCCGAGTACAAATGCATTATTCTAACAAAATAAGGTAGAAAAGTGACGTAGAATTGTGGAAACGGGTCTGTAAAATTAATTTTTATCCGAAAATAATGAATCAAATGCTCGTAGATCGAATGGACACGAGGTAAAATCATTGATTCTAACTGAAATACGATATAGTATGAATATACCATGATAAAAATGACTATATATAGGGTAACTCAACCGAAATATGGTAGAATGTAGTGTACAATGTTAAAAACTGAGTATAGTTGGATGATTCTAAAGAAAATATGGTTAAAATGGGCGTACAATAGCGAAAACGAGTATAGATGGATTACTCTAATCGAAAATATGGTACAGAATACGAGTAAGTGGTGACACGAGTACAAATGCTCATTCTAAGCAAAATATGTAAAAAGGGCGTATAGTTGTGGAAACGAGAATACAAAATAATTTTTTATGAAAATAATGTATAAATGCTCGTCGAATGGTGAAAATGAGTATAATAATTGATTCTAACTGAAATACATATATTATGAGCATACAATAATGATAAGGTGGGTAACTATAACCGAAATATGGTATAAGTAGTCGTACAATGGTAAAAACGAGTTTAGATGGGTAATTCTAACGGAAATATGGTGTAGAATGGGCATAAAACGGTGAAAATGAGTATAAATGGTGTATTGTAATCGAAATATGGTATAGAATGGATGTAAATTGATGAAACCAAGTACAAATGCATGATTCAAACCAAAATATAGCAAAAAAAAGTGACGTAGGTTTGTGAAGCAAGTTTTTAAAATATTATTTCTAACCAAGATAATGAATAAAATGCTCGTAAAATGGTGGAAAACGAGTATAAATATTGATATAATGAAATACGGTATATATGAGCATACAATAATGGAAAACGAGTATTAGATGGGTAATTATAACCAAAATATGGTATAAAGTAGTCGTGCAATGGTAAAACGAGTATAGATGGGTGATTCCAACGAAAATATGGTTGTAAATGGGCGTACAATAGTGAAATCGAGTATGGATGGGGGATCTAATCGAAATATAGTATAGAATGAGAGTAAATAGGTGAAACCGAGTACAAATGCATGATTCTAACAAGAAAATGATACTGGTGTAGAATTATGGAAACGGGTATAAAAAATGTATCCAACCAAAATAATGTATCAATGTTCGTAGAATGGGTGAAAACGAGTATAACTTATTGATTCTACCTGAAATACGGTATAGTATGAGCATACACTGATGAAAACAAGTATTAATATAGTAACTATAACCGAAATATGATATTAAGTGGTCACGCAATGGAAAAAAATGAGTATATATGGGTGATTCTAATAGAAATATGGTGTAAAATGGGCGTACAACGGTGAAAACGAGTATAGATGGGTGATTCTAATCGAAATATGGTATAGAATGGGAGTAAAATTGGTAAAACCGAGTACAAATGTGTGATTCAAACCAAAATATGGTAAAAAAAGTGGCATAAGATTGTGGAAATGGGTATAAAAATACAATTTCTAACCGAAATAATGTATCTAACTGCTCGTACAATGGTGAAAGCGAGTATAAACAATTGATTCTAACTGAAATACGGTATAGTATGAGCATACGTTGATGAAAACGAGTAATCAGAGGGGTAATTATAACAAAATTTTGGTTTAAAGTAGTCATATAATTGTAAAAACGAGTATAGATGGGTGATTATAACGAAAATACGGTGTAAAACGGCCATACAATAGGTGAAAACAAGTATAGATGGGTCATTCTAATTGTAATATCCTATAAAATGGGAGTAAATAGGTAAAACGGAGTACAAATGCGTGATTCTAACCCAAAAATAATAAAAATTGTGTAGAATTGTAGAAAAGGGTATAAAATATGTAATCCCAACCAGAATAATTATCAAATGTTCGTAGAATGGTGTAAACGAGTATAACTCATTGATTTTAACTGAAATACGATAGTATGAGCATACAATGATGAAAACGAGCATTATATGGGTAAATATAACCAAAATATGATTCTAATCGAAATATGGTGTAGAATGTGAGAAAATGTAGAAACCGAGCACAAAGACGTGATTCTAACCGAAATATTATAAAAATATGGCATAGATTTGTGGAAACGAGTATAGAAATATAATTTCTAACCAAAATAATGTATCAAATGCTCGTAGGATGGTGAAAACGTGTATAAATGATTGATTCTAATCGAAATATGGTATAGAATGGGAGTAAATTAGAGAAATCGGGTACAAATGCGTTATTCAAACCAAAATAAATTAAAAAAGTGGCGTAGAATAGTGGAAACAGGTATAAAAATGTAATTTCTAACTGGAATAATGTATCAAATGCGCATAAAATGGTCAAAACGAGTATAAATAATTGATTCTCACTGAAATATGTTATAGTATGAGCATACAATGTTGAAAACGAGTATTAGATGGGTAATAACAACCAAAATATGGTACAAAGTAGTCATGCAATGGTAAAAATGAGTATAAATGGGTGATTCTAATAAAAATATGGTGTAAAATGGGCATATAACGGGTGAAAACGAGTATAGATGGGTTATTCAATCGAAATATGGTATAAAATGGGAGTAAATTGGTGAAACCGAGTACAAATGCATAATTTAAACCAAAATATGGTAAAGAAAATAGTATAGATTTGTGGAAACGAGTATAACAATATAATTTTAACCGATACTTGTAGAATGGTGAAAGCGAGTATAAATCATTGAGTCTAACTGAAATACGATATAGTGTGAACATACAATGCTGAAAACGAGTATTATATGGATAACTATAATCGAAATATGGTATAAAGTAGTCGTGCAATGGTAAAAACCGAATATAGATGGTGATTCTAACGGAAGTGTGGTGTAAAATGGGCATACAATAGTGAAAACGAGTATAGATGGGTTATTCTAATGGAAATATGGTATAAAATGGGAGTAAATTGGTGAAACGAGTACAAATGCATGATTCTAACGAAATATAGTAAAAAGTGACGTCGAATAATTTCTAACAGAAATAATGTATCAAATACTCGTAGAATGGTGAAAACGAGTATAATAAATTGAATCTAACTAAATATGATATAGTATGAGCATACAATGATGAAAACGAGTACTATATGGGTAATTTAACCGAAATATGGTATCAGGTAGTCGTGCAATGGTGAAAACCGAGTATATATGGGTGATTCTAACGAAAATATGATGTAACCCATGCCCTGATTAGGGGCACGAGCACGTGGTTACGTCCAGCCTACGCCGCAGAATCGATGGTAGAACGCTGTCTAGGTCATCTACAAAAATTACACTAAACAGTAATAAGGTACCTGTACAGTATATACACTCCGAATGGAGGTGACATAGCAAATACAGTCTCAATCACAAGATAAAACTAAGGTAGATAGCACGGAAAAGAAATATGATAGATGTGAAAACAGAAAATAAGTTCAACATCCAATACAGTTAGAGAGAAACAAACAACATCATAGAGTCACAAAATATAAATATCAGCTACTACAGTCTAAAATAAAAGTTGGATCGCAGTCCAGGCAAACCTAACTAAGCTATACTACTCTGGGTATGCAAAGTCTAGTGGCTCAACTAACAGGCCACAGTCTTGGCGTAAGTCTCCATCTGTCTCGACCCTATAGTAGGTCGAGCAGCCTGCCTCAGAAACATCTGTCAACGGTATCCTGTCAGGAAAATGAGCAAGTACAAACACTAACAGCAGTTCCATATAAATTGACAAATTCTATAAGAGACAGTATAATGAAATACAAGACAAAGATATAGGAAAACATGGGAGATATTCGGAAGCCGAGTTACAATCCGTAAACCAAACAAGGACCGGGGTTGTAACCCTTCTACCGAACAGAACCTAGCCTCCAATCAAAGTTTAGTATAAAAGCATGTAGAATATATGAAATACGAGACAAAATCAACAGGAAATATATATCAAGATGTGAGTACTGAATAGGACGACAATATATATATATAGGATGACTTGGAAACTATTCGGAAGCCGAGTTACAACCCTTAAACCAAACAAGGACCAGGGTTGTAACCCTTCTCCTGAACAGAACTTAGCCTCCTATGATAAATAAATATAAATATATGACTTGAATTATTAGAGCGTTATGTGATCGGCTTGGGAAATATTACGGGACAGGCTATCCACTTGGCCCGACAATTACATAAAAATCTGAAAAGGGTCATGCAGGCCAACCTGGATAACGAGCACATAAATAAGATCTCGCTACAACCCTACGTGAGGTGAGAGTGGCGTAAGCACATGAATATAGTGACATGAGGCTTTGATCACATAGCCCCTAATGATTCCCCACCTCCGAATAGTATAATGGATCTGGACATGACACGAGATTCAAAAGCAGGGGGCCAGCCTACTCCCAAATCGATGTATATACAGTACAGAAAATAAGAAATATCGCGTACTAATATACCAAGAAAGTCCAGGAATAACATCTCATGTCATGATCCAACATATACTAGTCCGTGAACTATCGTGACTGAAAATCGAGTAAGACACTACAACTGAATCGGATATAGCAGATATCCAGACAATGAAAACTATTAGTGAATGTACTCGCCTGTGGTCCTGAGCTGATAAGGTGAATAAATGCTCAGAGTAATCATAGACCTAAAGATGAGATACCATGAGTCAACAGGGTTTAATAATGAAAGGAAAGCTAATCTAGTCATGATATGCAAGTCTAAGTCAAAACTAGGTCAAACTAAGTCGCACCAAGCTAAACTAGGTCATACTGAGCCAAAGTAGGTCACACTAGGACAACTAAGGTCAAACAAGATCACAGGAAGTCAATCCAAGTCAAACTAGGTCAATCTGGGTCAAAGATTGACTTATAATTGACTTTTGGTCAAAAAGTCAACTCTGGTCAACTCTGGTCAACACTGAGTCAACCATGGGTCAACTCTAGGTCAAACTAGTCAAATGTTGACTAATAGTTGACTTTCAGTTAACTGGTCAATTCTAGTTTGGTTTTGGGTCGATTCTAGGTCAAAACGTTGACTTGAAGTTGACTTTCGGTCAAAAAGTCAACTCTTGGTTAACGGGGGTCAAGACTAGCCTAAACTACCCTCATCTAGTCATTACCTACCTAGACAACCTAGGGGGCGTTTGGTTCGAGTTTTTGAGGCTTGGGAATGGGATTTGAATTCCTTACCCATGTTTGGTATGTTTAGGATTGGGAATGAGGAGGGAATAGGAGGGGGTTATGTGGGAAAGCTATTCCCATAGATGTGGGAAATCTATTCCCAAGCTCCCCCTTGGGAATAGATTTGCTTTCCTAGGAATGATGTTTGACTATTTTGTTTGGACGGTTATACCCTCTCTTTATTTTCAAATTTGTAACTCCTATCCCAAACATGTGAATCATCATGAAATTAGTGAAAGGGTATTAAAGTAAAACTAAATAAATTAATATTCCTATCCATGTGTGAACCAAACATGAAAATAATTTTTTTTTAAATTTTGAACTACTTATTCCCGACCTAACCAAACATGGGTATGGGAATGTTGAATTCCTTTCCCATGGGAAAGGAATTGAAAATCTATCCTAGGAATCCAAAAACTTGATCCAAACGAGCCCCTATTTCTAAGCCCATCTTAGAAGTCAAACTCAATATCTTAACTATACTCCATTACCTACATTTACCCTTCATAAGGTAAATACCAATACCTTACACATACCAAGGTAAACCACTATAACCTTGGAATACTAACCTAGGCTTCCTAGGATAGCTAGACACTAACCAACCTAAACATTACCAAGCATAAAAACCTAGTACCTAGCTCATCTAACCCATCTTATGACACATGTTGGTTATCCCAACATTACCTTACGATATAATATGCTAATTCCCTATTACTTCTTATAGCCTCTCACATACATACACACACAACCACCTAAGGGTTTTTGGGACTGTTTTTAGTATGGGAATTTGTTGAATGAATGAATAGGACTAAAATGATACATGGGGTGAATGCATATGTGAATGGTGATATGAGTGAATGTGTATAGGTAAGTGGATATGTGAGTGAATGAATGAATGGATTGATATATGAATATGGAATAATGGGGGAATGGATAGATGAATTTATGGAAGAATGAAGGATGTATGGAAGAGTGAATGTATGGGTGAATGATGAAATATGGATAGATGGATGGATGAATTGATTGAATGAATGGAAGAAAATGAAAGGAAGAATTAATGGATGAAGTGGGGCTGCCCATGGCTGTCCTCTCTCCCCTCTACACTGCAATATGCAGTACACAAAGCCACGGCTGCTGCTATTTGCATCTAAGGGCTGCCCTCCCTCCAACACACAACACAATAGTGTTAAATACTGCTGCTGCTAAGTAGCAGCCATGTTGCTACTGCCACTCTAAATCAATCCCCTGTAGGGGGGGGCACTGATACTGCTCCTACTGCTGCTGTTTGCAGCAGTGCACCCCCCATTCTCTCATTCCCCTCACTCCTTCTATCACTCTAACACTCTAATCCCCTTTCACTCTCCATTTCCTCTCTCAATCACTCCACCACTCTCTAACACTCTCTCTCCATCTCACTCTCGAAATCTCTCTCTACTCTCTCAAACACATTCTCTATACCAAATCTCTAACTCACAAATAAACACAATAGACACACACCCACCAATATATATATATATATTTTATATATATATATATATATATATATATATATATATATATATATATATATAAAATATATATATATAATATATATATATATATATATATATATATATTTTATATATATATATATATATATATATATATATATATATATATATAAAATATGTATATATAAAATATGTATATATAAAAAAAAAAAAAAAAAAAAAAAAAAAATATATATAAAATATGTATATACTAGTCATAACCCGTGCCCATAGGGCATGGTTCATTTAAGGTATTCCCCCTCAAAATCTTAGACCCCAAATTTTAAACGAACAATAATAATTTTGAGGCCCCAATCAAAATATTAAATCCCAACCACTGGATGTGAATTTTCTTTGGATTTCCCATAAAACCCCACTCTCAATAATGCTCATCCCAACCATTATGAGGCCCCCATCAAAATATTAAATCACAACCATCAAAATATTAAATCCCCATCTTTGGATTCCCCATAAAATCCCACTCCCAATAATGCTCTTCCCCATAAAACCCCACTCCCAATAATGCTCTTCCCCATAAAACTCCACAACCGTGATTCACCAAGATTAAATCCCAACCACTCTTTATCTTGGCACAGTCAGCCCTATGATTCAAAAACCTTTATGTTTTGTATAATAGATATATATATATATATATATATTTTGTATATATATATATTGTATATATATAAATATATATATATATATATATATATATATATATATATATATATATATATATATATATGAGGAAAATGTACCTAAGGTCGACCTTAGGTAAGTTACCTAAGGTCGACCTCATTTTCCTCACTTTACAACATTTTTTTCTTGAATTTTTTTTATGGGATTCATCTACACCTTATTGATTGGCAACATACCAAATTTTAAGAAAAAATAATATTGTTTAGCCCCCTATCTATCCCTTGCAAAATCGACGGTCTAAAACTTTGCTGCTACACCGTCGATTTTGCACCTTATTGATAGGGGGCTAAACAATATTATTTTTCTTGAAATTTGGTATGTTGCCAATCAATAAGGTGTACCCATAAAAAAAATTCAAGAAAAAAATGTTGTAAAGTGAGAAAAATGAGGTCGACCTTAGGTAACTTACCTAAGGTCGACCTTAGGTACATTTTCCTCTATATATATATATATATATACAATATATATATATATATACAATATATATATATATATATACAAAATATATATATATATATATATACCTTCCGGTTGATCGAATCTAGGAAAACTCCTCCCGATACGACACCGACACGTAGAGACCTCCAAATAGACACGAACGAGTCCTGAAGCTCCCCAAATCTAGCTAGCTCCTCCTCTTGATGAAAGTAGAGAAGAAAAGAAAGGGATTGAGTGGATAAATGGATTGATTTGATGGTGGAATGAATGGAGACTCTTCTCAAAATTTGGGAAAGAACAAGAGAGAGAAAATGGAGTGGATAATATCAAATGGCTCATTCCTATCCCCGCTTGCTATGGCCGGCCACATTAGTGCATAGGTGTCCCCATATTAAAAGTCCAAAAATCCCCCACTAGTCCAATTAATTAATATTAGGAAAAGGGTTTAAGGTTGAGGCTATTTTAGTCATGGTTTAAGTCTCTAATCAAACCAATCATATCCATGAATAATTAGTCTAACCCACTAACTAAAAATAATGTCATGTGGGCCATGTCTAACTAATGAGTGGGTCCTACTCGAGTCAAAGCTACCCCGGGTCCCCGATACAAGTCGAATTGAGTTGAAATTTGAACCCGACTCAAATAACCCCAAAACAATATCATAAATAATAAAATAAATTTCAAAATTATTCAAAAATGAAAAATAACAAAAATACCTCTGTTCTTGAAAACTGGGGGTGACAAATCTATCCACCTTAAAAAAATTTCGTCCTCGAAATTGAAACAAAGCAATCACAAAAGAACACATGCAGAAAATAATCCCTCTCAAATACTTCCAAAAAAAAATTTCAGCAAAATAAAAATCTCTTAAGGCACAACAACACTTGCAAATAAAAACTGTTACGTGTCCGACTCGGACATGAAACTAACACAAAATCTCACATATCAAAAGCCAAATCAACAATCACCAATGCAATAATATCAAAAATAATCAAAGAGGTCTAATGACCAAAATACCCTTGGACCAGAAATGATACTGAAAATATCCTAATCACATGGTTAGGCTCTAGGTCAAACAGTCTCTAGGGTTTCACTAGTAAAACATCAAAATCATAAGTCATGGCTTAAAATTTTAAAATGATTAAAATCTCCAAAATTAAAGCATGAATTAAATGACAATAATTAAATGACTAAAATTATAAAATTTAAAATTACTCTCAATTAGAAACTGGGTGCTACAAGTCTATCCACCTTAAAAAATTTCATCCTCAAAAATTAAGGTGGTAGTGCTCCTTATAGGTCAAACACCCCACAAACAAAATCTCAAAATCATGATGTTCGATAATCATATGTGTCTGTCCAAAATTATGATACTCAGAATCTCCGTCATGCTAGTGAGCAAGGCTACGATAATCACAGAGTCCTCGACTAAGGTACATACCTCTAGAATCATGGTATTTAAAATTTTTGCATTGCCGCATACTTGGCAGCAAAAACCTTAAATTCCTACACCCGAGAAATACGTCCATATCTGACTGTATGTTCTTACGATGCCTGCTAGCATGACCCTAGAGGATTCTAAAATCTCATAATCGAGGTGACCTAGCCCATATGACTTATCTCAGAAGAAAATTATATCACAAGAACAAAATTTTTATCAAACGATCAAGGAACAGATGGAATCGAATTTCAAGATAGTTATAAGGAGGCAATACGGAAATGAGATCGAAAGATTGGAACCTGCAATCTGCCCAGCTACTGCCTGACTGCCCTCAACTGTCATGGCAAAAGCACGCCCCTGCTGGCCTCCTCTAGCCTGCTGCACTTTGTCCTGGCCTCTTCGGATTCTACTATCATGGCAATCCCTCAGCTGGTGGTCGGGCACCCCACAGTATAGATATACGCCCAACCTCTTCCTATAGGTCTTCCGACTATGTTTCGGCTTTCCGCAGAAGCCGCACTGAGTAGTCTGCCTTTGGCCCTGTCCCTGGTGCTGGTGGGCACGTGCTGGTGCCTACTGAATATGTAACTGAGGCTGCTACTGAATCTGCCTCTACTGGAAGTGAGGGAACTTTGCCGGCCCTACACTAGAGCTCGCACCAAGAACATCGCTGCCCCTCTTCGGCTTGAGGTCGAAGTCCTCCTCTGTTATCTGCGCCTCCATCAGTATCTGCTCGAAGGTCGCATCGCGTCACCCGAAAGTACGAGTGCGAACCGCATGAATAAGGCCTCTCCGAAACTTGCGGGCCTTATACCCCTTATCCTAGATCAAATCTGGTGCAAACCTACTCAGACGGAAAAACTCCGCTGTATACTCGTCCACCGACGAGTTCCCCTGCACCAATCCGACGAACTGGGCCTCCAAAGCTATCAGAGCCACATCGGGGTAGAACTTCTCCTTGAAGAGCCGTATGAAGTTCTCCCATGTCAAACCTCTCACTGACGTATGAGGATCCGTACGAAACCACATCAAGGCGATGTCAAAGAACTGACTCGCCGCAGCTGTGACCCATAGTCCCCTCGGAACATCTACTAACTCCAGGCTCCTCTGGACATCCTCCAACCAGTCATCTGCATACAGGATATCCTCGGTACCCTTGAAGTCCTTTGGGTTCATCTTTCTGAAATCTAGGCATGTGCTAGGCCTCCTCTGACCCTGCTGCTGAACTGGGGTACCCTGAACTGTACCCGGTACAACCCTCTCTACTGCTGCCATCACCAGCTGGTGGGAGTTCTCTATGCTCTGCCGTAACACCTCTGTCTGGCGGTGCTGTGTCTCGGCCTGGGCCCTCTGGATCTGTAACATCTGCTGTAGAAGGGCCATCATCTACTGTGCATCAGTCGGTTGCGGAGGCTGCGGAGGAAGAGTCTCAGGAATGACTATAGATGGTCCCACTGTTGGAGGTGGAAGACCTCTTGGAACTGCCGCTGCTACTCCCGCTTGAAGGGCAGGAACTGAGGCTGCTGCTCTCTCGACTGCTACTCCCATAGCCGGAGGTGGAGGTCCTACTGGATCGGACCTCTCTGGAATTGCACTAGGCCCTGCTGCCTGAGAACGAGTCACTGTCATCCTGAAGACAAATTGAACCCAAGATATCAATATGGCACAAAATAAGATATTATCAAAGGAGGACAATTGAATTCAATACAAGAAGAGTTGTCATGGTAATCAAAAGATCATAATTATCCTAAAATGTGATTGAGTAACTCCTATCATATCCTAGATCCTATGTCCTAGTCGCAGGCTCATAATTAGTACTCTAAGTCGAGCACCATTACGAGATCGCACTAATGGCGACACTGACCTGCATGGGCCACCACAAAAATGTGTCACGACCCGCACCTTGATTAGGGGCACGAGCACGTGGTTACGTCCAGCCTACACCGTAGAATCGGTAGTAGAACGCTGTATAGGTCGTCTACAAAAACTACACTAAACAGTAATAAGGTACCTGTAGAGTATATACACTCCGAATGGAGGTGACATAGCAAATACAGTCTCAATCACAAGATAAAACTAAGGTAGATAGCACGAAAAGGAAATATGATAGATGTGAAAACAGGAAATGAGTTCAACATCCAACACAGCTAGAGAGAAACAAACAACATCACAGAGTCACAAAATATAAATATAAGCTACTACAGTCTAAAACAAAAGCTAGATCGCAGTCCAAGCAAACCTAACTAAGCTATACTACTCTGGGTATGCAAAGTCTAGTGGCTTAACTAACAGGCCACAGTCCTGGCCTAAGTCTCCATCTGTCTCGACCCTATAGTAGGTCGAGCAGCCTGCCTCAGAAATATCTGTAATATGTCAACGGTATCCTGTCAGGAAAATAAGCAAGTACAAATACTAACAGCAGTTCCATATGAATTGACAAATTCTATAAGAGACAGTATAATGAAATACAAGACAAAGATATGGGATAACATGGGAGATATTCGAAAGTCGAATTACAACCCGTAAACCAAACAAGAACCGGGGTTGTAACCCTTCTCCCGAACAGAACCTAGCCTCCAATCAAAGTATAGTATAAGAGCATTTAGAATATGTGAAATACGAGACAAAATCAACAGGAAATATATATCAAGATGTGAGTACTGAATAGGACGACAATATATATATATAGGATGACTTGGGAACTATTCGGAAGCCGAGTTACAACCCTTAAACCAAACAAGGACCAGGGTTGTAACCCTTCTCCTGAACAGAACTTAGCCTCCTATGATAAATAAATATAAAAATGTGACTTGAATTATTATAGCGTTATGTGATCGGCTTGGGAAATGTTACGGGACAGGCTATCCACTTGGCCCGACAATTACATAAAAATATGGAAAGGGTCATGCCGGCCAACCTGGATAACGAGCACATGAATAAGATCTCGCTATACCCTATGTGAGGTGAGAGTGGCGCAAGCACATGAATATAGTGACATGAGGCTTTGATCACGTAGCCCCTAATAACTCCCCACCCCCGAATAGTATAATAGATCTGGACATGACATGTCATGACACGGGATTCAAAAGCAGGGGGCCAGCCTACTCCCAAATTGATGTATATACATTACAGAAAATAAGAAATATCGTGTACTAATATACCAAGAAAGTCCAGGAATAATATCTCATGTCATGATCCAACATATACTAGTCAGTGAACTATCGCGACTGGAAATCGAGTAAGACACTACAACTGAATCAGATATAACAGATATCAAGATAATAAAAACTCTCAGTGAATGTACTCGCCTGTGGTCCTGAGCTGATAAGGTGAACAGATGCTCAGAGTAATCACAGACCTAAAAATGAGATACCATGAGTCAACAGGGTTTAATAATGAAAGAAAAGCTAATCTAGTCATGATATGCAAGTCTAAGTCAAAACTGATGGAACTGGGGATTCCCAGGACCCTTCCTTTGGTGTACGTATTGATCGATAGAAAGTTAAACATATCTAATACGTGTTTCTAACCCTTCATAGGCGGAAACTAGGGTTCACGAATTATACCTGCGGTGGAAAGGAGACAAGTAATTCCTGGCAATATCGAGTGGACGACCCCAAGATCTTCTGCACGTATTCCTTCCTCGAGTTGGACGTCATGTGGGCGACGATCTCCCAACCTTTTCTTCTTCTTGGCAGCACTTTTTTCTCTCTTTACGTGAATCACGAATTTAGAGAAAATTTCAGATTTCTGATCAGTAATCTGGCGGCCAAAGAATAGAGGATATATATAGGCTACGGCAGGGACCATGAGGAGAAATTAGGGTTAGGCCTCCTAACGGATCTGGATATCCCGTATTCAGCCCGAACACATAATCCAAGCCCATTAAGAATAGCTCGGTCCACTAATAAGCTATTGTTGCACTACCTTCCTAATCCCAAATTATGTTTGTGGGCTCCTTTTATTATATGCTCGTTTGGCTTCCCATGTTAAGATATCATATGTCCGTCGATCAAATTAAGTTACTGACAACTATATTGATTCGACATCTTTTATCCTTAAGTAGTACCGCTCAACTTTATTTTTCATGTCGGATATAATCCACCTACAGGGTTTACATGACAATCCTTATGAGCTCCTTAAGAGGACATCATCAACCAGATGTACCGGGATATGGATTCCATTTATAATCAACAGCCCATCATACATACAATGTTATTACCCAATTCATAGAGGTTGTTGATCCATAATGAATCTCACTCTTTTATGAGTCAAAGTAATGTACACTGCATATACATGTCCGTTATTATATCCGGATTAAGAGTACAAGCATCCATAATAACAGAGGTGTTTGTTCTCTTATGTAGTCAGTACAAAGAGAACAACCTTAAGTGGTCCTGTTCAATACACACAAAGTGTACTAGTGTAAACCTATAGTCAAGATAGACTAATACCAGATTACACTACATCCTTTCCAATAGATTGTCCAAGTCCATCTAGGTTGTGAACTATTTATATACTTCATAGGAAACTGATAATATGATCTTCTGTGTGACACCACACACCATATTATCTGTAATATAGAATATCAAATATTTGCATTAACACTTGCAATAAATACAATATGCAAACATTTGCGCATATGATTCTCATTCATAATTTAAGGAAATAAGATTACTACAAAAGTGATGCTTTTAGTATATAACCCTAACAATCTTCCACTTATACTCAAAGCATTACTTTTCAGTATACTGTTACAAATCTCCCACTTATACTTAAATCTATGCTGCTACACATCTGACTCCCATTTCCTCAACATGATTATCAAAAGCCTTAGCTGGTAAGCTCTTTGTAAAGGAATCAGCTAGGTTGTCGGTTGATGCTATCTTGATCACAGCAACTTTTCCTTTCTTTACGAAATCTTGTATCAGGTGGTACTTGTGCTCAATATGTTTTCCTATCTTATGGGCTCGTGGTTCCTTCGAGTTTGCAACTGCACCACTATTATCACAATAAAGTGTAATAGACTTAGGCAAACTAGGTACCACATCCAAGTCCAACAGAAAGTTTTTGAGCCAAACCGCTTCTTTGGCTGCCTCAGAGGCTGCCACATACTCGGCTTCCATGGTGGAATCAGCAATACATTTTGCTTGATACTCCTCCACACAATGGCTCCACCTCCCAAAGTAAACACATAACCTGAGGTAGATTTCCTGGAATCCCTATCTGACTAAAAATCTGAGTCTGTATACCCCAAGGGAACTAAACTATCTGCCTGGTAAACTAGCATATACTCTTTAGTCCTTTTCAGGTACTTCAAAATATGCTTTACGGCAGTCCAGTGCTCTTGTCCTGGGTTAGACTGATATCTGCTGACCATGCCTACGGCAAAGTAGATGTCTGGTCTCGTACATAGCATTGCATATATTAAACTTCCTACTGCTGAAGCATAAGGAACTGCTTTCATATTCTCTATCTCTTTAGGTGTCCTCGGACACTGCTCCTTTGATAGAGCAATTCCATGTCTAAAAGGTAAGAAACCTTTCTTAGAATTTTGCATACTAAAATGAGTTAGTACAGTATCGATATAGGAAGCTTGTGATAAGCCCAACATCTTTTTTTTGCGATCTCGTAGAACTTTGATCCCAAGGATGTGACCTACTTCTTCTAAGTCCTTCATATCAAACTGTTTGGATAACCATACCCTTACATCAGATAATACCTTTACATTGTTTCTAATGAACAAAATGTCATCCACATAAAGTACTAGGAACACCACCACGTTTCCGTCACACTTTCTGTATACACATGATTCATCCTGACATTGATCAAATCTATAGGATTTTATCACCTGATCAAAACATATGTTCCAAGATCTGGAAGCTTGCTTAAGTCCATAAATGGACTTTTTGAGCTTACAAACAAGATGCTCCTGGCCCTTTTCAATGAACCCGTCTGGTTGCTTCATATAGATGTCTTCCTCAAGACTTCCATTAAGGAAAGCTGTCTTGACATCCATTTGCCAAATCTCATAATCGAGATGAGCTGCAATAGATAAAAGAATTCGAATAGACTTAAGCATGGCTACAGGAGAAAAGGTTTCCTCATAATTGATATCCTCTCTTTGAGTAAAACCTTTTGCTACAAGCTGAGCTTTAAAGGTTTCAACCTTACCGTCTGATCCGCTTTTTCTCTTATAGACCCACTTGCATCCAATGGCTTTTATACCAACGGGTGGTTCTACAAGCTCCCAGACCTGATTAGAAACCATAGATACTATTTCAGATATCATTGCTTTTTGCCAAGACTCTGCATCTTTATCTTGGAGTGCTTCATTGTAGGTACAGGGATCATAATCTTGTTCCTCAGGGACAAAGTCTGACGACTCTCCCAAGAAAATATATCTATCAGGTTGTATCACAACCCTCCCACTACGACGAGGCACTATCGGTTGTGGTGTAACATTTGTGACACGTTGTGCAGTTATTTGTGGTTCATCCTCTTGTACTGTTGGTACTGAAGTACTTGGTGTCTCACGTCTCAGTTCTTCTAGAATAACTCTACTTGTGGGTTTATGGTTCATCACATAGTCTTCCTCTAAGAATCGGGCATTGGTGCTAACAATGACCTTCTGATCCTTAGGACTATAAAATGAACCTCCTTTCGTTCCTCTTGGATAGCCTACAAACAAGCGTACTTCTGTACGAGATTCCAACTTATCTGTTTTTCCATTCAGCACATGTGTTGGACTACCCCAAATGCGAACATGTTTCAGACTAGGCTTACGCCCAATCCACAGCTCTGTGGGAGTAAGAGGTACTGACTTAGAAGGAACCAAGTTCAAAATATAAGCTGCAGTCTCTAAGGCATATCCCCAAAACGAATCTGACAAATCCGAATAACTCATTATTGATCTAACCATCTCCATAAGAGTTCTATTCCTTCTTTCGGCTACACCATTCTGTTAGGGCGTTCCAGGTGCAGTCAATTGGGATGCAATCCCAACCTCTGATAAATAATCTTTAAACTCTCCAAAGAGGTACTCGCCACCACGATCTGATCGTAATGACTTGATACATTTTCCATGACGTTTCTCCGTTTCAGCCTTGTACTCTTTGAATTTCTCAAAGCACTCAGACTTACGGCGCATCAAATAAATGTATCCATACCTTGAATAATCGTCAATAAATGTGACAAAATATTCAAAACCACCTCTAGCTTGGATAGTCATGGGTCCACACAAATCAGAATGAACCAATTCCAACACATCTTTGGCCCTATACACCTTTGCCGTAAAAGGCCTTTTGGTCATTTTACCTTCCAAGCAGGATTCACAGACTGGTAGTGCCTCCACTTCCAATGAACTCAAAGGTCCATCTTCAACCAGTCTTTGAATCCTTCTTAGGTTAATATGCCCCAATCGTAAGTGCCAAAGATATATTTGGTTCATACAAGAAGGTTCTTTTCTCTTATTTAAGTTAGATGACATATTATTCATTTCCATAAGTTGCATTGTGGGCAAAATAGGATTAATGACATACAAATTATCAACCAATGCACCAGAACAGATAAAATGTTTATTCTTTCTAATAATAATATTGTCATTAAAATAAACAGAATATCCATCCTTAACTAACATAGAAACAGAAACTAAATTTCTTCTAAGTGAAGGTGCATAAAGACAATCTCTTAATGTCAAAGACTTATTTCTACCAAAAGATAAAGTAACATCTCCTAATGTAACGATCGATACTTTTGTAGCATCACCCATGAACAAGCATATCTCTCCATCACTGAGCCGCTTGGTTTCCTGGAACCCCTGCAATGTATTGCAGACATGATTAGTGGCTCCTGTATCTACACACCAGGTGCCGGTAGATAACATCGCTAAACATGTTTCAACTACTAGTAAATGAGATATACCTTCTTTGTTTCCTTGTTTGAGAAGTGGACAATCAGTCTTCCAATGTCCTGACCCTTTGTACTTGAAACATTTGCCTTTCAGCTTTTTTACCACGCCTTGAGGTCCCATGCCCTTCTTTGCTGAGTTTGCCTGTTTCTGAATGTTATTCTTCTTCTTACCGCCTTTTGGCTTAGAAGTAGAAGCCTTTTCAGAAACAAAAATATGACCACTCTGCCTAAAGAGAGATTCAGCATCCTGTAGCTCTTTTGCAAGTTCTGCCAAACTATACAACCTTTTGTTCATGTTGTAATTAAGGCAGAAATTGTCAAAACTTTTTGGCAGAGTCCCGAGAATAATATCGACCTGGGTTTCTCCATCGATTTCAGCTCCAAGGATCTCCATCTCATTCAGATGACCCATCATCTTGAGAATATGATCCCTTACTGGTGTACCCTCAGCCATTTTTGTATTCATCAAACATTTCATAGCAAACTGCCTAGCTGCTCTACTCTGATGTCCGAAGAGTTCCTTGAGGTTATACATCATGTCATAAGCTGTGGCCACGGCTTGATGCTGATGTTGCAGTACATTTGACATAGATGCCAGAATGTAACACCGCGCCATCTCATCTGCCTTTTTCCACTTCTTATAAGCCTCTTTGACCTCTTCATCAGAGTTAGCATCAGGCTTAGGTGGGCATTCCTCAACAAGTACATATTTGTACTCCTCAGTAGTCAGAACAATGTCCAAATTACATTTCTAGTCAATATAATTAGGTCTAGTAAGTTTGTTTTCTTTAAGAATCACCATAAGTGGACTGAAAGAACCTATTTTTTGAAATCCTGAGAATCACATAAATAAAATTATGTAGGGCAAAAAAAAAACTTTTTGAATTAACTAAATATTGATTCCCTCAAAACAATAATAAGAAATTCACCAACACCTTGAATACCATGAATTTAGCATGCCACGATAGTGTGGACGTATGCAAATTCAACTTTGTTCAAGTAGATTTTTCTTATTAATTTTACTATCATGTCAATATAACTTTATGACAAATAAAATTAATATGTTGGTCTTGCTCTGGTCATACAAATAATAGCAGTGATTCCGATGGGGAGGATACCATTATTTGTATCTAAGTGTATACCATTACTTAATACTAAGTCCATTACCTTGTAATGAGTTCCTTCAGATGGAGAAGTGAACACATACTAGGTAACTTTCTACAATTATTTCTAAGGAAGTTTGTACTGGTGATCCATAATTATTCTCATCCGATATGGAGGAAAGCACTAAAGCCAACACGCAAGTATAATTACATCACCTACAAACCAGTAATGGAGACCATAGGATTTATACTAAATAAAAATCCTCTTCCACTTAGTTATTTAATAATGAGGGTTTTTCTACTAGTTGATATTATGTCCATGTTATCCATTATTAATGTAGGCTTGGTTTTTCAAAAAAAACAAATACACAATAATAAACATACATAATCAGAAAAAGCAAAATGACAAAAATAAGAGAAAATATCCAACTATTATGGTCACCTTTGCTGCTCCATCCTCAACTATCCGATTCCAAAATCTGGCGCTGCACAGATCTATACGGGGTTTTTTTTCTTAGATTTTGGCTATCGATTCCTTCATCGAAAATCATCTGTCTGTCTCTAGATTGCTTAAAACTAGCATCTCATCCGGTGTCAGAAACAGCCACCACCGCCATCACGATTGATCAAAAATAATTAAAATTACATCAATCCTATGCCTCCCGAAGGAGTTAACACATAATCCAGATTGAAAAATTAAATTAATAAGCACGATCAACTCTCGTAATTTTAATTACATCCACAGCAACAACAACATCCATGACATGTCTGTGGTTTAAATAACACAATAAAAAAAACATGCATTGGACCATAATAGTTGGATCTAAGATGCCTGCAAAACCGAGTTAGAATAGATCTACATCTACCGACTATTACATAGCACAAGTTTTATTGGACAACATGGACGTATCAATCAATACGTAGATCCAAAGTGGCTCTGATACCAATTGATGGAACTGGGGATTCCCAGGACCCTTCCTTTGGTGTACGTATTGATCGATAGAAAGTTAAACAGATCTAATACATATTCTAACCCTTCATAGGCGGAAACTAGGGTTCACGAATTATACCTGCGGCGGAAAGGAGACAAGTAATTTCTGGCAATCTCGAGTGGACGATCCCAAGATCTTCTGCACATATTCCTTCCTCGAGTTGGACGTCGTGTGGTCGACGATCTCCCAACCTTTTCTTCTCCTTGGCAGCACTCTTTTCTCTCCTTAAGTGAATCACGAATTTAGAGAAAATTTTAGATTTCTGATCAGTAATCTGGCGGCCAGAGAATAGAGGATATATATAGGCTACGGCAGGGACCATGAGGAGAAATTAGGGTTAGGCCTCCTAACGGATCTGGATATCCCGTATTCAGCCCGAACACACAATCCAGGCCCATTAAGAATAGCTCGGTCCACTAATGAGCTATTGTTGCACTACCTCCCTAATCCTAAATTATATTTGTGGGCTCCTTTTATTATATGCTCGTTTGGCTCCCCATGTTAAGATATCATATGTCCGTCGATCAAACTAAGTTACTTACAACTATATTAATTCAACATCTTTTATCCTTAAGTAGTACCGCTCAACTTTATTTATCATGTCGGATATAATCCACCTGTAGGGTTTACATGACAATCCTTATGAGCTCCTTAAGAGGACATCATCAACCCGATGTATCGGGACATGGATTCCATTTATAATCAACAGCCTATCATACATACAATGTTATTACCCAATTCATAGAGGTTGTTGATCCATAATGAATCTCACTCTTTTATGAGTCAAAGTAATGCACACTGCATATACATGTCCGTTATTATATCCGGATTAAGAGTACAAGCATCCATAATAACAGAGGTGTTTGTTCTCTTATGTAGTCAGTACAAAGAGAACAACCTCAAGTGGTCCTGTTCAATACACACAATGTGTACTAGTGTAAACCTATAGTCAAGATAGACTAATACCAGATTACACTACAACCTTTCCAATAGATTGTCCAAGTCCATCTAGGTTGTGAACTATTTATATACTCCATAGGAAACTGATAATATGATCTTCTGTGTGACACGACACACCATATTATCTACAATATAGAATATCAGACATTTGCATTAACACTTGCAATAAATACAATATGCAAACATTTGCCCATATAATTCTCATTCAAAATTTAAGGAAATAAGGTTACTACAAAAGTGATGCTTTTAGTATATAACCCTAACAAAAACTAGGTCAAACTAAGTCGCACCAAGCTAAACTAGGTCATACTGAGCCAAACTAGGTCACACTAAGACAACTAAGGTCAAACAAGGTCACAGGAAGTCAATCAAAGTCAAACTAGGTCAATCTGGGTCAAGGGTTGACTTACAGATGACTTTTGGTTAAAAAGTCAACTCTGGTCAATACTGAGTCAACCCTGGGTCAACCCTAGGTCAAACTAGCCAAATGTTGACTAACAGTTAACTTTCAGTCAACTGGTCAACTCTGGTTTGGTTTTGGGTCGATTCTAGGTCAAGCGTTGACTTGAAGTTGTCTTTCGGTCAAAAAGTCAACTCTTGGCCAACGGGGGTCAAGACTAGCCTAAACTACCCTCATCTAGTCATTGCCTACCTAGACAACCTATTTCTAAGCCCATCTTAGAAGTCAAACTCAATATCTTAACTATACCCCATTACCTACATTTACCCTTCACAAGGTAAATACCAATACCTTACACATACCAAGGTAAACCACTCTAACCTTGGAATACTAACCTAAGCTTCCTAGGATAGCTAGACACTAACCTACCTAAACATTACCAACCATAAAATCCTAGTACCTAGCTCATCTAACCCATCTTATGACACATGTTGGTTATTCCAACATTACCTTACCATATAATATGTTAATTCCCTATTACTTCTTATAGCCTCTCACATACACACACACACAACCACCTAAGGGTTTTTGGGACTGTTTTTAGTATAGGAATTTATGGAATGAATGAATGAATAGGACTAAAATGATACATGGGGTGAATGCATATGTGAATGGTGATATGAGTGAATGTGTATAGGTAAGTGGATATGTGAGTGAGTGAATGAATGAATGGATTGATATATGAATGTGGAATAATGGGGGAATGGATAGATGAATTTGTGGAAGAATGAAGGATGTATGGAAGAGTGAATGTATGGGTGAATGATGAAATATGGATAGATGGATGGATGAATTGATTGAATGAATGGAAGAAAATGAAAGAAAGAATTAATGGGTGAATATGGATGAAGTGGGGCTGTCCATGGCTGCATGGCTGTCCCCTCTCCCCTCTACACTGCAATATGCAGTGCACAAAGCCACTGCTGCTGCTATTTGCATCTAAGGGCTGCCCCCCCTCCTACACACTACACAGCAGTGTTAAATACTGCTGCTGCTAAGTAGCAACCATGCTGCTACTTCCACTCTAAATCAGTCCCCTGTGGGGGGGGGGACTGATACTGCTCCTACTGCTGCTGTTTGCAGCAGTGCACCCCCCCATTCTCTCATTCCCCTCACTCCCTCTATCACTCTAACACTCTAATCCCCTTTCACTCTCCATTTTCTCTCTCAATCACTCCACCACTCTCTAACACTCTTTCTCCATCTCACTCTCGAAATCTCTCTCTACTCTCTCAAACACATTCTCTATACCAAATCTCTAACTCACAAATAAACATAATAGACACACACCCACCAATATATATATATATATATATATATATACAAGACACATTGATGTTACCCACACCGAAATCTCTTACGTTGCTAACAGATCCCCCGAAGCGCGGACCACGCTCAACCTCGCCAGAGCGATCCTCAAGTCCAGACTTAAAGTCGAAACGAAATTCTAGAAACAAAAAGCTAGACTTAATTGGGATAACGAAGGGGACCGCAACTCTAACTTCTTCCATGCCTGCGTTAAAGGCCGCAAACAACAGCTCAACCTCCATCGTATCTCCGATAACAACGGTAACCAGCTGAAGGACCAGCAAATGATTCAAGAGGCTGTGGCTAACTTCTTCTCCAATCTCTTCTCCAAAGAAGCGGTCGTCTTGGACGAGGGAGTGCTGGCGGAGATCCCTAGCATCATCACCGAACAAGAGAATGAGCAGCTCCTTTCCCTCCCCTCCGCTGCCGAGGTGCAGACCGCGGCATGGGATCTAGATGAGCACAGCTCTCCCGGACCTGATGGCTTCAGCGGGGTATTCTACAGACATTGCTGGGACATCATCGGCCCAGACTTTTTTGAGGCTTCAGTTGCCTTCTTTCAAGGAGCTAGATACCCTAAATCCTTATCCAGGGCTAATCTCATTCTTATCCCTAAAATAGACAACCTAGAAACCTTCAAAGACTTCCGCCCCATAAGTCTATGCAACTTTGCCAACAAAATCATCGAAAAAATTATTACTCACCGAATGACGAATCTTCTGCCTAAAATTATATCCGAGGAGCAGAGCGGTTTTGTGAAAGGGCGTAGCATCGTGGACAACATCCTGATCGCTCAAGAGATGGTCACTTACATAAAATTCCTGGCTAGAGGGGGGAACATCGCCATTAAGCTGAACATGGAGAAAGCCTACGACCGCCTCGACTAGCAATTCATGATCTGGGTTTTCAGGGCTTTTGGCTTCTCTGAACCCTGGATTGACATCATCTTCAGGTCCATCAACAATTCCTGGTTCTCCACCGTAATCAATGGCCAGGCCGATGACTTCTTCATCGCTAGCCGTGGCGTCCGCCAGGGGGACCCTCTTTCAGCCACTATCTTCATCATCACTGCTGAGGCCCTCAGCAGAAACCTTAAGAGCATACCCCACACCCCGAGGTTCTACCACTTTCATACCACTACCAGCTGCCCCATCATCATTCACCTTGCTTACGCTGACGATGTCCTCATTTTTTCCTCCGAAGACATCGGCTCTCTCGAGGTGGTCCTTCAAACGCTGAACAGGTACACCAGATGTTCCGGACAAAGAATCAACAACAACAAGAGCGTAATCTACACCCATCACAAAACGGACAGGTCACACTTTGTGATACTCTCCAACCTGACTTCCTTTGCCATAGCATACCCCCCTTTCACCTACTTGGGGTGCCCATTAGTCTATGACAAGGCCAACTCAGGTATCTTCGAGTACATGGTCAGTGCCATCAGGAAAAGGATCGAGGGGTGGCACAATGCCACCCTCTCGCCTGGAGGTAAGCTGATTCTGATCAAGCACGTCCTATCCACTATTCCTATTTACACCCTGGCGGTCTGTAACCCTCCCAAGAAGGTTCTCGCTTCGCTTGAATCCCTATTCGCCCGCTTCTTCTGGGGCCACAACAAAGGCAAAGACAAGCATCACTGGACCAGCTGGACCACTATGGCTAATCCCACCCTCGAGGGCGGTATAGGATTCTGTAGATTGGAACACATCACCGACGCTTGCTCAATGAAGTTATGGTGGAAACTGTGCACGGACAATTCAATTTGGACTCGTTTCATGCAAGCGAGATACTTCCGATATTCCTACCCTGGAACGGCCTCAGTCAACAACCGTTCATTGTCATCCTAGAGACGCATTACCCACGGCCGTCAGCTTGCCGACCCCCTCACACACATCCAGCTGGGCAACGGCCACTCATCGATGAGCCACGATCGTTGGCTGGGTAGGAACCTCTGGCACCCTCCCGTGTCCCCTTCGTAGGAGGGCCAGATTCGCAAGCTTTGGGATCCCACGTCCGGATGGATCTGGGACCGTGTCAGGATCTGGCTCGGCCCAGCGGCTGTCGCCTGTCTCGCCACTGCGAATCTCCGCCTCTCCGACAGTCCGAACATCACGAGATGGTCCCCTAACCCAGACGGCCAGTTCTTACTGTATTCTGCCAGGTCAGTCGCCCGCGGTATCGGGACACCATTACCCCTCATCACTCTTTCTGGCACGCGTACATCCCCACCAAATGGTCAATCCTTATATGGCGTGCCCACCTTCGTAAGCTCCCCACCGACGACGCCCATCACCTCGTTTGGCTACAGCCTAGCTTCGAGTTGCCATTGCTGCACTTCCCCCCAAGCCGAATCTGCAGAGAACATCCCCACCTCAGTGATCTGGCCAAGAATATTTGGGCGAGTCTCAGCAACAAGTTTAGGAAGGCCCTCCCCCTAAGGGCTTCAACGATCTCCTGTCCAGCTGGGGCGTTTCCTACGGACATCAGATCGTCGCAGCCACGGGTATTTGGGTCCTGTGGAAAAACAGGAACAAGTTCCGATACGAGGGCCGACATCTTCCACCCCCCCCAACTGTACAGAGAAATCAGCAGACAGATCCTAAGATCCGAGACGCTGCTCGTACTCCACGACCAAATTCTGGGAGACCCTAGATTAGTCTCTGTATCTTGTTCTGTTTTGTCGGCTTGCCTAACAGT
>JANAVB010039019.1:135577-216187 GCA_029216955.1 Iris pallida | reverse complement strand
CCTTTTGGTTATAATTAACAATTTTATACTTGATTCATTCATGTATGTCATACTGTTCAGTAATAGTTAGAATCAATTATTTATACTCATTTCACCATTCCACGAGCATTTTATACATTATTTGTTTAGAAATAACATTTATACCCGTTTCCACAATTATGCCACTTTGTTATTACCAATTTGGGTTGGAATCACGCATTTGTACTCGGTTTTACCAATTTGCTCCTATTCTATACCTTTTTTCGATTAAAATAACCCTATATACACGTTTTCACCATTGTACACCCAATTACACATATTTTCGTTAGAATCGTCCATCATACTCTTTGTACCATTGCCGATACTTTATTCCAAACTTCGGTTGTAGTTTCCATCTAATACTCGTTTTATCGTTTATGCTATACTGTATCGTATTTCAGTTAGCATCAAATTTATCTTTTTCACCATTCTACGAGCATTTTGAAACATTTTGGTTAGAAAAAACATTTCAATATTTTCACAAATCTACGCCCCCTTTTTTTACCATATTTTGGTAAGAATATGCATTTGTACTCAATCTCACCAATTTTCTCCATTTCTATGCCATATTTCGATTAAAATAACCCTCCAATACTCGTATTTACAGTTGTACGTCCATTTTGTACTATATTTTCGTTATAATCACCCATCTATAGTCGTTTTTACCATTGCATGACTACTTATACCATATTTCGGTTATAATTACACATCTAATGCTCGTTTTGTCATTGTATACTTATACTATTTCGTATTTCAATTTGAATCAATTATTTATACTCGTTTTCACCATTTTATGAGCATTTGATTAATTATTTCAGTTAGAAATTATATTTTCTATCCGTTTCCATAACTTGACGCCACTTTTTTAATCATATTTTGGTTAGAATAATGCATTTGTAGTCGGTTTCACCAATTTACTTCCATTCTATACCATATTTCGATTAAAATAACCCATCTATACTCGTTTTCACCGTGTACGCCCATTTCATACCATATTTCTGTTAGAATCACCTATTTATACTCGTTTTTACCATTGCACGACTACTCTATACCATATTTTGTTACAATTATCCATCTAATACTCGTTTCGTCGTTGTATACTCGTACTGTACCGTATTTGAGTTATAATCAATTAGTTATACTCGTTTTCACCATTCTACGAGTATTTAATGCATTATTTCGGTTGGAAATAACATTTCTATACTCGTTTTCACTTGCATTTGTACTCGGTTTCACCAATTTGCTCCCGTTCTATACCATATTTCGATTAAAATAGCCCTCCTATACTAGTTTTTCCCGTTGTACGCCCTTTTTACACAATATTTTCGTTAGAATCACCCATCTATACTCGTATTTGGCATGCATTGCAGGACTACTTTATAGTATATTTCGGTTATATTTACTCATCTAATACTCGTTTTCATCTTTGTATTCTCATATTATACAGTATTTCAGTTACAATCAATTATTTGTACTCGTTTTCACCATTCTACGAGCATTTGATACATTATTTCGGTTAGGAAAAACATTTCTATACTCGTTTCCACAAATCTAAGCCACTTTCTTACCATATTTTGGTAAGAATCACGCAATTGTACCTGGTTTCACCAATTTACTCCCATTTCTAAACCATATTTCGATTAAATAACCATCCTATACTCCTTTTTTACCGTTGTACGCCCATTTTACACCATATTTTCGTTAGAATCACCGATCTATACTCGTTTTTACTATTGCACGACTACTTTATACCATATTTTGGTTACAATTAACAATTTTATACCCGATTTTATCATTGTATGCTCATACTATACAGTATTTCAGTTAGAATCAATTATTTATACTCGTTTTTCACCATTCTGCGAGCATTTGGTACATTATTTCGTTTAGAAAAAACATTTTTGTACCTGTTTCCCCAATTCTACGCCACTTTTTTTATACCATATTTTGGTTAGAATCATGCATTTATACTCGGTTTCACCAATTTACTCCCATTCTATACCTTTTTCGATTAAATAACCCTCCTATACTCGTTTCTACCATTGTACAGCCAATTTACACCATATTTTTGTTAGGATCGCAAGTCCAAACTAGCAATTTGTATAGTCTATCTCTTCAATTATGTTTGATATAATTCACCTATTTATCCTTTCCAATTCACATCGATCACAAGGTTGTCTAGCATAACAATATGTCATATCCCAATCTCACGCAAGTCTGATTATCCACGGTAGACATGAATCACCATGCCAATGTTCCCGCGGGATAATCGTCCTCATCATAACGTAACTCTTGTATTGGGTATAGACTAACTCATTCTCGATACATAGATTGGGTCTACTCAATCCTCAAGTTTTACTTAATCATCGATCGCAAGTCCGAACAATCCTCGAATTCACCTTCGCTTCAAACCACAAATCGAATTAATCCAAATTGCCATGCCCTGATCTTCTGAGTTGATCATTCCCGCTGGACATGAATCACCGTGCCAATGCTCACACGAATTCATCTCCCCAAGTCAGACATAACGCATGTGTGAGGCTGGAGTTGCGCTCGCACAAGACAAGATCGTTGACATTGTGGTTATCGACGAACAATCAAGACACTTCCATTTTCATCCAAACATTCCTTCTTATAAAAATCCCAAGCTTAACATCCATCGAAACAATAACTTTTAATACGATCATCATTCATCCAATCAGAGTACCCCCCTAGTTATCGTACATCGATCTTTGATACGCCTCAATACCATCGATGACGTACATAACCTGACGATCTTCCTTAGCAACGAAATCTGAGTCGTGCAACTTAATTCCTCAATTTGCATTGTTCCATGCTAACTCAAGTTATTGAGCGACAACCATTCTAAATCCTTAGTCATTCTTCGTATCTTCAAACCAACGTTCATGCATGCTATCTTCCATTCGTGCTATCATCAATCCCGTCCATGAGTATTTTACCTCAACTCAAGTTTCATTCTATTCGACTATTCCGAAATCGCACGTACGATCCACCAAGGTTTTTCGACCAAGATGTCCATTCGTTTTATCATTCCGAATCTCTATTCAACTGTTTCATAATTTGCACTACACATTCACAAATCTTTCGAGCGATATCTCGTTTGAGAACCTCAAAATTTCGACCAACTAAGCGTTACTCGTTCTGAGGCTTTGCGTGATAACACCACTTGCGGATATACTCGTTGCTACCCGTAAAATCCTTAGTTTCGTTCGAACAATTTTCAAGACGTCCATACACCACTCATGGTTTGAGCAACTCGACTAATCGCCAAAACTCACTCTTATTCTTCTTCGAGACAATTGCATACACCACTCGGGGTCAAGTCATTCTACTAATCCTCAAAAAGATCATTCAATTCACAATCGACACGTTCGAATATACGTTCGTCCATTCCTCAAAATCTAAGAACCATTCCCTGTGTTTGTCTTAGCGTTGGTCTGATAGCGTCTCTATTGATATAGACTATAAGTCTAACTTATTTTTGTCCGAGCGATAGCCAATCTCGCTCGCGAACTTGTTCGCACAAGAGGTTCTAGGTACGCGATACTCGGCACAACTTAGCCAAAAGGCTGTGTGCATAGCCATCCCGTTCAAACTATACTTCGGTCTCGTACACTCGTTCGCTATTGTCAGCGTAAGGTTATTCAGGTACGCACAACATTTGCTAACTTCAGCATAGGTTCCTTCCAACTCAAGTTCGACACAGTTCGACATAAAGGCCTTCACATTTCGATCCCGTTCAACCGAATACTTGTACGAGCTTTTGAAAATATTAGACTTATAGTATGGAACATCCCAAGGTGCAACGATAGAGAGCATACACTTCTTTTATCCACAATCGAGCTTTCAAAACTGAAAGAACTAAAATAAAGTCCAAGGACGTAAAGCCGTGATCTGATAACAATCTGTCACGCCCCGCTCCCAGAGGAACGATCGTCCTCCCTAAGGCGTGATGCCGTATGAGCCTAGGTTGCGCTTGTGCAAGGTCAAGTCCAGAAACGACTGATTGAAGCTAGGCCACAGAGTCGCACAGAGTGTCCTCATTTGCAGCGGAAAGTAAATGAACACAAACTAAAACGAAGTCATTACACTTTATTGATGATCAAGAAATATTACAAGCGGCGCTAGGCTGAGATTACATTTCGCTCAAGCTCCATCTCCGAAACATAAAAGGCGTGCCAAGTGGCTAACAAGATGGAATGATTCATGGCGATGTTCTGATACAATATGTCTTGTATATGGTGCTTTAGTTCCTTTGCAATGCTCCAAGTCTTCAGAGTTAGCTCCACGCCTTAGCACGTTCGAAGAAAGTCTCCGCACCCGACGAGGTTCTCCCGTAGGCTGCAAACAATCTATGCGGTTATCAGTACATTATTATGCACTGGTGGGGATGCTAGCTCGCCCAACTCGCTATCATTACCAAACACGTTTAATTTACTTTTGTGCACCATCTATCATTTATTGTCTTACTAATCTTGCCTTAGGATCAGTTTCATGGCATATAATATCAAGCCTATCTCGTATTTCCGATATCAAGTGTCACATGTGAATAGCATTCGCAACTTACCATACGATCTTCCCTGTCCAAGGTAAACCAAGTTAGCCAACATATTATACGTAAAGACTTAATGGATAAGTATTCCAAAGTGTCAAGGGCATGTTCCACTCTCAGGTTCTACGAAGTATTCTAGTTTTGTCAAGATGTGTTGTGATCAAGCTTTGTTCAATGTTCATTCAGTTACTCAGTCGTTCAGCTTACTCAAGTTGTTAGTATGTGTTGTACTCAAACGTTGTTCAGATGCATTTCATTTAGTAACTTAGCATGTTCAGCTTACTCAGATTACTTGTTTTAATACAAGTTCTCGCACGTGGATTGCCGTAATCGAGCCAACTTAATCTATATGCACCGATCGCTGGCAGCACAAGCTATTTTGGACTATCTTTCTTGGTATCGTGGTTCCCTATCAACCGGTGATGGCTGGTACATCCTGATAGGCCACACAATACCCAACTTACATCTCTTAGGTGGCCGAGCCTGCACCCAAGCTGCCTGTAAGCCATGATTATGCCTAGGCCGGCCACGATGTCGTTGATCGTTGCCTTGTAATCCTTATTCATTTCTTTCCATCGTGTACCGAGTTGTCCGCGACTATTTCGTATTGTCTTGTCATGTTTAACTTAACGGGAGCTATGGGCTGTCTTTGAGCCGTAGTCGATTACCGACTAGGTTGGCGGTGGCATCCGTGCAGCGCGGGTAGCGAGCCCCGTTGCACGTTCCTGTCATACCGGTCGCTAATCCTTCTTGTCTTCTCTTATGCCTTTCTTTTCATTCATTCATTCATTCATTTCTTTTTTTCACTTGTTCATTCGTTCATTCATTCATTCATCTATTCGTTGATTCATTCATTCGCTTATTCTTTCATTTGTTCATTCATTCATTATGCAGCTCCCTGTACGGGAACCGCCTTGGCGACCCATTGGTCCCGAAGTCTTACGATGTTTCTATACTCTGCTTGGAATGACTATGTTGATAGTCTTTCTGCCTCATTTTAGTAAACCATTCATTATTTCATGTCTCAAGTTGTGGTACGATCTAGGGACTAGCATTTCATTCATAATTGAACGCACAAGTAATTTCCCAAGTTTATTTCCATGTTCTACACAAGCATACAAGATGAGATTATTCCCTTAGCTAGGTACGTTGACTCATTTTATTAGCATGCACAGTGTTATCGCCTATTGTCTGTATTATTACGTGTCTAGGCTAAATAAAGACAGGTTCATCGGAGCCACCCACCTTAGCGATGATCGCATCGGCCGAACGAGACTCCGAACGCGCCTTTGAAAGTCTAAGTCTCGATTCTTCTTGAAGGGCCAACTTAACACTTGCATCGATTCACATCGATACTTCATCGGGTCGACGCAACTCTTCGAGTCAATGATTCATTTGAGTTGTTGCATATGCCGCTTGAATCGGCGTTCCGCTAGGGCGGAGCTGGTCGTTACATAATACACCACTCAAAGTAAGTCTCGTCCTCGAGACTTCCTGAGTGCACGTCATCCTATCATTCCATAACTCATGTCGTATGTGTACCTTAGACAATTCCCATCGAATGACTTTATTCTTCGATGGCATCGAACTGTACTCGGGTATCTTTCTAAGTTTCGTGTCGCATGCGTTTGATAAATTTTATCGAATGACTTTACCACTCATTCGAGAGTTGATGGTACCCACTCAGTCATCGTGTTTCTATGACTTGGTCAATATTGTGCCCTATCGTGGGACTATAATGGTCATACGAGGTGTGTTATAATTCGTCAAACATGAGGGCCATAGGCTGAGGCTAACTCACACATCCATTCATTCATGCACATCTCAACATATCCACTTGCAGCTGCATTTGAGTTCATCATATCGCTGAGTTTGGATCGTACACATATTCAAGGCGTCCCCCGAATATATACATTTCAACCAAGCTTAGCGATAGCGAAGTCAAACAAGCTACTCGTGATAGTTTCGAATTGCTGATCGTTGTAGTAACTCGATTAAAACTGAACTCCAGTTTGTTTCACTATCGTATATCTCGATCCTCGAGATGACCCGATTCATTTCTCAAGTGTTCTTGTCTATGAAATCAATACGATTTCTTCCTAGCAGAGTCGACCAAGGTTCAAGTAATTCTCATCCGATCCAAAACCAAACATTTCACTATTATCAAGTATGTCTTCCTATCAATGATTCACATTGGTTATCCCAACTTTTCTTGCTTATAACCGATTTCTATCATTTACTTCGATCTGGGGCTGATATCATTGTCGCTAACGTATATTCCTAGTTCCATATCCTAACTCTAAGTCTTGTTGCTCCAGATTTATCGTCCGTCCGAATGTTACTCTAAAGTCGGTCACATAGGTTCAATCACTCGGTATAGGATCAGCTCACAAGGTCATAGTTACAAGTCAAGTTCTTGGTTCATCGTGCAAGTTCGTTGCACGACATTCGTCCCAATCCTATGGTTAACCATTGTTCGTTCGTTTGGGATACTCGACCCAAGCTCGTTTCACTCAAATTTCTAAACATCGAGCAGTGTTCATCCTATTCGCATCAAGACATTCTTCACACGAGGTCCGAGTCCGTTAAGCAAAGTCATCTTACAATAGGTTCTCCTTAACCAAATCCTACCACACGTCCAAACTAGCAATTTGTATAGTCTATCTCTTCAATTATGTTTGATATAATCCACCTATTCATCCTATCCAATTCATGTAGTCGAACACAAGGTTGTCTAGCATAACAATATGTCACATCCCAATCTTACGCAAGTCTGATTATCCACAATGGACATGAATCACCATGCCAACATTCCCGCGGGATAATCGTCCTCATCAGAACGTAACTCTTGTATTGAGTCTAAACTAATTCATTCTTGATATGCAGATTGGGTCTACTCAATCCTTAAGTTTTACTTCGTCTTCAATCGCAAGTCCGAACAATCCTCGAATTCACCTTCGCTTCAAACCACAAGTCGAATCGATCCAAATTGCCACGCCCTGATCTTCTGAGTTGATCATTCACGCTAGAAATGAATCACCATGCCAACGGTCACGCGGAATCATCACCCCAAGTTCGACGTAACGCATGTGCGAGGCTGGAGTTCTGCTCGCACAAGAAGAGATCGTTGATATTGTGGTTATCGACGAACAATCAAGACACTTCCATTTTCATCCAAACATTCCTTCTTATCAAAATCCCAAGCCTAACATCCATCGAAACAATAAATTTTAACACAATCATCATTCATCGAATCAGAGTACTCCCGAGTTATCGTATATCGATCTTTGATACGCCTCAATCACTACCAAAATACAGTAAATTAGCGATGGCACATTAGCGACGGATAATTTTCGTTAGCGTTAGCTACAAATTTGTGGCAAATAACCGACAGAGTACCGACGACTAGCCGATACAATTTTTATTTTATTTTAAGGGGAAGAAAAGGACGCTCATCCGTCGCTAGGGTGTCGGAGATATAGCGACGGATAAGTAGCCGTCGCTATGCAGTCGATTATTTGGCGGGAATTATTGGGATAAATGGCGGGATAATTCTTCGACTACGTAGCGACGGATATTCCGTCGGCAAGTATCTAAAAGAGCGACGGACTAGCGACGGATACAATCCATCGCTAGTCCGTCGCTAAATAAAGGGCCCAGACTTAAATTGAAACGACGGAGGAAACTTTTCATTCCCCCCAAATTTTATTCTCTCTCATTTCTTTCCCTCTCTCCCGCGGCGGTCGGCGACCTCACTCTCCTTTCTCTCTTCCGCGGTGGTGATCGGCGACCTCTCCTCTCTCTCTCGCAAAGGTAATCTCTCTCTCTCTCTTCTCCTCTCTCTCTCTCGGTGGTCGTGGGTGTCGTGGGCTGCCGGGGGCGTCGTGGGCTGTCGGGGCGGCGGAGACTGCGGGGGTGGCACACGCGGGGCAGTACGGGCTGCGGCGGGCGTGCGCAGGGCTGCGACGAGCGGCGGGGGGCAGCGCGCTCCGGGGCAGTGGGGGGCGGCGGGGGTGGCGCGCACGGGGCAGCGCGGGTCCGGGGTACGGCGGGGGGTGGGAGGGGCGGCGGGGGGTGGGAGGGGTACGCTGGTGCGCGCGGGGGCTGCGGAAGGTGGCGGGAGTGGCGCGCGCGGGGCAGCGTGGGGCTGGGGGGGGGCGACGGGTGGTGGGAGCGGTACGCTAGGGTTTGTAAGTGTAAGTAGTAGTAATTATCCTAGTTTAAGAAATAGGATTAGAAAGTCTATTGCTTTATATATATATATATATATATATATATATATATATATTAAAAAAAATATATATATATATATTAAAATATATATATATATATTTTTTTTAATATATATATATATATATATATATATATATATATATTAAGAAAATGCAATATGACAAACCCTAGTTTAAGAAATAGGATGAGAAAGTCTATTGCTTTATATATATATATATATATATATATATATATATATATATATATATATATATATATATATATATATATATAAATATATATATATATATATATATATATATATATATATATATATATATATATATATATACATATGTCAAGGTTCAAAGTATCGGTATCGGAATCGGTATCGGACTTTTCCTATGAGTATTGGTATCGGCGATATCGATAGTATCGGCAGTTTCGGATCGGAGTATCGGATTTTTTGGTATTGGAAAATAAATAATTATCGGTAGTATCGGATTCTTTTACATGCTTTTACAACCTTATTATGCTTTCAACCTAGGTTCACAATATCGGTATCGGAATCGGTATCGGACTATTCCTATGCTGTTTAATTTTTTTTGCCGAATTGACCGTAACAAAGACCCCCAATGTCGGCATCGGTCAATATTTGGTATCGGTCGGTATCGGATCGGAACATGCCAAACCGTATCGGTATCGGCCGGATCGGTATCGGCCGATACTTTAAAGAAAATACAATATGACAAACCCTAGTTTAATAAATATGATGAAAATATCTATTGCTTTATATATATATATATATATATATATATATATATATATATATATATATATATATATATATATCAAGGTTCAAAGTATCGGTATCGAATTGGTAGTATCGGATTCTTTTACATGCTTTTACAACCTTATTATGCTTTCAACCTAGGTTCACAATATCGCTATCGGAATCGGTATCGGACTATTCCTATGCTGTTTAATTTTCTTTGCCGAATTGACCGTAACAAAGACCCCCAATGTCGGCATCGGTCAATATTTGGTATCGGTCGGTATCGGATCGGAACATGCCAAACCGTATCGGTATCGTCCGTATCGGATCGGTATCGGCCGATACTTTAAAGAAAATGCAATATGACAAACCCTAGTTTAAGAAATAGGATGAAAATGTCTATTGCTTTATATATATATATATATATATATATAAAAGAAAATATATATATATATATATATATATATATATCAAGGTTCAAAGTATCGGTATCGAAATCGGTATCGGACTTTTCCTATGAGTATTGGTATCGGCGATATCGGTAGTATCGGACTATCGAACTATCGTATCGGTATCGGTATCGAACTATCGGTATCGGTATCGAACAATCGGACTATCGGTATCGGTATCGAACTATCGGTATCGCACTATCGGTATCAGTATCGCACTATCGGTATCGGACTATCAGTATCGGTATCGCACTATCGGTATCGGTATCGAACTATCGGTATCGGTATCGAACTATCGGTATCGGTATCCGTATGTACTTAGTATCGATCGTAGCAGATTAGTATCAGTATATCGGTTTGGTATAGGTCGTATCGGATGGTATTGACCTTAGCGAATTGGTATCGTCCTATCCGATATGTATCGGCCGTATAGCTAGGATTCGTACCGGCCTTATCGATTCGGTATCGGCCATATCCGATAGGTATCGGCCGTATCGGATATGTATCGGCCGTATCAGATTAGCATGGTGGAAGGTTTAGTAACAACTGTACTTAGATTTTTCTCTTCTCGAGCTAGAATACCATTGCAAGAGAGTCACAAGGGAGTAAAAAAAATCTCCTACATAATGATATTTACAAGAGTGATTGGCCAATTACAGTAACACACATGCTGTATTTTCCATCAGGGAAGGAGAGATTGAAGGCAATAACATATATAGTTGTATTTCGGAAGAAGACGAACTCCTGTAAACTCTTTGTTCACAAAGAGTTTGTACGAGTTCTTCTCCCGAAATACAACTCTATATGTTATTGCTTTCAATCTCTCATTCCCTGATGGAAAATGCAGCATGTTTATTACTGTAATTGGCCAATCACTCTCGTAAACATCAATATGTAGGAGATTTTTTTACTTTCTCGTAACTCTCTTGCAATAGTATTCTAGCTCGAGAAGAGAAAAATCTAAGTACAGTTGTTACTAAACCTTCCACCATGCTAATCTGATACGGCTGATACATATCCGATACGGCCGATACCTATCGGATATGGACGATACCGAATCGATAAGGCCGGTACGAATCCTAGCTATACGGCCGATACATATCGGATAGGACGATACCAATTCGCTAAGGTCAATACCAATTTGATACAGCCTATACCAAACCTATAGACCGATACTAGTCTGATACAGTCGATACTAAGTACATCCGGCCTATATACCAGTGGATCCACCAGTTACATGATTATATATTAATTCTGTTTAGTTTGTCTTACGATACAGATTTTCACATCCAATCTGTGATAGATCATTATTTCGTTGATCGTACATGGATGTACAAACGACAACACGAGAGCAGAATAGGTGTGAGTGACGATTTTCAGGCAGGCGTGGAAGTGTTTCTTAAGTATGCCATGAGCAAAGCTCAGTATATGGACGGTAACAAAATTAAGTGTCCATGTCGCAATAGACATTACGAAGAAGTGGTGAGTGTAAGAGATCATTTGACCCGTAAGGGTTTCGTACGTGATTACAGCCTGTGGTCATCGCAAGGTGAACTATATGCGAAAAGACAGGTTACGAATGCTGCTACTTATGCTTTTGATGATACTGCTGTAACGGATTTTGTCGTCGAAGACGACGAATGCTCTGTTGATTATGGAGACCTGCAGAACCTTGCACGAGATATGGTGTACGATGCGACAGGGCCTAATTTTGATCCGAAGGATCCTAATCCTGAGACGAAGGAGTTCTATGATATGTTTCAGGATGCTGAAACTTCTTTATATCCTTGTTGTGAGCCACATTCCGTACTGTCAGTGACGATACTGTTGTTGAACATAAAGTTCGATTTTAACTTGCCACAAACTTGCTATGATCGGATTATACAACTAATCAAGGAGGTGTTACCGAAGGAATCAAAAGAGCTTCCAAAAAACTTCTACAAGTCGAAAATGATGGTCCGACAACTGGGACTGGGGTACGAGAAGATAGATTGTTGTCGCAACGGCTGCATGTTGTACTACAAGGAGAACGAGGATATAGAAAGTTGCATCTTTTGTAATGCGGATCATTAAAAGCCAGTCAGAGGAAAAGGAAAGTCAACTAGAAAACGACGTCCTTACAAGTATATGCATTACTTGTCGATCACGAAGCGCTTGTAGAGGATGTATATATCTCAGAATACAGCAGAACACATGACGTGGCACAACAAAGAACGCACAAAGGACGATGGAGAATTGTCACATCCTTCAGATGGAGAGGCGTGGAAATATTTTGATTTACGTCATCCAGATTTTGATGCAGAGCCTAGAAATGTACGTCTGGGGCTATGTTCTGATGGCTTCGACCCTTTCGGGCAGTCGGGATCTCAATACTCCTGCTGGCCGGTCATTCTGACCCCTACAATCTGCCACCATAGATGTGTATGAAGACTCCTTATATGTTCTTGACAGCTATCATACCGGGTCCCAAAAATTCGACGAAGAACATCGATATATATTTACAGCCGTTGGTGGATGAGCTGAAACAGCTGTGGGAGATCGGCATCGCGACCTATGATATTTCCAGGAAACAGAACTTTCAGATGAGAGCTTCACTGATGTGGACAATCAATGATTTTCCCGTATACGGTATGCTGTCGGGATGGAGTACTCACGGCACCATGTCTTGTCCGATATGCATGGAAAATAGTAAGGTGTTCCGCTTTAAGCATGGAGGAAAAACTTTTTTCTTTGATTGTTATCGTCAATTTCTGCCCGCGAGTCATCCTTGGAGAAAGAACAAGGACGCATTCAGAGCTGAAAAACAAAAATTTTCTCATCCGCCTGCCAGATTGTCGGGATACGATATTTGGGAAGATGTAAAGGACTTGTCCACTGTAATAGAAGATCCATCGAACAATCGTGTCGATGGGTTCGGACAAAGCTATAACTGGACCAAACAGAGTATCTTCTGGGACTTGCCTTATTGGAAAGATAATCTTATAAGGCATAATCTTGATGTTATGTATATCGAAAAGAATGTGTTCGATAATGTCTTCAATACCGTCATGGATATTAAAGGAAAGATGAAGGACAATCCAAAAGCAAGATAAGACATTGCCGAGATATGCAAGCATCCTTATCTGAACTTGATACAAAGGGGAGCTGCTGGACAATTAAGTAAGCCGATGGCACAATACACATTGAGCAAGGAAGATAGATTAATAATCTGCAAGTGGGTAGCTACTTTAAGATTTCCCGACGGCTATTGTGTCGAATTTGTCTAGATGCATTGATCTCAATGAACGCAAGCTAACGGAAATAAAGAGTCATGACTGCCACGTGTTTATGGAAAGATTACTGCCCATTGCTTTGAAAGAGTTGTTGCCTTCTGCTGTATGGGTTCCGTTGGCCGAACTATCAATATTCTTTAGGGATATTTGTTCAACTAAGTTGACTGTGCAACACATGGTTGAACTTGAGGAGAAGATTATCTTAACAATTTGCAAGTTGGAGAAAATATTTCTTTCTGGCTTCTTCGACATCATGGATCATCTACCGATTCATTTAGCATACGAAGCCCGTGTCGGTGTATCTGTTCATTATCGATGGATGTACCCATTTGAAAGGTACATAAAAATCGATATAATTTAAGTTGAATTTCAGTGGGTTTTAAAATTCATTCTTAATTCTCAAGATAATTTGTCTCTCTAGATACCTACACCATCTAAAGAAGAAAGTTGGCAACAAGGCTCATATAGAGGCTTTGATATGCGAAGCATATCTTATCGAAGAGGTGTCAAACTTCTGCTCTATTTATTTCGATAATCATGTTAAGACAAATCGAAATAGACCTCAATGGAATGACGAGGACGTTGAGGATGGAGGATGGAGGTATATTCAATGTAAGGGGAAAGCCTGTTGGGGCTAGTAAAAAATGGTGGTTGACTGACGACGAGTATGATGCCGCTCACCGATATGTCTTGTTAAACTGTGACATACAAGAAGTGAGAGATTTGAAGAAGTAAGTCAGTACACTTGCACTCGTTATAATCTCTAATTTGATGAAGTAAGTGACTACACTTATATATTCTTATTTTCTCTAATAGTATATTTAGAGATGAAGTCAAAATGAGGACACCCGATATTACCGATAAGGGACTTCAAAGAGAGGTTGATTGTACATTTCCGTCATGGTTTCGCAAATACGTAAGTAACTGAGATTATAATTGAGGTTGATTTTATATATTCTTATAAAATACGTAAGTAACTGAGATTAGAAATATATAATCTAAAACATTTAAATTATAAATATTTATTTACAGGTTTTATTACCTGAAACAACACTCACTAATGAGAGTGTTCGTTATCTGGCATTGGGACCGAAGAGGTAAACAAAGACTTGGCTAGGCTGTGTCGTTAATGGCTTTAGGTTTAAGGCAACTCAGAATGCTATAAATGTCGAATTTATCAATGACGACATCAGTACCAAGGATTCTGGTGTTTGCATAAGAGGCACCATCTATGACGACGAACCGAACTTTGACTATTATGGAGTGCTTCGGAATAATGTAGATTTACAATATACTGGCCCATATGATATGCATATTGTGATGTTCAAATGTGAGTGGTTCGATATGACACCAAATATCGGTTGGAGAATCGATAAACAATTTGGATTTGTCGATATAAATCATCGCAGGAGGTATAGAGGGTCCGATACATTTGCGATAGCAAATCAGGCTGTTCAAGTCTACTATACAAGCTACCTAAGGCATCGTAGAGATTAATTTGACTGGTGGACAGTATGCAAGATTAAATCTAGAAATACATTCAACGTTGGAGACCCAGCATACCAAGAGGACCAGATCGAAAAGTCCCAATACTTGGGACAACACTCAGATACAATGGATGTTGAAGATATTGTTGAGGAAAATAGAGGGGAGGAAGAGGTTGATACACAAGACTTAGCTGTCAACCAGGGGAGAAAGAGGCGTCTTGTCCCAAATATTGAGACAGAAGAAGAAAAAGAAGAAGAAAAAGAAGAAGACAAATTTGATGGGGATGAGGATACAGATGAAATCGACGATGAAGATAAGGATGAGGATGAGGATGAGGAGGAGGATGACGATGAAGACGAGGCCGAGGATGAGAACGAAGATGATGATTAGGTTAAATATTATTGTATATTAAAAACACTTCCAATTATGTGAATTAAGTTTGACCTCATAAAAGTAATTACGTGAATTCATGTTTTTTTCGTTCGATTATTTACTTATTGCAGATGGCACTCCTAGTCTTTTTCGTCGCGGCGGCACTTGTCTCCCTACTAGTGGTATGTATATTTTACTTTAGAATTTTACATTCATTTATACTTTTATATTGTTAATTATGTTTATGTGTTCTATTTACAGGTCATGATGGCTGGCCGTGGTCGTGGTTCTGGTGGTGGTCGTGGTGCTGGTGCTGGCGGTGGTGGTGGTCGTGGTCGTGGTTGTAGTGGTACTGGTGGTCGTGGTCGCATTCAATCTTCCCGGGATGTGACCCCATCCAGCGAGCCCGACCCGGAGAGTACCCCGGGCACAGACGCATCCCGCCGTCGATCGACTACTTCATCGAGGCATGAGTCTGGATCTGCTAGCAGATCCGTTCCGCTATCGGACCCACCAACGGATCCACCAGCGGATCCACCAGTAGATCCACCAGTGGATCCCCCAGTTACTGCACAGTGGGCCCCAGAGTACCCCCATACTCGATTCCATCTGGTTACTGGGGAGTACATACGAGGACCCGTGGATCCTCCGACGGCACCAGAGAGGCCGAGAGGCGAGTTCCGACGAGAGCTATGGCCCGCGGGGACCTCGTAAGTAAATTTAAAATAATTTATTAAATTTATTTCATTTATTCAAGTTAATAATCCAGTCGTTTCTTCTTTGTAGATTTTTTTCGTTTAATGTTGCCAGGGCTCATGGAGAAATTATCAGGGCTAACTTCCATGGTCCCTACCTCAACTTTTCGTCGGTGCCCCCAAACTTGAAGTACGTCTGGCTCGACGAGTTGAGGGTATATATCTATAAATTCTAGTTAATTATTAGTTACTCTTTAATCAACCATTTTTTAAATTACGTTATAATTGAATTTGTATGTTAGACGACGTACTGGTGGCCGCCCCATCGCGAGGACGCGATCCGCAGGACCTACAGAAGCGCTGCCTCGAAGAAGATACGGGATATAATTCATGACCTGAAAATGGGACAGACAAGGCCGAATTGGATCCGGCAGGACTATTATGAGGATCTCTTAGATATGATGAATACTCCTGCGTACAAGGAGAAATCGGATAAGGCGAAGGCGAACCGACGGGCCGCGGGGCTTCATACAGGGGGATCAAGGCCCTACGCAGCGACGCTTGCAGATCTGGTGAGATACCGTAAATTCATTTCACTATCGAATTAGGAATTATTAATATACGGAGTTAATTAAGTTCTACGAAAATTTCGTATGTAGACCCAACGGGCGGTGAAGGAGGGAAGGGCGCCAGAATCGGTCACCATGCACTACGTGTTCCAGCATACGCACAAGAGACAAAAGGACGGGAGCTTCGTCGATGAGAGGGCCAAGGAGACTGATGTAAGTACTTATGTTTATGAGATTTACGTTAGAATTAAAATTATTCGGACTATAACTTAGGTAAACTTAGGATTCACACTTAGCTTAGTGAAACATAGGATTTAGATTACAACTTAGGTAAATCTTATAATAAAAACACATTCATTTGATAGGCTGCGTATCGTGAGGCCCTTAGTCGGGCTCAGTTAACTGACATCGAGGATGTCGGTGAAATGACGCCCGCCCGGACGCCCTCTTCTTTGGCCGCTTGCAACGACTTGTTCGTAGATGCCGTCGGCGGCTTTAAGAAAGGGCTCATGTACGGAGTCGGCTCCCTAGGGCTATTGCATATGGCGACTCAGAGATTTCCACCGACACTGCCTCCTCCCGTGACCCCGACGGACGATGATGTTAGGTCGCAGATTACGTAGCTGCACGAGGCGGTGTCGTCCTTGCGGGAGCAAATTACCACGTACTTTTTGCCTCCGTCTGCTGCTGCCGGTCCGTCTGCTGCTGGTGTCGGTCCGTCTTCTACTGGTGCCGGTCCGTCGACTGCTGGTGCCGGTCCTTCTTCCGTGGGTTATCTTTCTTTCAACCCTGCTGCCCCTATGGTACCGCCTCCGACTGTGACGACACTCCTTGATCTCATATCGCCAGAGCAGCTACGCCGACTTTCGAGCAGTGTCTACGACGACTTACCGTCGTACCTAGTGGAGCTGTATATTCGTCGGTCGTAGCAGGGATTACCACCACCGGGCAATCGAACTCCTCCTCCTTAAAGTATTGTAATTAAGAAAATTTAGAATATTTGTCGGAATTTTGGAATATTTGTGCTATGATCGGATTATAACGACGGATATTAGTTTATGATTTCAGGATAATTGATGTCTATTTTATATTAATTTGGTTTGTTCTATGTGATTCTTGGATAATTGGTGTACATTAAATTCATATGTGCATATTTGGTCTATGTGATTCTTTGATAATTGGTATGCATTACATATTTGGTCTATGTGATTGTTGGATAATTGGTGTGCATTATATATTGGTTTGGTTTATACATATTTTTGTGAATAGGGAAAGTGCTGCAATTTTTTTTAAAAAAATCTCAGTTAGCGACGGACTAGTGACCGATTAGCGACGGATATTTCTAGTTTTTGACTACTTTTCGACGGAATTTCTGTCGCTAACTGGAGATTTGAAACTGTTTCCAGTTAGCGACGGGTGGCCGACGGAATATCCGTCGGCAAGGTTCTGGTGGTATATAGTTCGACGGAATAGCGACGGAACATCCGTCGCCAAGGTTATGGAAATGCATGACATTTCCAGAACCATGGCGACAGATAATCAGCCACTAATCAGTCGTTGTGTCGACGGCGTAGAGACGGAACATCCGTCGCCAAGGTTCTGGAAATGCATGACATTTCCAGAACCATGGCGACAGATAATCAGCCACTAATCAGTCGCTATGTCGACGGCGTAGCGATGGAGTCGCGACGATTTATCCATCGCCATGGTTCTGGAAATGTCAAGCATTTCCAGAACATGGTCGACGGATAATCCGTTAGTATTCCGTCGCTAATCCATCCTTTGTTAGCGACGGCTATCGACGGACTACCGACGGAACGATACCCTCTGATACACTGTTACGACAGTTTATCGACGGACTATCCGTCGCTAGCGTCTACATAGTTAAGCATTTAATACTTGAAATAGACGAAAGCCCGTCGAAAAGTCGTCGCTAATGCATCGTATTGTGACGATGAAAAGCCGTCGCTATTCCGTCGCTCTTCGACTACTTAGCGACGGATCTTTATTAGCGACGAGTTGATTGCCGACGGATTATTTTGACCAAGATCCGTCAGTGATCGGTCGCTAATACTGATTAACGACGGATGGGCGACGGATCTGGCCGTCGCTAACTCGACATATTTTGGTAGTGAATACCATCGATGACGTACATAACCTGACGATCTTCCTTTGCAACAAAATCTGAGTCTTGCAACTTAATTCCTCAATTTGCATTGTTCTATGCTTACTCAAGTTATTGAGCGACATCCATTCTAAATCCTTAGTCATTCTTCGTATCTTCAAACCAACGTTCATGCACGCTATCTTCCATTCGTGCAATCATCGATCCCGTCTATGAGTATTTTACCTCAACTCAAGTTTTACTCTATTCGACTATTCCAAAATCGCACGTATGATCCACCAAGTTTTGTCGACCAAGACATCTATTCATTTCATCGTTCCAAATCTCTATTCAACTGTTTCGTAATTTGCACTACACATTCATAAATCGTCGAAGCGATATCTCGTTTGAGACCCTCAAAATTTCGACCAACTAAGTGTTACTCATTCTGAGGCTTTGCGTGATAACACCACTTGTGGATATACTCATTGCTACCCGTAAAATCATTAATTTTGCTCGAACAATTTCCAAGATGTCCATACACCACTCATGGTTCGAACGACTCGACTAATCATCGAAAATCACTCTTATTCTTCTTCGAGACTATTGCATACACCACTCGGGGTCAAGTCATTCTACAAATCCTCGAAAAGATCATTCGATTCACAATCGACACGTTCGAATATACGTTCGCCCGTTCTTCAAAATCTAAGAACCATTCCCCGTGTTCATCTTAGCGTTGGTCTGATAGTGTCTCTATTGATATAGACTATAAGTCTAACTTATTTTTGTTTGAGCGATAGCCAATCTCGCTCGTAAAGTCGTTCGCACCAGAGGTTTTAGGTACGCGATACTCGGCACAACTTAGCCAAAAAGCTGTGTACATAGTTGTCCCATTAAACTATACTTCGGTCTCATACACTCGTTCGCTATTGTCAGCGTAAGGTTATTCAGGTACGCACAACATTTGCTAACTTCATCATGGGTTCCTTCCAACTCAAGTCTGACACAGTTCGGCATAAAGGCCTTCGCATTTCGATCCCATTCAACCGAATACTTGTACGAGCTTTTGAAAATATTAGACTTATTTTATGGAACATCCCAAGGCACAACAAGAGAGAGCATACACTTCTTTTATCCACGATCGAGCTTTCAAAACTGAGAGAATCAAAATGAAGTCCAATGACGTAAAGCCGTGCTTTGATACTAAGTCTAGAAATGGCCGCTAAGGCATGATGCCGCACGAGCCTAGGTTGCGCTCGTGCAAGGCCAAATCTAGAAATGGCCGATTGAAGCTAGGCCACAGAGTCGCACAGAGTGTCCCCATTTGCAGCAAAAAGTAAATTAACACAAATTGAAACAACATCATTGCACTTTATTGATGATCAAGAAGTATTACAAGCGGCGCTAGGTCGAGATTACATTTCGCTAAAGCTCTCCCATTGAAACATAAAAGGCATGCAAAGTGGCTTACAAGATGGAATGATTCATGGCGATGTTTCGATACATTACTGTGTTAGGTGCTTTAGTTCCTTTGCAATGCTCCAAGGCTCCAGAGTTAGCTTCACGCCTTAGCACATTCGAAGGAAGTCTTCGCACCCGACAAGATTCTCCCACAGACTGCAAACAATCTGTGGTTATTAGTACATTGTTATGTACTGGTAGGGAGGCTAGCTCGCCCAACTCGCTATCATTACCAAACATGTTCAATTTACTTTTGTGCACCATCTATCATTTATTGTTTTACTAATCTTGCCTTAGGATCAGTTTTATGGTATATAATATAATCCTATCCCGTGTTACCGATATCAAGTGTCGCATGTGAATAGCATTCGCAACTTACCATACTTACCATAGGATCTTCCCTATCCAAGGTAAACCAAGTTAGCCAACATATTATACGTAAAGACGTAAAGGAATTTGCATAAGTAAGGAATTTGCATAAGTATTCCAAAGTGTCAAGGGCGTGTTCCTGCCTCAAGTTCCACGAAGTATTCTAGTTTTGTCAAGATGTGTTATGATCAAGCTTTGTTCACTGTTCATTCAGTTACTCAGTCGTTCTGCTTACTCAAGTTGTCAGTATGTGTTGTACTCAAATGTTGTTCAGATACGTTTCATTTAGTAACTTAGCATGTTCAGCTTAATCAGATTACTTGTTTCAATGCAAGGTCTCGCACGCGAATTGTCGTAATCGAGCCAACTTAATCTATATGCACCGGACACTAGCACCACAAGCTATTTTGGACTATCAAACTTGGTATCGTGGTTCCCTATCAGCCAGTGATGGCTGGTACACCCTGATAGGCCACGCAATACCCGACTTACTCCTCTTGGGTGGCCAAGCCCGCTCCCAAGCCTTGATTCCGCCTAGGCCGACGACGATGACGTTGATCGTTGCCTTAGAATCCTTATTCATTTCTTTCCCTCGTGCACCGAGTTGTCCGTGACCATTTTGTATTGTCTTGTCATTTTTAACTTAATGGGCTGCCTTTGTGCCATAAGTTGTCTTTGAACCATAGTCGATTACCGACTAGGTTGACCGCGGCATCCGTGCAGCACGGGTAGCGAGCTCCGTTGCATGTCCCTATCATACATGTCGCTAATCCTTCTTGTCTTCTCTTATTCCTTTCTTTTCATTCATTCATTCATTCTTTCTTTTCTTTCTTTCACTTGTTCATTCATTCATTCATTCATTCATTCACTCATTCATTCATTTATTCGTTGATTCATTCATTCGCTTGTTCATTCGTTCATTCATTCATTATGCAGCTCCACGTACGGGAACCGCCTTGGCGACCCATTGGTCCTGAAATCTTACGATGTTTCTATACTCTGCTCGGAATGACTATGTTGATAGTCTTCCTGCCTCATTTTAGTAAACCATTCATTATTTCATGTCTCAAGTTGTGGTACGATCTAGGGACTAGCATTTCATTCATAATTGAATGCATAAGTAAATCTACTCGAAACGTAAGTTGTGCGTTGGCACGAGCGTGGAGTGCGGTACGAGGGTTCAGTAATTTTCTAAGTTCATTTCCATGTTTTACACAAACATACAAGATGTGATTATTTCCTTAGCTAGGTGCGTTGAGTCATTTCCTTAACATGCACAGTGTTATCGCCTAGCGATCTAGCAATATTGTATGTATTATTATGTGTCTAGGCTAAGCAAAGACAGGTTCATCGGAGCCTCCCACCTTAGCGATGATCACATTCACTCCGAGCACGCCTTTGAAAGTCTAAGTCTCGATTCTTCTTGAAGAGCCAACTTAACACTTGCATCGATTCACATCGATACTTCATCGAGTTGACGCAACTCTTCGAGTCAATAATTCATTTGAGTCGTTGCACATGCCGCTTGAATCGGCGTTCCGCTAGGGCGGAGCGAGTCATTACAATTTATGTTAGAATCACCCATTTATACTCATTTTTACCATTGCATGACTACTTTATACCATATTTCAGTTATAATTACACATCTAATACTCGTTTTCGTCCTTGTATACTTATACTATTTCGTATTTCAATTAGAATCAATTATTTATACTCGTTTTCACCATTTTACGAGCATTTGATTAATTATTTCAGTTAGAAATTATATTTTCATACCCATTTCCCCAATTCGACACCACTTTTTTATATCATATTTTGGTTAGAATCATGCATTTGTAGTCGGTTTCACCAATTTCTCCCATTCTATACCATATTCCGATTAAAATAACCTATCTATACTAGTTTTCCCTGTTGTACGCCCATTTCATACTATACTTCCGTTAGAATAACCCATTTATACTCGTTTTTACCATTGCACGACTACTTTATACCATATTTTGTTATAATTACCCATCTAATACTCGTTTTCATCATTGTATGCTCATACTATATCGTATTTCAGTTAGAATCAATTAGTTATACTCGTTTTCACCATCCTACGAGCATTTGATAAATTATTTCGGTTAGAAATAATATTTCTATAGTTGTTTCCACAAATATATGCCATTTTTTACCATATTTTTGTAAGAATCATGCATTTGTACTCTGTTTCACTAATTTGCTCCCGTTCTATACCATATTTCAATTAAAATAATCCTCCTATACTCGTTTTCACCGTTATACGCCCTTTTACACTATATTTCGTGAGAATCACCCATCCATACTCTTTTTTAGCAATGCAGGTCTATTCTATACTACATTTCGGTTATATTTACCCATATAATATTCATTTTTATTATTGTATTCTCATACAATACCGTATTTCAGTGACAATTAATTGTTTATGCTTGTTTTCACAATTCTACGAGCATTTAATACATTATTTCGGTTAGAAATAACATTTCTATACCTGTTTCCACAAATCTACGCCACTTTTAACTATAATTTGGTAAGAATCACGCATTTGTACCCGGTTTCACCAATTTACTCCCATTTCTAAACCATATTTCGTTTAAAATAACCAGTTAGACTCATTTTCACCGTTGTACGTCCATTTTACACCATATTTTTGTTAGAATCACCCATCTATTCTCGTTTTTACCATAACACGACTACTTTATACCACATTTTTGTTACAATTAACAATTTTATACTCGATTTCATCATTGTATGCTCATACTATACAGTATTTCAGTGAGAATCAATTATTTATACTCGTTTTCACCATTCTACGAGCATTTAATACATTATTTCGTTTAGAAATAACATTTTTGTACCCATTTCCACAATTCTATGCCACTTTTTTTTACCATATTTTGGTTAGAATCATGCATTAATACTCGGTTTCACCAATTTAGTCCCATTTTATACCTTTTTCGATTAAAATAACCCTCCTATACTCGTTTTTACCGTTGTACAACCAATTTACACCATATTTTCATTATGATCGCCATCTATACTCTTTTGTACCATTGCGCGACTATTTTTTACCATATTTTGGTTGTAGTTATCCATCTAATATTCGTTTTCATCGTTGTATGCTCATATGGTCCCGTATTTCAGTTAGCATCAATTATTTATACACATTTTCACCATTTTACGAGCATTTGATACATTATTTCGGTTATAGATTATATTTTTATACCCGTTTCCATAATTCGATGCCATTTTTTTATAATATTTTGGTTAGAATCATGCATTTGTACTCGGTTTCACCAATTTACTACCATTCTATATTATATTTCGATTAAAACAGCCCTTCAATACACGTTTTCACAGTTGTATGCCCATTTTGCACTATATTTTTGTTAGAATCACCTATCTAAACTCGTTTTTACCATTGTATGACTACTTTATACCATATTTCAGTTATAATTACGCATCTAATACTCGTTTTTGTCATTGTATACTTATACTATTTCGTATTTCAATTAGAATCAATTATTTATACTCGTTTTTACCATTTTACGAGCATTTGATTAATTATTTCGTTTAGAAATTATATTTTCATACCTGTTTCCACATTTCGATGCCACTTTTTATCATATTTTAGTTAAAATCACGCATTTGTAGTTGGTTTCACCAATTTACTCCCCATTCTATACCATATTTCGATTAAAATAATCCACCTATACTCGTTTTCACCGTTGTACGTCCATTTCATACCATACTTTCGTTAGAATTACCCATTTATACTCGTTTTTACCATTGCACGACTACTTTATACCATTTTTCGTTATAATTACCCATCTAATACTCGTTTTCGATATTGTATGCTCATATTATATCGTATTTCAGTTAGAATCAATTAGTTATACTCGTTTTCACCATTCTACGAGCATTTGATATTTTATTTCGGTTAGAAATAACATTTCTATACTCGATTCCACAAATCTACGACAGTTTCTTACCATATTTTGGTAAGAATCACGCATTTGTACCCGGTTTCATCAATTTACTCCCATTTCTAAACCATATTTTGAATAAAATAACCATCCTATACTCGTTTTTACCGTTGTACGTCCATTTTACACCATATTCTCGGTAGAATCACCCATCTATACTCGTTTTTACCATTGCACTTTATACCATATTTTGGTTATAATTAACAATTTTATACCCGATTTCATTATTGTATGCTCATACTGTACAGTATTTCAGTTAGAATCAATTATTTATACTCATTTTCACCATTCTACGAGCATTTGATACATTATTTCATTTAGAAATAACATTTTTGTACCCGTTTCCATAATTCTATGCCACCTTTTTTACTATATTTTGGTTAGAATTATGTATTTATACTCGGTTTCACCAATTTACTCCCATTCTATACCTTTTTCGATTAAAATAACCCTCCTATACTCGTTTCATAAAATAGTAAAGCGTCCCAAGCTATATATACATGGATGATCATGAAGCTAGTAATACAAAAAGGAGAACTAGCAAGAGTAATAGTCATACATGATTAGCTCTAGCTATAGTCTAGAATAACACAAATCATGTTTAGGCCCGTAGGCTAAATGTCAAGGTCCAAAACATAAGCTAAACACGTTCTCGTAGGCTAAACGCCATAAAATAATAATGTACGTATATAGTGGGAGAATGATATAGGAAACCCACTAAGGTACTCTGGTGCTCCGGGTAGTCACCGTCGAGTAGATGGTACGAAAGATCTTTCGGGCTCCTCTATCAGATCTGGCCAAATAAAACCAGTGGGGTCAGACCCCCAATAGCAAGTACCACAAAGGAAGTCAAACTATGAACTAAAACCAACAATAACTAACATAGCAACGGATAGAGATAGAAATAAGTAAATGCGGATCGAGACTCGTGTACTACCAATGCACTTATCCCGAAAATAGAAAAGACAATAAGCAAAGCAACATGGAGCATAAAATAAATAATATGTGACATAAAGTATACTATGGACATGTGAATTAAACGGAAGCATGTGAACATGTGAGATAAACTGAATAATGTAAGAGAAATGGAACATGTAAGCATGTAAGATAACTGGGACATGTGAGCATGTTAGATAACTGGGATATGTGAGCACGTAAGATAACTAGAACATATGAGCATTTTAGATAACTGGAACATGTAAGCATGTTAGATAACTGGAACTGGTGAGCATGTGAGAACTATATAGAACGACAAATGATAAGATGACTTAGGAACTATTCCAGAATCCAAGTTACAACCCGTAAACCAAACAAGGACCGGGGTTGTAACCCTTCTCCTGACCAAAACTTAGTCTCTAATCATTTACCGACAAAAGTAAAGCATAAACAATGATGTACTGAAATAACAAATTTGGATACTGCCTAGACAAAACTAGACTAGACTGAACTCCATACAACAATCACAACCAAGCAATGAGTACGGCTTTATACATTAGCTAACTAGGGTTATCACAATCCTAATTACTAACATATAAAAGTTTGAGAGAGCCAATCCAGTTACCTGCCCTGCAGACTACCCGACTTATCCAGGTCGAGGACAAAGAGAATATATGGTGGTTATATCATCCGGGAGACAAATGTATCCTAAGATCTAATAGTGGGTACATTGCCCGGTTGACAAATGTACCCTAAGACATATAATAGTGGGTACATCGCCCAGGAGACAAATGTACCATAAGTGTATGTGCATAGAGGATACATCGCCCAGGAGACAAATGTATCCTATAGACATATAAAAGGTGCAACACACGATGGTGCGCCAGAAGTGTGCTCATCATGACAAATAGCTCCAAATCTTTCATGTAAGGGCCGGAACAAAGGGCTTGCATACAACAGGAAAATTCTCCCCTTCCAATGCATCTAGGTAATCGAGGTAGTTGTTCAGTCCTTAACATTTTCTTGTCAAATTTTGGGTATGGCATTCTGCAGAATCCATCCTAGACATGAGACATACAAGACTGTACAAAAAGCAAGAATGTGCACTACAACAAGCCACAACAAGAAAATATAATAAACTGGAAGCTAGGAATGGGCTACGACGAGCCACTATAGAGAAATAGGGAGTACGCCATGACAGGCCACTATCATGTAAGCAAGAAAAGACATGTACAAGAGTGCACCATGACGGGTCACTATCTAGTAAGCAAAGAAAACATGTAACATGAGTGCGCCACGACGGGCCACTATCTAGTAAGCAAAGAAGGCATGGCAACAAATATCGTAGCATATAAGGAAAGAATCGATGAGAAAGACATAGCATGGCATGTGAGAAAGAATAAATAAAAGTAAGTAAATGACATCGAATAATAATTGAACATGTGCTAGTGTCAAGTGTATATAGGGTGTACAATCATTTTCTAACTATACAAGTTCATCTAATCATGTTAAGAATTCATTACAATTGAAGAAAATATCAAAAACGGACAAAAACAGACAAAAATAGCCTAACCGGATCATCCGGCAGATTACTGCGAATCACCAGCGGATTTTCCGAAGTGTTACAGCAAGTTTTGTGGTGTAAGTTCGGATTTTCCGACGGATTTCTGTGGATTTCTGACGGATTTTTCGAACCGTCATAGAAAGTTGATTTTTGAAAACTCAAAACTTGTTTCGGCCATAAAAACTTCGTTTTAAATTAAAATTCTGATTTTCAAAAGTCAAAATCGCATGAAATTTAATTCCCTACAATATGGGAGTATTAGTTTTCATAAATTCAAAGATTTGATAGATCAATACCTCAAAATACTCCAAATATAGGTTCTTGAGAAACCGAAACTAGTTTCGATTTCCACTAAACTGAAAATCTATGTATTCAAGCTAGGTGAGGGCCTCATATATGAATATGTGAACAAGATCCATGATGGTAACACTAGTATCACTCTCGATACCGAGTTTTCTACTAAGTTAATATTAGATTTTAAAAGAAAATCAAAACCTAGATCAAACCGAATTCATAAATATGTACATAACTAAAATCATGAGGGAACATATTTAATAAAACAAGTTTTGGAATAAAATGAGCTATCAATGCCAAAGAAAACAAAAATGACTAATTAAGGTTGTTCAGTAATTCGACAAGATGTACATGTCTAGGTTAAGCTCCAAGCCTAATCTTCCACTCCACCACCGAGAGGGGTACGAAACCACACTCTAGACGAAGCTTTCCTAAGCTTGAGGAAGATGAATGAAGGAGAAGATGAATGGAAGAAAGAATGAAAAGAGAGAGGAGAAAGAAAGTGAGAGGGTATATATAGAAGGGGGAATTAATCATGACCGTTGGATGGTGATCCATGTCACAATCTAAGTCGATCCTAACCATTCAAAAGAAAATCAAGTATCCATTGGGTAATAGGATGCATCTACACTATTCACGAAAATATCTAAACACTATTCATCAAAATATCCAAAACACTATTCACGAAAATATCGAAAATACTATTCATGAAAATATCTGAAATCAAAAATATGGAAAATCTGTTCGGGCAATATGCCGTCGGTATACTGGCGGTATGTCGATCAAGGAGAAAATCTATAAGTTGGAAAAATTTTAAAGCGTTCCGAAAACCAAGAAAATATGAAACACAGTACAAAAATACGTATCCGTATATAAATACTGATACTGTAAGATGAGTCTCACAGTTTTTGCCCAATTTTTTCTGATTTTGGAAAACGAATTAATCCTCATATATGCGATGAAATTGGAAGCTACATAAAGGGTTTAGATGCTGTTTAGGTTGACTAAATTACTGTTCAGGTAGATTTCGTAAACCCTCCTCGGATTGCCATTAATTGGCCTTTCAAGTTAGGATTTTAACTTTGCAAACTGTCGGGTATCAGTACAAATTTTTTATGATTTTCTAGCAAAATTGTTGGAACATCAGATGCATTATAATTAATACTATTTGAAGGGTTTCAGTACTGGTCATATAGGCTTTCGATAGGATCAATTAGAACCAAAATTGGTTTGGCACGCACAAAGAAATTTCCTAGAGAAGTGGAGTACCTGGTCTGCGTGAAAACAGGGCAATGCTCTGTTTTGGTTGGTCACAGTGGCTGTGGCGGCGCTCTGGCACCGTCACGGCGGTGCAGGGCCGACGGGGCGTTCGCCCAGAGTCGAGGAAGGCTCCGAGTGTCAGGGATTGGGAGGCGGATGAGAGTTTCTCGATTGTTCTGTCGATTTTTCGAGTATAAAAATACTCAAATAAACCTATCTTTCACTCGTATTCCCCTTTCTACTCCATCCTGATTTGGTTCGATCTCTTAGGGATCAGATTGATGTAGGTTATCCAAAAAGATTTGGTTGGATGGTTAATAATTCGAATTTGGTTCAAAAATATGAAAACTGCTTTGCTCGGCTGCAAGGAGTCGAAAAAGGAGAACACTATTCATACTTAATATATCTTATATATATATATATATATATATATATATATATATATATATATATATATATATATATATATTATATACCTCTTCTCTTTATATATATATAAGGCCTAGTATATGTATACGATATATATATATATACCTTCATATATACACATGTGTTTTTCCCTTGTGAATTCCAAAATTCAACAGAACTATTTTGGCGAGTGTTATCTTGTTGGTAAAACAAGATATATCAAATAATATTGATAATATTTATTATAATTATTTTAAAATCATAATTATTAGACTATTAAAATAGAGTACGAGATTTATACATGAAATGTATCTACCCAGACGTCTTTTCACTCATAACCTATTTATACATATGTATTTATAATCTAAGAAGATATGTTTGGCAAATATTATAACTTCCAAAATTAAATATCCAACTAACAACAATTAAAGTATATATTAGCTCTACCATTATGATATCGCATCGAATATTCTATTAGCTCTACCAATATTAATATACAACTCAAGGGTCAAAATAGGGCAACTGGACTATAGTTTTAATAACATTCGATAACTTACACTTACTCAAAATTACTTCAACTTGGGGATCATGCCACTCCAGTGCGCTACTGGCTGCAGTGAACCTACAGTCTCGATAAGTCAAATAAGTGGCAACAGTACGGTACTGTTTTGTTATTGTAAGTCACCGATCATTCTTTCAACTATATCCAAAAAATTTCAAGGAGCTTCTAAACTTTTTAAACAACTTGACCATGATAGAGGAAGCTAGAATTTCAAACAAATTGATCATGATAGAAAGAGTGTACGTATCTATCCTTGAAGTGAAAGTATCAGTTTGAAAATAAAACGATCGATGAGGTATCATTTTTGAAGATCGAATGATTCGAAAATTAAAGAAGACGATTGGAGATTTAATATATAGATAATTGAAGCAGGATAGGCTCAAAACTCAATAAATGTAGATAGAATATTAATTTATTGATATATATATACATATATTTTGAAAATAATTACTTGTGCAATGAACAAGTAGTACGACCTAGGCAGATAATTTAAATAATTTCCAAGGTGATCAAGATAGGGGAAGTGTAAGTATTCGTCCCTGAATGAAATTATCCGTTTTGAAAATCGGATGATTGATTAGGAAGAAAACAATCGAAGATAAGAGAAATATAAACTTTAATTTCTATTTCTCTAATATTCGAGACCGAGGGAAAAACATATATGTCTTGAATTACAACAAAACTAAGTCAAAATTAATATATGGATAACTAGATTATGTTAAGCTCAAAAGTCAACGGACAAAAATATAATATTGACTTTTGGAGAATATAATAATTTATGGCTAATGGAAAATAAATAAGTAATACAGATCTTACAAGATGATTTAGAGAAGACAGATAATAAAATTGCCCAAAGGATCAGGATTGGAAGTTGAATCTTAGAAAGTCCGAATTTACTAGGCGAATAGTCTACCCTCCTTAGATCCTATCGTCCTGTAATAGTATATCTATAGAAATTTCTCAAGTTATCTAAATTTAATAAGTCCTTACCTAAATTGCATGACCTATATAACAATCCTTAACTACCCCACAGTCGAGTAGAATAAGGGACTCCTATTCCTAGTCATCTTCCTAAATCTATTTGATCCTACGTGTCAAAGAGTATTTCCTAGTCGCAGGCTCGCAGTAGTACGACTAATATGGTACTACCATGAGTTCGCACAATTTGCAAAGACTGGCCTACATGGGCCACCAAAAAAACTTGTCACGACCCGTACCCGTTTTTATTTATTTATTACGGGATGCGAGTACGTGCGCAAGCCAGCCTACGCCATAGTGTCGACAGTAGAACGCTGTCAAGAACATGATACTCAAAATCACATAATAACTTTATTTTCTCATTCACAAACTAAATTAATTACAATATTCATAAGTTTACATTTGAATACAAAGTATAATGTCTCACGAAATTATAAAATGACAACTAGATAAATATTCAACTATCTAACTAGTCTCTAGGTTGACCTCAGCATATACCCATGTCTCCCCCAATGTTCCAAGCGCAATGTAGCAGGCGATTATCTAAAAAATTTTGATTTTCAGTCAGGAATGGAACGAGTACAATTCGTTGAGTGTAGTTCCAAATATATACTAACCACTATAAGACAAAAGTTAGCCATAAAATATATGTTGAAATAATCAGAATACTGGTAACAAGAGACATGAGGAATGTAGATAGGAATATACATGGCAACACAACAGGAAATACTATCTATGTGATTTGAAGTACCTTTCGATATGTGATCAGTCTGGGGACAGTTACACCACAAGGTCTAAGTTATTTACAAGGTCCACTTTAACATGGTCTACTTTATTTAACAAGGTCTACTGTACATGAAATAAAAAATGGGCTAAGGTCTGATCACATATCTATTAGTACTTCCCCGTCTCGACACCATATACAAGGCAGGAAACATGACATGAACAAGAAATATGAGTGCTATCGTGTGACGAGCGTGTTAAGAATCAAGTATGATATAGCTAACAGTGTGATATAGGAATTAGAAATATTGAAAACAAACAACAAATGTACTCGTCTGGGGTCCTTTGATGGTGAAACCGATAATACCCTTGCGCTCAGAATCGTCCAACTTGCTAGGGTAGCACGCAAAACTAAAAATCCCCAACTACTCAGTGAGCCACAAAGTCAACTCGCGCAACAATATCCGGATGTTGAAACTAACATCACCAACGAGTTTGGCATAAAAGAAATGTCTAAGAATACCTGTCCAAAAGTCCAATTCTGGACACAGGGGTAAAATTATAATTTTGGGTCAAAACGATATCCGCCGTTGGACCCGCTTTGTACCAAAAAGCGTGCCAGTATCTACGGTCTCTAAAGCCATCAAACTATATATCTATAGGTTCGGTTTGAAAAGACATGCCCAATCGTATGTCCAAAGTTGGATTCCGGTGGGCCGTGCACAAATTCGCCCGTTGGATCGGGTCGCGGGCCTAGCAAAATAGCTTTCCTGTTGACCTTCTCAGAATCGGACCAAACTTAGCATACAGGACCAAAAAAATGATACGGTCTTGCTGGTGTAAGTTTTGTCTTGAGATGACGAACGTGCACGAAGTTATGGGCTAGTTTGCAAAAAGGGCCGATACGGGATATCTCGACGGATACGCTTCGATTTCGTCGCACATGCACAACAAAATCGAGTTCCGTTAAATCCCACACGTCGAAAACGTCCATATGCGTCTTTTGATGCTCATGGGTTGTGACCACGTCACCCGATTTGTCGTGGCGAACGTCGTATCGGTGGAAATTCTAATTTTAAAAACTGTTTTTGCCCAATTTTTTTCCTGATTTTGGAAAACGAATTAATCCGCATATATGAGATGAAATTGGAAGCTACAAAAAGGGTTTAGATGTTGTTTAGGTTGACTAAATTACTGTTCAGGTAGGTTTCTTAAACCTCCTCGGATTGCCATTAATTGGCCTTTTAAGTTAGGGTTTTAACTTTGTAAACTGTCGAGTATTAGTGCAAATTTTTTATGGTTTTCCAGCAAAATTGTTGGAAAATCAGATGCATTATAATTAATACTATTTGAAGGGTTTTAGTAATGTTCATATAGGCTTTCGATAGGATCAATTATAACCAAAATTGGTTTGGCACACATAAATAAATTTGTTGGAGAAGTGGAGTGCCTGGTTTGCGTAAAAACAGGGCAATGTTCTGTTTCGGTCGCAGTGGCTGTGGCGGCGCTCCCACGTTGTCATGGTAGTGCAGGACCATCGAGGCATTCGTCTAGAGTCAAGAAAGGCTCCAAGTGTCAGGGATTGGGAGGCGGATGGGAGTTTCTCGATTGTTTTGTCAAGTTTTCGAGTAAAAAAATACTCAAATGAACCTATCTTTAACTCGTATTCCCTTTTCTACTCCATCCTGATTTGGTTCGATCTCTTTGGGATCAGATTGATGTAGGTAATCCAAAAAGATTTGGTTGGATGGTTTATAATTCGAATTTGGTTCAAAAATATGAAAACTGCTTTGCTCGGCTGCAAGGAGTCAAAAAAAAGGAGTACACTGTTCATACTTAATATATCTTACATATATATATATATATATTATACCTCTTCTGTTTATATATATATATATAAGACCTAGTATATGTATACGATATATATATACCTTCATATCTATACGTGTTTTTCCTTTGTGAATTCCAAAATTCAACAGAACTATTTTGGCGAGTGTTATCTTGTTTGTAGAACAAGATATATCAAATTAATATCAAATAATATTGATAATATTTATTACAATTGTTTTAAAATCATAATTATTAGACCATTAAAATAGAGTACGAGATTTATACATGAAATGTATCTACTCAGACGTCTTTGCACTCATAACATCTCTTTATACATGTGTATTTATATTCTAAGAAGATATGTTTGGCAAATATTATAACTTCCAAAATGAAATATCCAATTAACAACAATTAACGTATATATTATATATAACCTAATACTTATTTACTATGCATACACTTATACACATACAAGTATGTGTAGCCAAAATGTCCAAAATTCCACATAGGTATTTTATAAAATTATTTATCCTATTATCAAAATAATAATATCATTTAATAGCAATAGCATATTCAATTTATATTTAATCAACTATTAATAAAATATAATTACAAGATCATTAAAGTAAACTACCATTACATGTATACCATATACATCTACAGGAACATCTTTGGGCATACCACATGACTACGCGGGCTTAAGTTTGGTTCGGGTCAAGTTCGGACTAAATTAGTACGACCGAGTCTCTCAAAACTCATAATCTTAATAATTAATTACTAAATCATTTATAGGGGTTAGGTCACAACTTAGCCTGGTTTTCCTAGTTAGGACACCGCTATGGCTCAATATTCCCTACCGTGGCTAATACACTAGTCAAAACACGCAACAGCACTGTCCGTGACATGGTTTCTAGTCATCTTGCATTCCAAAACTTAGTCATGACTAAGGCATTCTATCCTAATAAATATTTAATTAAAATATTCATAAATTTCTAAAATCACCATTTAATTCAAATAAATAATAAAAACAATATTTCAAAATTTTGGGAAGAGGGGTTACAAAGTTTCACGAAGTATAGGATCATGTTCTGTCACGAGCTTACCCATCGTAAAGGTAGATACATCCTCTTGGCTGCTTCCCGTCTTCGAGCCTCCTGACATAAAACGGCTGCTTCCAGCCCCTGAATCAGCTGGGCCTCCTGGGGCTGCTTCTTCTGCTATCTTCATTTCAAGAGCTTGCTCAACAGGCTATGAATCCCATCAGCATTAATATTAGGGTCTTCATTACCCTCAAGATCTTCATCTCCTTCCTCGACATCATCTGGCTTCTATCACCCTCAATGTCAACATCAGAGTTTTCATCGTCTTGTGATTCATCAAGGCTCTGATTAGCATCGCTAGGGCTCTGGTTGCCCTCATCTTCAGCAGGGTGCTCTTCACCTTCAACAGCAACTTGGCCTTCCTTGGCCACTAAATTTTGACCCACTTGGGTCATTACTTGATCGTGATCTTCAGCTTGATCAAGATTTGAGGCACCATCAATGGGATCCTCTTCGATTGGATCATTGCCAAAATCACAATCTAGCAGCACTTCTATAATCCCCTCATCTTCTTGAGGAAGTGTCTCGCTCAGAGCAGGAGCTACAGGAGTTTGGGTCGTGGAAGGGGCTGAAACTTCAGCGACAGTTTCTTTTGGAACTGTCACTGTCTCAGGAACTGTGGCCTTTGAAGGGTCATCAGTATTTGGCGGCAATGTCAAACCTGCTGTAGCTAGCGCTGTGAGTGTCATTGTAGATAGGGGAATAGAGACCGTGACGATTACTGGTTCTGAAGCAGTAACCGAAAGGACTTCTGCTACAACAGCTGTAGCAGGTTCGCTGGTAGCTGGAGGCTCTAGAGATAAAGATATGTTAATACAAACTGCTATAGGATCAACATCAAGTAACTCTTGCTGAACAAAAAGTGTAATGACATCACCTGGTGGAGAAGAAACGCCTTCGGGCGACAGCAATAATGTCTCTTGGCCAAAAGTCTGTTCTGGTGAAGAAGGTACAAGAGAAACTGCAGTCTTCCTTCCTTTGACTCTGGTAGCTAATAACTTTCTCTTGGCCGAACGCTTGACCTGCGTTTGTGGAGATGTAATAGCCACCCCGATCGGATCAGATGGTTGAGGTTGTGCTTCTTCAGGAATAGGTCGTTCCCTACTTGTCTCCTCCCCAACTCCTGTGCTTTTTCTCCGAAACAGAGACGGAGTCGATCCTCTGAGAGAAGTGGTTACTCCGGGTGAGAATCCAGCTTCCATCTGCCACATCTGAAGTCTAGTCCTGGCTATAGGTTTTTCGATGGTGGTTGTTTCCTTTATTTTCTTCTTCTTCCCCACATCAGGAGAAGAAGGATTATCATGAGCCGACTGGGTGGAAGAGGTCCCAGTCTTTTGTTTCTTGCCTGCCTTCTTTTTAGGGGATCTCTCCCTACATTTTTTAAGAAGGCCACACAATGGATCCCGTACTTCGTCAGGAGAACCCATGACCACGGTTTTCAGTAGTGCATCAGTAGGGACATTCTCTTCAGCTTCAGTCAAATTGATTGTGGCCGCATCCCCATCAAAGTCTTTTCTTGTCCTAATGAAGCTGTCTGTCATTGAATAACCTTCAAAGAAGGTGTTGGCTGAGGTATAAAAACGTACATATGAACTCACCATACACAGGCTATTTTTAAGAGTGGTGGAAGGCATAGTGAATATAACCTTTGTACCTCTTGCACTGAAATACCTCCACCCTCGGGCGCCGTCAATCAAATGCCTGAAGGCTTTAAGAAGACATATTGTCGCATTCCCAACATGCAACTGGTCATAGTCAAATTGATGGGCGAAGCGGCTTAGTAAATATGGTTCCAAATAGCAGTTGTTCTCAAACCGGTATACCAGATGAGAAGGCCTGATCGTCTTCAACCAGAAAAAGGCCTCAGGAGATGGATGAGAACCCACAGGCTCTAACTCCACGATAGGCACAGGGAAACTCTCATATCCAAGTGGAGGAGGGGTGCAGAAAAATTTCCAGTCTACGCCCCTATTTAGTGCCTTTCTGCAATCAAATAAGGACGTAACCTTCCATTTGGCCTTGGAAAATCTCCCAATAAAGTTCTCTGCTAATGCTCCCCCGACTCCAAGGACAGGATCCATCAACAAAGGATGGTGAAGTAACAACCAGCCGAACAAATATGTGTACGACATCTCGGTACGGGGAAAATCCTTCCGAGAGTTGGGATTTTCCATCATGGCGTCTGTAAAATTTCGGAGTCCCGCGTTTAGCCGTCTGGTCATGGCGGACAATATGTCCATCTTGTATCTAAATACTAAATGCATAGCGGTGAATAATACACCCCGATGGAGTCGGTCGACGATACTAGCTCACGGAATAACAAACTGTCGCAGCCACAATGAAAGAAAGCCCGCTAAAGTGGCTTCTGGGGACATGGTCATGCCACCTTGTCTTATGTAACTCTCCACAGGCGTATTGGCAACATAACCACGTCAGTCTCCAGCCAACTCTGTATCAATCTAGCCAGATTCCTCCATCAACTATAAAATAGTTGGAGCATCAAGCGGCTCAAAAGGGGAAGGCTCGCAATTAAGATGCTCATGTACCTTGGCCTCCTTAATATGACCCAAGAAGAGGTATGATAACCATTTAGACATATAACATGTCCAAGGAGGATTGCCATGGTAAAAATGAGTGCAGACTAGACCTGCCAAGTAGGCCGGGCCGGCCCAGTATGAAAATTGGGTGGGCCGGGCATGCCCGGGCCCAGGCCTCTTGGGCCCATGAACTGTAGCGGGCCGGGCCAAGGGTTGAAAATCTTGGCCCAACCCGGCACGTGACCCACGGCACAGTGAGCTCCGGGTCGTGCCGGGCCGGGCCGTGCCGGGTTTTGATTGGCACGTAAAATTTGGGCATTCATTTTCGTTCTTCTTCTAAAAAATTTTGTATATTAATTGCAATCATTTTTTAAACACAAAAGATTGAACATCCAACATGTTTTCATATATGTTTTTCAACAATCACATATATTTACGTAGATTAACATAACATAACATAATTAAGTTTTCTAAATATTAATAACAATCATTTTTTGATATAGAAACTACTTGATTCTTATTTATTTGGGTGGGTCGGGCTGGACTTCGGGCCGGGCCGTGCTTGGGCTTCGGGTCGGGCCTATGTTATGAGCCGATATATGTAGCCCGGCACGACCCAATATACGGGGTCGGGCCGGCCCGGGCCCACGATTAATCCGGTCTGGCCGGCATATAGGCCAATTTTTTGTGCCGGGCTGGGCCGGTCCGGCCCAATTGCCAGGTGCAGACCGTAAAGTGACATAGCAATTCATCGAAGACTGCTACCATTTGAGGGTTCTCTTTTTCCAAAGCCTCCAGTTCATCTTCTGTTGGTACATACTCCTCGTAAGGGTTCTCTTCCGCTGGCAAACGCGAGAGAAATTTCATCTCATGAAGAGCAAAGCCTATCTTCCCATGAGGGGTGGCAAAGGTGCCAATACTACTGTTGTACTTTTTTGCTAAAGCCAGAAACATATTGAGTTGCTCTGGATCCCGCATGAAGTGGTCAGAACAACTTTGTAAAGATCTATCCCCTGCAGCTTCTTACAAAAATTATTCAGAGCCCACACAAAGATTCGATTCCAATAGATAATTTCTGAGTGCATCAAACCAGTCAGCCTCGTATTAGTGTTTCGTGGATATTCTCCTTCGGACATAGCATACATATTGTCGAAGAAGGAATTCTAACAGACAACATCACAGCTGCATCGTCAGACGGTACGCAGCTTGGCCTTAGACCCCTCAAGTGTGTGCAATTTTGCTCAGAAGCACAGAAGAACACGTCTCAGCCATGATCTTTGCGCCTACGACATATTCTTCCATCCCTAGCCTGTTGGAAGGGGGCCAAGTCCCATGATATCTTCCTCGGGGAGCTAGCGTGAGCATACCGAGATAGAGATAGGTTCTTCGTCATTTCAGGGAGATACACAGTATGTTTTCCCTCAGGAAAGCTCGACGCTCTTTCTTCGACTTTGGCTGAGAGTCTGTGTCTATGGCTTCTCCGAAGAGGAAAGCCGGCTTCTTATGAGGAATCTCATCAGCAGTTAGAAAAGGGGTGCCATTCATCAAGCGTAGAAGGGCCCTATCGTCTTGGTTTTCTAGAAGTGTCCGTCTAGATGTCGGTCCGTCATACTGTGGGAAGGTGACATGGGACAAATCTCTTGGTATTCTGACACCAAAAAATTCGATGCCAGCATTTCAGCACTTGGGTCTTCCCTCAGATTTACTGCAAGAGAAAACAGAGAGTTTGAATCCTAAAAAATTAATAAACTCTTAAAAATCTTTGCGCCAATCATGAATGGCACAGAGCAGAAAGGGACAGTCCTCAGTTTGTACAGACAGTATGACAGTTCTTAGTTTAGTTCACAGATTGTGCATGTGATAAATTAGTCATTGGTGCATGAATTAAGTTTGCTTGTAATTCGCACATTATGACGAATCATGAATCATTCTCAAAACATGACAAATGGCACATGGCGCCATTCATGATTGATCTGATTTTTAGCTAATACTCTGAAAGAGGTGGCACATTTTGGGGATAGCGCAAGCACCGACCAAGGCTCTGAAAGAGGCGGTCGATGTTGGCTTTAAATCGTGCTACACGCAGATGGCACGAGCTTGCTGTTCATTTTCCCAGATGGGTTTTCTCACCTTCAAGTGCAGGATTGGCCTCCTCGCCTTTTGCCGACGGCCCCACGTGCTATGACACTCTTAGCTCTGGTAAGCACGAAGTGGCTCTGGCCACTTTCTTCCCCTTATCGGCGGCAGTTTTCTTGGGCGCCATTCGATCGGATGAAAACTTCGTGAGAAGAAGAAGAAGACGAAGAGAGTTTAAGAGAGAAAATTTCTAAAGTAAAGAAAACTCTCTCTCTCTCTCTCCAACCCATGAGCTATTTATAGCCTAAACTCACAGATAACGGCCGTGCGAATTGTGCATAAAATGCAGATCGGTTTAGATTCTGTCATGCTCCAAATGCGCAAGACCGCTTCTTATTCAAAGTATTTCAAATTTTGAAATTTTTTGAAATTTTAAAACTTTTGAAATATTTTGAAATTGTGGATGCTCAAAATACATTAAAATATTACCATGCACCATTCATAAATGGCGCCAAGCTCAAATCATCAGATAGTGCTGTATTCAGATGGCACATCATATCAAATGGCGCCAAGCATCACATGGCGCCATTTGCCACGTGGCAAACTTCCTTGAAAAGCCAAACGACTGTCATAATGACTGACAGCACATCAGTCAAGGAAAATCTCCTCGAATCCTGAGTACGCAGCGCTCGAAAAGAATTGTCAGAGTCGTCATTATTATATTTGTCATTTATTGTGCGCCATGCAGAGTTGGCGCAAAGTAATATGTACTTTACAGTTTCAAATGCCTAGTGCTTTCTCACAGATAGCGCAAAGCATGCTCCATTTACCAGCTGGTGCCAATTGATCAATCATTATCCAGAAGTAAGATGACGTGGTGCACATACCACTAATCTCGAAGAACATGCATGCTATACTGCCCACGACCAAGCGCATTTCTCTCATATAATGCCACGTGTCATATGCAGTTAAGCCAATTGTTCACACAATGGGTGATGGTGCGCCAATCAGTGCCATATGCCAATCAGAATAACTACTTAACAGTTATTTCAGAACTCTATAAATAGAGCTCAGGATCATTTTTTAAGACACAACGAAGATCATAGACTCTAAAGCCAGAACTCTTGTCTCTACGGCAGCAAGTTTCAAGGCGTTTCTTCTTCGACATCGTATCGTTCAAGGGATAAAGTGATCGTCTTCTGATCAGATTCCTACAGTTGTACTTCCCCAGAATCAAATCTTTTCTTTCTTAGTTTGTACTTCAGTTTTCTTTGGAAAACTTTTGTTCTCGCAAACATCAGTGCTAACTGTACTGGTGGAGTGAGCTCCTCACCTACCAATACAAAAGCAACACGTTTATTTACTTTTCGCAACATAAACCCTTTATGATTGTCTTTATATTCTTGCCTTATGATCGATTTTAGGACATAGACGCCTCGCCTACTTGTGTCTCTAGACCGTCACCGTGTCATCGTACCGATAACTTACTTATACTTGTCTCTAGACCCTTCTCGTGCCAACAACATCAACTTATCGACTCGTGCTTGCCTTTCGGTCCATACTTTAAGACTCAAATCACACGATCGTTCCATCAACTCTATTCGTGCATCCACAATGAGGCCGTAGCTCGCAACTCAGTACCACTTAACCAACTTTGCCTTATGGCCCTTCCTGACTTAAACTCGAAATAACTTAATCCAACTTACTTATACTTTTGTGTCAACGACTCACCAACCGATGCCATACTTTGTGCCGTAGCACGGTGTCTTAGTTGCAGCCAAATCTTAGGCCCAAATATTATGTTGCAAATTATGCACACATTCAATTCGATTCATTGGTACCGTGTACACAAATCTTGAATCAATCCAAAGGCATGCATGCGGATCGCCGCTATTATGCCGACTCATCTATATGAAACGGTCACTAGCACCACAAGCTATACTTGGACTTATAGTTTTTTTATTCGGCGACCCTTTAAGCGCAAGTAGTAAGCCCCGCTGATAGTTCTCGATTAACCTGAGCGGTACTCCCAATTTGACTATACCGTGCTTTCTTCTAGGCCGGAACAATCCTGTGGCCCCAGGTTTGTCGTTCCGAGGAAACTTTCCCTTGTGCACAAGTTGTCCAATGACCATGCAAGACTCGATTCGAACTACCGTCTTACATAGTCATCATCTTTACAGTGTTATCGTGGTTTCAGTACTACGTTAGAGACTTCCACTATTTGAGACTGTCTCGATGACCTACGGTATAAGTATTCTTCCATGTTGCCCTATCATTTACTCAACTCAAGGATGACTATTTGATAGCCTTTTTGCCAAACTCAATTTGAATCAACTGTGGCTCGTGCCTTAAATCAATTTATGTTCTGTGCGACACTACCGTCCAAGTCATACTACATATGACGAGCTTTGAGACCGTAGGACTGTGTGGCTATAACCAGCCATAGAAATTGTAGGACCGTGCTTGCTACTACTTCGATAGGCCTTGACATAACTTTTTCCTAACTCCATCGTGCGATACAACTTAACCTATGGGACGAGCAAGGCTATGCCAAGCCCTTGCACGTGGAAACGTGTATTGAGACTTGTGGGACACTTTTGCTATGCTAAGCATTGGATGATGGGATCGTTCATGCTTTACCAAGCATTCATACGTGCGACACCTATGACTTATACTAAGTTCATAGCTTTGTGGAAACATAGACCAACATTCCTTTCTTCCAAGCTACGAAATGAAGGACCGAATGTCATTTTGAAAGCACATCGTGCACAATTCTAAGCCGACCGTAGGACCTTTCCATATTCTAACTCCATCTGACCCAACTTGGAATTATTCCCTTAGCTATGTGGATTCGCCTCTTTTATTGTCAAGTCTATTTGTGTATTTGAAAACTTTCAATTTACTAGTGTGAAGGCCAAGCTGAGGCAAGTTTACTGAAGCCACCCACCTGAGCGAGGAGTCGTCTCGACCGAGCAGGACTTTGAGCAGGCCGTTGCATGGCTAAGTCCAATGTCGTTGGTATTTTGATTCCTCTAATTGACTGAGCGGGACGGGACATTACATTATACACCACTCAGAAAAAGTTTTGTCCTCGAAACTTACTAAGTACACACTCATCGACTTATCACTTGATTCAACATCAAATGATTCTCGCACACACTCTGCCTATGCGTTTCTTGAATCCGAGCCATGCTCGCGCCTTATTTATTTTTCACCTAGAACAACTATATCTCAAACTTGGTCAACTTATACTCGTCGCACATATGGACAACTTAGTTCTAGGACAAACCATCCGATCAACCAATATTCAAGTTCATCTCAAATCCAATGATCGTACTACAATCAATATTTTTCTTTGCAACACACAATTTCAAAATTCTCGATAACTTCTCGTTCCTTTATTCTCATTTGAATTCAACGTATCACTTAGTTGGATCATGCACATATTTAAGGCATCCCCAAAATATATGTATTTCAGCCAAGCCTTGTGATAGTGAATCCAATCCCATATATTTGACTTATCCTATCTATCCTGAAAATCAATCGTACCGATGCTATCTCTCGAAACATGGACGTCTTGCCTAACCGCTAGGCCATCTCTCCAGGCTAAAGTCAATGTCAGTATTGGAATCACTGTTCCTAAATAATACTATCAACACTGACCCCAATCCTAAGGTCAAACCATAGTTGATAATACGGGATTTTCTACCCAAGCTCGTATCACTCCGATTTCTAAACTTCGAGCATAGTTTTCTCCTATTCGCTTTCTCAGCGTTCGGTCAGGGGTTCGAGTCATTCAGAAAAGCCATCCTATTATAAGTTCTGCATCATCTAAATTCCTCTGCATATCACTATCGCACGTCTAAACTAGCAATTTGCATAATCTATCTCTTTCAACATATTCGGTATAATCTACCTATCCATCTTATCCAAGTCAAGTACACCATGAGACGATTTACCACTAAACCATAATTCTTATTTCATATTCCCCAAGTCGTTTACCATAATTTACATATTCGATCACAAGATCGTCTAGCATAGCAATATGTCACGCCCCAATCTCACACAATTCTGATTATCCATGCTGGACATGAATCACCAAGCCAACGCTCCTACAGGATAACTGTAGTGCCCCGTCCCTACATCGTGCCCCATTTTTGTCCACGTGGTGTGCGAGAAAGGAACATTGTCGCTATCGGTTCAGTCGGGACCGATAGGTCAGGATCGATTGAATCGGTTGAATCGGTTGAACGGGAATGATTAAATTAAGATCCTTTTCTCATTATGGAAAGGCTTCTTCGGAATCAAGTCTATATTCAGCAGGTTGCGCCTCAAGGATTGGCTCTGCGGCTGAGTCGGGAGAGACCTTCCGTTGCTCTGGTTTTTCATGCCACACTTGATTTGGCTTTGGCTTGGTTTTCGTGAATGCATTTTCGTGAATGTTTTTGATGGTTTCATGGCTTGCGTTTTCGAACTTTGCATTTATATCGAATCCCTTGAATAACACAGCGTTCTAATTAGTTGCTTATGCGATTGAAGGTGATCGCGTAGGCGACATCTAAGCGTAGCCAACCAGTCCCTTACCTGAAGCAAAAGACTAAGGTGAGTGGCTGACCTCCTTTACCTCAACCCTCTGTTTCAAAAACAAGAACTCAAATAACTGCATCGAATTATAATGATTTACTTAGAAAATACAAGTTCTATGCTCAAAAAGTAAAAAGATAAGGTTCTAGAAAAGAGAGAATTATTTCAGGCTCTGCAAAACCAAGTAAATGAATCGATTACATAATAGTCCCAACAATACCATAAAACATGCTTGAATAACTTGTTAACTTAAGCACGGTCATGGACAACTTGCGCTAAGGCTTCGCTTCCTCGAACGACAACCCAAGGCCACGGGACCATTTCGGCCTAGGAGGAATGTAAGATAGCTGTGTTGGATGCTAGCACGGGTCTTTCAGGACTTTCAGCGGGGCTAGCTACCTGCACTGAAAGGGCACCATCTCGACCAGGCTATATGTCCAGGATGGCTTGAATTGCCAGTGACCCACACTTGCACGTAAATTATAAGCTTGTTATAAATATGACAGGGAAGGAACATGGTAAGTTACGCTGAAATGGCACGCTCTACCGTGGGTAAGATGTATCGTAAGTTATGTTTTATTGCCTATCGAATGCTTGCCTCTTAACATATATGCAAATCAATTATGATGGCTAGAAAGATCACAAAATAGCTAATATGTTTTTTTATAAAACTGTTTGAACAAATGGAAGCTTGGGTTTAATTAGCCACTCGCTAGTACATGTGATCATACTGACCCTCGCTAGCCGCAGGTACCGCGAATCCGGAGGAACGTGCCAACTAACCAAGGCGACGTTCGTGTTTTGAAGCTTCGACCGCGCGTCGAAGGCTCTCGCTACTCCACTTTTGAAGACTCTCTGCATCAGTCCAAGAAACATGTCTCGGCTTTCCTCCATTCCAGGTGGCTGGAATACTTTTGCTGTAAATTAAGGGATGAACGACTATCTCATCGGCGTTCATTTTGTAATCGAGTCATTTTGTGAAGCCCGCGCGGCATGATTGTAATAGAGTCTTGTAAATGATGTCTATTATCAATAAAAAATAAAAGATTTTCTGCCTCAATGTGTTGTTTAATTTCTCTGCGTACTCTCTTAGTTGTTGTGTTTCGGATAACCTTATGACTATGCCTTGTGCGATCGCAACCTAGATTCGTACGGCATCACGCCCGGGGGACGACTATCGATTCTTCGGAATCGGGGTGTGACATAATGGTATCAGAGCACGACTTTATGTCATTGGCCTCAAGTCTCGAGTCTCTAGTCTCGAACCATTGACCTCGTGTCGATGAGATGAGTTGTTCTATACGGCGAACCCATGACATTTTTTGAAACTAACGAGAGTTGCTTTCATATTCCAGAAGCTGAAGAAGGTCGTGAACGAGGAGAGTGCCTCGAGCGGCTCGAGTAGCTCAAGGCCTGAACCCTCGAATGCCCCTATTGAACAGATGTTGCATATGCTATAGGCGTAACAACATCAGGCCGAGGCCAACCGGCACCAGAATGAGCTTCATCGACAGCAGACGGAGGCACGGCAGACTTAGTTTGAGAACCGATTCGAGGCCTAATTCAAGTTACAGCAGAAGCAGCTTGACACTCTTCAGCAGATAGTCCAGAAAGTTGTGGCCAATAATAATAATTCTGCAACAATGCCTACCGTGATCGAGCCTGCGATCCGACCGATTGAAATCGAACCAGAAGTGCCCAAGCGTCTACCTGCAACACCAAGAAGTTCCAACTTTGAGGTGTCAAAATTCACAAAGTGTTATCGCACTTCCTTCAACGGTACTGAAGATCCCTCTATGGCGATCGACTGGTTGGAGGAGCTGGAAGACCGATTTGAACTTTTGGGTGTCGATGACTCAAAGAAAGTCGCATGTGCGTAACTTCTACTCCGATTGAATGCGCACGTTGGTAGTCCGTGCAAAAGCGAGTAATCCAACGTAAAGACGAAACAACGGCAATTCCTTAGGCTACATTCAGAAAGGCATTTGAAATCGAGTACCTTTCCGCAGCCGTTCGACAGGTAAAAGAAAATAAATTTATGCAGTTGAAGCAAGGGAACATGAAGGTGCGGCAGTACGCAGCAGAATTCAATAAATTATCCAAATTTGCTGGAGCATTCTTACCGACAACGGAGAGTTACGCTCGACGGTTCGAAGTGGATTTACGTCCATCTATCTCTGCCCATGTATCGGTGCTTGAATACAAGACCATGGACGAGTCTCTGAATCACGCTCTCCGCCTTGAGTGCCAATATCCCCCAGGAGCTGCTGGCATTATGCAAACATACAACCATAAGTGCCCTAGCCATACGAGAGGAAACAATATGAACAAGCGTCCAAACAACGACAATTAGGGCGGATACCAAGGGCGGAATCCAGGAACTCGTTGCTACAAATGCAATAATTTTGGACACCATGGAAATGAGTGTCATGTCTCTGAAGGCGGATGCTGGCACGGTGGCAAGACAGGCCATCTGTGCTTAAACTTCCCAACTAAAAGGCCGAACTCAATGGTACCTCAACATCAACAACACCGTCCAGGGAATCAGGGTCCAGCGCCAAGAGCCCAACAAACCGTGCCACAAAATGGCCAAGACCGCCGCCCCAATGCTCAAGGGCGCATCTACGCCATGAGCCGGGATGAAGCGTTTGCATCTGACATAGTCGTGACAGGTATACTGTATTTCAATAACAAACCTGTTCGTGTATTGTTTGATTCAGGTGCTACGCATAGCTTTATATCGTCGGATTTTGTCGCCAAACACAAATTCCTGTGACACCATTAGGCCTAAATCTTACCATCAACATATCGTCGGGCACGTCACTCCTTACAAACTTAGCCTACGGAGATTGAATCATCTGTATAGGTGGTCAAAAGGTAGGTCTCGATACGATAGTCCTAGACATTAAGGACTACGATATCATTCTGGGAATGGATTGGCTCAGTCCGTGCAACGAAACCATCGACTGTGCCAAAAAGATGGTCACCTTCCGTATACCTGGAGTGCCTGAATTCTGCTATTTGTATGGTGAGGCATCATCGACCTACATGGTGATCTCAGCAATATCTGCTCGACGGATGCTGCATTCCGGGTGTGAATGCTGTATTCAGACCGACGTTGTGGCAGAATTCCCAGATGTGTTTCCGAACGAGCTGCCCGGCATGCCGTCTGATCGAGAAATAGAGTTCACCATTGACACATTCCCCGATACCAGACCGATCTCTAAAGCCCCGTACAGAATGGCCCCTGCAGAGCTTAAAGAACTCAAAGTACAGTTGCAAGAGTTGCTCGACAAGGGATTTATACGACCCAATGTCTCGTCGTGGGAAGAACCTATGTTATTTGTCAAAAAAAAGGATGATTCAATGCATCTTTGTATCGACTACCATGAGCTAAACAAGGCCACCGTCCAGAACAAATATCCATTGCCCCACATAGACGACTTGTTTGATCAGCTGCAAGGAGCTACGATATTTTCTAAAATTGATCTTCGATCGGGCTACCATCAACTCAAGATCAAGCCAGACGATGTGTCAAAGTCAGCCTTCCGCACTCGATACGACCATTACGAGTTTTTGGTTATGCCGTTCGGCCTAAAGAACGCCCCAGCTGCTTTCATGGATTTAATGAATCGGGTGTTTTGACCCTTCCTCGACAAGTTTGTAGTAGTCTTTATCGACGACATACTCGTCTACTCAAAGGATAAGCGGCAACACGCTGAGCATCTACGGACCGTGCTTCAGACCCTTTGGGAAAATCAGTTGTATACGAAGCAGAGCAAGTGTGAATTTTGGCTGAGCAGTGTCGCATTACTCTGACACATCATTTCTTCTGAAGGCATAGCAGTCGACCCAAAGAAAGTTGAAGTCGTTGTCGATTGGAAACAGCCAGCATAAGTCGGTGAGATTCGAAGCTTCCTTGGCTTAGTAAGATACTACCGACGCTTCATGAAAGACTTCGCGAAGATCGCATCGCCTCTGACACGCCTCACCCAGAAAGGAGTCGCATTTGAATGGACAGACGACTACGAAGCTTCCTTCCAGGAGTTAAAGCAATGACTCATCTCGGCCCCGATACTCGCACTTCCAGAAGGGACTGAGGGATTCCAGATCTTCAGCAATGCATCCGGTCAGGGCTTGGGGTTGTGTTGATGCAATGGAACAAGGTGATACTTCCCGACAGCTAAAGCCGTACGAGAAGAATTACCCTACTCATGACTTGGAGTTAGCGACAATTATGTTCGTGTTGAAATTGTGGCATCACTATCTTTATGGCGTGGCGTGCACGATCTATACGGACCACAAGAGCCTTAAGTATCTATTCATGCAAAGGGAGCTGAACCTGCGGCAAAGGCGTTGGCTTGAACTGATCAAAGATTACGACTTGACTATTGACTATACGTCGGGAAAGGGAAATGTTGTGGTAGATGCTTTGATTCAAAAGTATATTGCCTCGCTATCCATCGACCGTAGATTGCTACGCGACCTAGAAGAGATGGGCACTGAACTCTGAGTTCAATTCAGGGATGTGTAGTTGACGCAGATGCAGCTAGAGCCGAGCTTACGAGAAAAGATCAAGACCGTTCAGAAGGATGACCCGTACCTGAAGAAAGTGCGAGAGCAAATTTCAACAAAAGTACGACCGACTTTACGGAAGACGAAACCGGCGTGTTTCGATTGAAGGGTAGGCTATGCGTTCCGGACGATTCAGAACTTAGAAAGGAGATATTGACGGAGGTGCACTATGCGAAATATACCTTGCATCCTGGCAGCACAAAGATGTACAAGGACCTCCGTACGACCTTCTGGTGGCAATGAATGAAGAGAGATGTGGCGCTCTTCGTGTCGTAATGCATGGCATGTCAGCAAGTGAAAGCTGAGTATTAGAGACCGGGCGGGGAGATACAGAACCTTGCCATTCTAGAAAGGAAATGGGATCATGTCACTATGGACTTTGTTGTTGGCCTGTCGAAGATGGAAAATGATGCCATCTGGGTCATTGCTGATCGACTAACCAAGTCAGCGCACTTCATTGTCATTAAAGTTACTTGGAGCATTGATCGTCTAGCTCAGATTTATCTTGATGAGATAGTACGGCTGCACGGAGTCCCTGTATCTATCATCTCTGATCGGGATGCATGATTTCTATCTCGCTTCTGGAGTAGCCTTCAGTCGGCTCTAGGTACTAAGTTGCAGTTCAGCTCAGCTTACCATCCCCAGACTGACGGCCAAACGGAGCATGTGAATCAGATTCTCGAAGACATGTTACGGCTCTGCGCAATTGACTTCAAGTCGAGTTCGGACGTTCATCTACCTCTGGCCGAATTTGCATACAATAATAGCTATCAGTCCAGCATCCAAATGGCGCCGTATGAAGCCTTTACGGCCGAAAGTGCAGATCACCCATTTGCTGGGATGAAGTCGGGGAATGGTAGATTCTTGGCCCAGAGCTGGTGGAAGAGACCGTGGAGAAGGTAAAGCTCATTCGGGAAAGATTAAAGACTGCTCAGAGTCGTCAGAAAAGTTATGTGGACGTCTACCGTCGACCCCTCAAGTTTTTAGAAGGCGATCACGTATTTCTTAAAGTATCGCATATGCGTGGAGTTACCCGATTTGGTGCAAAAGGGAAGTTGAGTCCGAGATTCATTAGACCGTTCGAAATACTCAAGCGAGTAGCTCTAGTGGCCTACAAAATTGCCCTGCCGCCAGCGCTAGCGGGTGTACATGATGTCTTTTACGTCTTTCAGTTGCGGAAGTACGTGCACGATCTAAGCCACGTGGTAGATTTTAGTCAGCTGGAGCTAAAGTCTGACTTATCCTATGTTGAAGAGCCAGTCCAAATCTTGGAACGCAAGGATAAGCTGTTGCGGAATCGAACGATCCCTCTCGTCCGTATACTCTGGCGTAATCATTCGGTCGAAGAGTTGACCTGGGAACTTGAATCGGAGATGAAAGAGAAGTTTCCTTCATTGTTCACTTAGAGGTAGGTTCTATTCTTAAGTTTCGAGGACGAAACTTTTTCTTAGTTGGTTATGGTGTAGTGGCCCGTCCGTACATCATGCCCCATTTTCGTCCACGGGTACGCGAGAAAGGAACACTATCGCTACTGATTCAATCAGGACCGATAGGTCCGAATCGGTTGAATCGGTCGAACGGGAACGATTGAATTAAGATCCTTTTCTCGTTGTGGAAAGGCTTCTTCGGAATCAAGTCCCATATTTAGCGGGTTGTGCCTCAAGGATTGGCTCTGCGGCTGAGTCGGGAGAGACCTCCGATTGCTCTGGTTTTTTATGCCGCAATTGATTTGGCTTTGGCTTGGTTTTCGTGAATGCATTTTCGTGAATGTTTTCGATGGTTTCATGGTTTGCATTTTCAAACTTCGCATTCATATCGAATCCCTTGAATAACACAGTGTTCTAATCAGTTGCTTATGCGATTGCAATTGATCGCGTAGGCGACGTCTAAGCACAGCCAACCAGTCCCTCTCCTGAAGCAAAAGACTAAGGTGAGTGGCTAACCTCCTTCACCTCGACCCTCTATTTCAAAAGCAAGAACTCGAATAACTGCATCGAATTAGAATGATTTACTTGGAAAATACAAGTTCTATGCTCAAAAGGAGAAAAGATAAGGTTCTAGAAAAGAGAGAATTATTTTAGGCACCGTAAAACCAAGTAAATGAATCGATTACATAATAGTCCCAACGATACCATAAAACGTGCTTCAATAACTTGTTAACTTAAGCACGGTCATGGACAACTTGCGCGCAAGGCTTCGCTTTCTTGAACGGCAACCCGAGGCCACAGGACCGTTTTGGCCTAGGAGAAATGCAAGATAGTTGTGTTGGATGCTAGCACGGGTCATTCGGGACTTTCAGCGGGGCTAGCTACCCGCGCTGAAAGGGCACCGTCTCGACCAGGCTATACGTCCAGGATGGCTTGAATTGCCAGTGACCCACACTTGCACGTAAATTATAAGCTTGTTATAAATATGACAGGGAAGGAACATGGTAAGTTACGCTAAAATGGCACACTCTGCCGTGGGTAAGATGTATCGTAAGTTATGTTTTATTGCCTATCGAATGCTTGCCTCTTAACATGTTAAAATACAAATCAATTAGGATGGCTAGAAAGATCACAAAATGGCTAACATGTTTTTTTATAAAACTGCTTGAACAAATGGAAGCTTGAGTTTAATTAGCCACTCGCCAGTATATGTGATCGTACTAAACCTCGCTATCCGTAGGTGCCGCGAATCCGGAGGAACGTGCCAACTAACCAAGGCGACGTTCATGTTTTGAAGCTTCGACCGTGCGTCGAAGACTCTCGCTACTCCACTTTTGAAGACTCTCTACATCCGTCCAAGAAACATGTCTCGACTTCCCTCCATTCCAGGTGGTTGGAATACTTTTTTTGTAAATTGAGGGATGTATGTATGGAACGACTATCACATCGGCGTTCATTTTGTAATCGAGTCATTTTGTGACGCCCGTACGGCATGATTGTAATAGAGTCTTGTAAATGATGTCTATTATCAATAAAAAAGAAAAGTTTCTCTGCCTCAATTTGTTGTTCAATTTCTCTGCGTACTCTCTTAGCTGTTGTGTTTCGGATAACCTTATGACTATGCCTTGTGCGATCGCAACCTAGGTTTGTACGGCATCACGCCCGGGGATGACTACGATTCTTCGGAATCAGGGCGTGACAATAACCGTCCTCATTGGGATGTAACTCATGCTTTGAGTCTAGACTAATTCATTCTCGATACGCAGATTCAAGCTACTTAATCCTCAAACTTACTTAATTGTCAATCACAAGTTCGAACAATCACTACAATGCATGCTGGGCGCCGAGCCAATATATGCAACAAGAATCGCCATGCAGCGCGCAATATCACATCACAGACCCACAGTCATATCCAAGCCACAAGCATAGTCACAGATACAGTTAGCCAAAGTCGTTACCCGACCACGAGTCGGACACGGGTCATATGGGGACAATCCATACATGTGAGTTATGCTCGTATCCTCGGAGGTGTGGATCACACGTCCGAGTTTATCTGATACGGCTTGACCCGATATCGAACTAAGCTATCCTAAGTTATCATCATGGCAGTTCTACTACTCTGCTACACTACTCACGGTTATACATTTACATTCACAATTACCAATGAATTAAATACAATTAAATCCACGAGGAGGGCAAGAGGTGAAGACCAAGTTGGTAACTCTAGAGGGGGGTGAATAGAGTTTATATCAAAAAATGATCAATTAAAAATTTAAACTCCTTTCACCAACTAAATAATCAGAGTAAAAATAAATACGGAAATAAAGAGTAGAGAGCAAGCACAAACACAACAAGATTTTTAACCTGGTTTCCCTCGTAGAGGACTAGTCCAGGCCTGACAACTCTAGCTCAGGATTGAAATCCACTATTTTTGAAATAGGGTTACAACCACGTGCCTTTTCACAGAAGAGCACGCCAAACTTCTTTCAATGATCGCTTTGGCGAAACTTGGACTTTTTCAAGTGGCTTAGAACTTCTTGTACTTCAAACTTCTAGCTGAATCGTACCGAGCACCTTGAACGGTTGGAAAGTTTGAATGCTAAGTAGATGGGAAGGTAAGGCTCTTGGATGTATAGGCTATGTAATAGAAGAAGAAGAGAAGAGTGGATGGTTTCAAATGAGAGAAACCAAGGCCTATTTATAAGGTTCGGGGTAGGCAGAATTCAGCCATAATTCGGTATAAATAATTCAAATTTTTGGCCGTTGGACAACTAGCAGTGATCAATACCTAAAAATTAGCATCCTGAATTTTAGGGGACCGAGTTCGGCCCGAACTCTGTGTGAGGCAGAGTTCGGCCCGAACTCTGTCTACTATGGACAGAATATTCTTTTGTGGGCTATGGATGAATGGGTTGTTTGGGATTTTGGGCTAAGTCAACCTATAAAGCTATGGCTAGCACAAAGTGCTCAGTATGATCCAACGTACATCATCCTATACTCAAGAATAATAAAAAATACAGACTCCAGTATACAACAAAGTGGTACAACTCCAAGCAGCCGTGAACTGGAACAAATGAGCTGAGTAGATTGATTTTGAGCTCGATGTGTCAAATTGGACTACAACAAATATTGTTTTGTTAATTGTCAAGATTAGGTTGACTGTGATCCGGTTTGGGTCAACAATCTCCCCCATTTTGATAATTGACAAAACATGCTATTTGTATGTCCAATATTCATTCCTGGGCGCATTATAGCTCCCCCGTACTTGAACAATCATACTCCCCCGTAAACTGATATTTCCTGTAAATACTTATCCAAATATACACAATATAGGTTTATACAAATAGCAATGGTTCTCCCCCCCTTTTGACAATCAGCAAAAATGGAGGTAGGCATAAAGAGATTAAGCTAATAACCATATAATGAAAGAGAACATGCATAAAATAAACCAAACCATAGAGTTCTAAAGACATAAAAACATAACCAAACTGAGCAAAATGAAACAAAGTGCCAAAAATAAAAACAGTCCTAATCATCAGTAGCATTACAAATGGCCATATCCATCAAGGAGCATGAGAAGGCCCCGTACCATCAGAACCAGTACGGCGGGGATCCACAAATGCTGAAGTCGGATCAAGATAGCGACGAACCCACGAATCGTCAATGCGATAGCCGTCACGAGACGGATCACGAAGCATCGGAATCGGCATCGTCAGATGAGAGGCCATGGAGTACTGAATGTCGGGGATAGAGTTACTGAGCGCACTCATCTGCAGAGTAGTACGGTAATCCATCTGCGTCCAGCGATCATCCATCTCGGCCCAGCGCTCGTCCTCCAAACGGAAGCGATCGTGAAGCATAGTCTGAAGAGAGTCCAGTGTAGCAACGGACTCGGGAGCAGGTGAGTCAGGAGCAGCAAAGGGAGCAGGAGATGCAGGCTCCTCAACATCATCGGACTCAGAAGAGGCGATGGCAGCAACAGTTCTCCTGGCCTTAGTGAGAAAGGCAGAAGGGGGTAAGAACTGACACTGATCCAATGGAATATGGAAGGCACGAAATATCAAAGGGAGATACATAGAATAAACCAAAGATTTTGGTTTAGGCCTAGCACAAATCATCCAATCCATCATCGTACGAGGGAAGTTAAGGAGGATGCAAAAATGAAGAAAGAAGAGAGCAGTGATCTCAAAGTAAGTAACTTCATCCGTTGATCCAGCTTTTAGCAAGATCGAAGAAAGGATGATTCGATGAAGTTCATAGAAATGATTGTTGAGATGTTTAGCCATGAGTTTACGAGGGGAAGGATTTGGAGAACAAAGATCACCCTTGAAACTTTCCAACGTGGTCTGGCCGGGAAAAACAAAGTCTCGAGCATCATCAAGCCTTTCCCAAATGTTTGGGTCGGGCAAACCAAGTAGGTCGGCTAACTCAAAATCATCAAAAGATATGTCTACACCGGCGACACGTGAATAGATACGTGTGCGGTCATAAGTCATGTTGCAATAAAATATTTGTATTGCATTTACATATATCGGTTCACGAGTCACAACAAGCTCATCAAGACATAAGTCACGGAAATTTGGAAGAAAATCGAAAAATACCGTAAATTTAATGGGGTATCCCGCAAAGACACGACGATGACGGAAGTCGGCGAACCATGCATTGGACGCATCTAAGGACACAAAAAGATGGTCATCGTATGTGTCGGCATTAAGTGGTGGAGGTGGGTTATGGGCCATCGGATTAAGACAAGATGAACGGCTGAGAAGGATTTGAGGTTCTGGAACGAGGACACCGAACTCGGCCCGAACTCTGGGTGGGGCAGAGTTCGGCCCGAGTTCTGGTTCCTTGAACCAGAACATCAAGCAGGAAAAAAAATATGAGATTGAAAAAGATTCGAAATAAATGGTCAAAGATATGAATGAAAACAGGATTGAAAATTAGAATTTTCAAATGAGGCAGGCTATAAATAAAATTTAATCATATAATAACTAAGGAGTTATGACATAAATCAATATAGTGAAGATGCTATGGGGTAGCTGCAGGGGTCGGATTCCAGCTAGCGGTAGTCTGAAGACTAGTGCACCGTGTCGCTTAGGCTTTTATGCCTTGTTGTCAGAAGGACCCTTTCGGCTTGTACCCATAGCAAATTCAGCATAGAGAATCGTGACATAATCGATAATTATGCAGATCAATTTAATGTATAACCGTTTCATCTAAAATTTCTAATTCCCGACAAAGAAAATTGAATCGTTCATCGGATAAAGGTTTTGTAAAGAAATCTGCTAACTGATGAACAATATCAATAAATTCTAAATTAATAGTGCCATTGTGTTGATGATCACGTAAGAAGTGGTAACGAATCTCAATGTGTTTCGTGCGTGAGTGACAGATGGGGTTCTTAGTGAGATTTATAGCACTAGTGTTGTCACAAAAAATAGGAATGTGCATAAAAGATAAGTTATAGTCTTCAAGGGTTTGCTTCATCCACAGAATTTGTGCACAACAACGACCAGCTGCGATATATTCAGCTTCTGTTGTGGATAGTGCGACAGAATTCTGCTTCTTGCTAAACCAAGAGACTAGAGCCTTTCCTAATAAATGACACGTGTCGCTTGTACTTTTTCGGTCGACCTTACATCCAGCGAAATCAGCATCAGAATACCCAATCAGGTCAAATGATGTTGATTTGGGATACCATAGGCCCACTGTAACCGTACCCTTAAGGTATCGAAAGATACGCTTAAGAGCGGTCATGTGTGATTCCTTAGGATTTGCTTGATATCTAGCACACAGGCAAACGCTAAACATAATATCAGGGCGACTGGCAGTTAAGTAAAGAAGACTGCCTATCATACCTCGATACTTACGTTGATCAACAGGTTTACCGCTTTCATCTGGTTCTAGTTTGATTGTAGTAGCCATTGGGGTGCCGATTGGTTTGACGTTGTCAAGGTCAAATTTCTTCAGCATGTCCTTTGTATACTTTGACTGACAGATGAAAGTTCCATTTGATGTTTGTTTGACTTGCAGTCCAAGAAAGTAATTGAGCTCTCCCATCATGCTTATTTCAAACTCGGACTGCATACACTTAGCAAAATCTTGACAGAGAGTTTCATCAGTAGAACCAAATATAATATCATCAACGTAAATTTGCACTAAGAGAATGGTGTCTTTGAAAGATTTTATAAAAAGTGTTGTGTCAACTTTCCCTTTTGAAAAACCTTTTTCAAGCAAGAAATTGCTTAACCTCTCATACCAAGCTCTAGGGGCTTGTTTGAGGCCATATAGCGCTTTCTTGAGTTTGAAAACATGGTCAGGAAATTTGTGATTTTTAAAACCAGGAGGCTGTTTTACAAAAACTTCCTCCTTAATAAATCCATTCAAGAAAGCACTTTTTACATCCATTTGAAATAGTTTAAAGTTTTAAAAATTAGCAAATGCACAAAGCATTCGAATGGATTTGAGTCTTGCAACAGGAGCATACGTCTCATCGTAGTCGATACCCTCTTCTTGGTTGTATCCTTGGGCTACTAGACGAGCTTTGTTGCGTGTAACTGAACCATCTTTATTAACTTTGTTGCGAAAAACCCATTTCGTACCAATAATCGAGTGATTAGCTGGCCTAGGAACAAATTCCCAAACTTGGCTCCTTTCGAATTGGTTGAGTTCTTCTTGTATGGCAAAAATCCAAAATTCATCATTAAAAGCTTCTACAATATTTTTTGGCTCAATTTGTGAAATGAAGGCAGTACTAGCAATGGAGTATCTTAATGATGATCTAGTACTTACTTCGCGTGAAACCTTACCTATAACCAGATTTTCTGGATGTGAGGGCTTGAAAGAGAATTTCTTTGGCAAGCCCTCCAGAGAATTGGTTTCAGTGGTGGTATTCTTTGGAGTAGAATTTGATGGCTCAACATCATCATCAAGAGTAGCTGCTGCGCTGCTATCCTCATCAAAAGTCACATTTGTAGACTCTTCCATAATTAATGAGCGTTTGTTGAACACTCTATATCCCTTACTCTTGGCCGCATAGCCAAGAAATATACCATCGTCAGCTTTGGCATCAAATTTGCCTAAGTTGTCTTTGGTGTTAAGGATAAAACATCTACAACCAAAAACACAAAAATATGAAACGTTTGGAGTTCTTCCAAACCAAAGCTCATAGGGTGTTTTCTTCGTAATAGGATGAATTAGCACCCTATTTAAAATATGGCACGCTGTACTGACAGCTTCAGCCCAAAAATATTTCGGAAGTGAGAATTTATTTAACATGACTCTAGCCATATCGCCAAGAGTCCTATTCTTCCGCTCAACAACACTATTTTGTTGAGGAGTTCTTGGACAAGAAAACTCATAATTAAAACCATTTAAATCAAAAAACTTTTTTAAATCAGTATTTTCGAATTCGCCTCCATGATCACTTCGGATTCGAGTAATCATGTAGCCTTTTTCGTTTTGAACCTTTTTAGCAAACATTTTGAAAACAGAAAAGGTATCACTTTTGTTTGTAAGAAAGAAAACCCAAGTAAATCTTGAAAAGTCATCTACTATAACAAAAGCGTAGAATTTTCCACCAAGACTGGCTACTCTAATAGGACCAAATAAATCCATATGAAGTAATTGCAAGGGTCTAGTAGTACTTACAGAGTTTATGGAATAAAATGAGGACTTGGTTGCCTTATTCAACTCACATTCGGCACATACAGTGTCCTTTTTGAATGTGATGTCGGGCAAGCGTCTAACTAGCTTCTTAGTTGATAGCCTGGATATAGTATCCATATTGGCATGACCAAGACGCTGGTGCCATAGTAATATTTCATCCTTGTGAGCATAGAGACATCTTCATGCACTGTTAGTGTCTCTAGATAGATAGAAAATATAAATATTATCCTCTCTTATCCCTTCAAAAGCAATGTCTCCTGTTGACCTATCATAAATACAACATTTATTTTGTCCAAAGTTAATATCATACCCATGATCAGCAAGATGACTTATGCTGAGCAGGTTATGCTTTAACTCGGTCACTAGGCAGACATCCTTTATTACAGAGAAGGAGGATGACCTATAGTACTATTACCAATGATATACCCTTTAAGGTTGTTGCCGAAGGATACGTATCCTTTCCTCTTCATCGATAGTGATGCGAAAAGATTTGCGTCTCCCGTCATATGTCGCGAGCATCTACTATCGAGAATCCACTTACTCTTAGTTTAGGAGGGAAGGTCCACCTACATCAAGAGTAGATGTGACCTTTGGTACCCAAGTTCTTGAGGATCCTGAAAAGTTAGTTTTTGGCAACCATGCATATATGTTTCTATCTACTAATCTCCTAACTCTACATTATGGTGAAATGTGTCCATGTAATCCACAATAAGTACAGATAGCATTCCTATTTATGTTAGGAGTATGTTGATGATATCTATATGTAGAGTGGTGTGGAGTAACATGGTGATGATGTCTATATGTAGAGTGATGTGGAGTAGCATAGTGATGATGTCTATATGTAGAGTGGTGTGGAGTATGATGATGTTTATATCCATAAGCAGTGTGATGGTGATTTTGTTTTTGTGCAACATAGTGATGATTGTATCTATGTGTAGCATGGTGATTCTGTGACATATGAGAATTATTTCTACGTGTATGTGGTTTGTGTGCTTTATGAAAGTGTGTGTACATATAAGCATGATTACGTGCTGCAGGTGGATGACGTGGTTGACTAGTATGAGTAGTGTCATGCTTTGTGTGTGTCTCATGTGATTGGGTTTGAGGTTGAGCAACCTGTTTTCCCAATTTAGTCTCTAATTTCTTAGAGACGGCCTGCTGTTCATTAATCTTAGTATTCAAACCATAGATCTTAGTGATAGAGATCTTGTGTCTATTCTTTTCTTCAGCGATCTCAGTATTGAGTGCTGTGATCTCTTGTGTTTGTTTTTCTATACGTGCTTCGGCATCATGTAGGCTTAATTTAAGCTTAGACACCTCATTTGTGACTTCTGTGGGTGAAGTGTCTCTACTATTATCAAGCAATGAAGAGAGTCTTTGAATCTCGATTTCATAACTTTTGATCTTTTCCTTGGCGTGTTTATATTTACCAATGACTTTCTTGTGGTCATTGAGTAAATCATTGAAAGCATCGCCAAGTTCTCAAACGTGAAATCATCGAGAGTTTCGCTAGTTACCTTGTCGGATATAGCCATTAGGCAAACATTGGCGGTGTCTTGAGGAGAGTCATTTTCTTCCTCGGAGTCACTAGATTCGCTTTCATGCCAAATGCTTGTGTTGGCATTTTTCTTTGAGGAAGCTTTCTTGTATGGTTTCTCATATCGGTTGCCCTTCTTTGTGAATGGACAGTCTTTTCGGACGTGTCCAGTCTTCTTGCAGCCGTAGCATGTTGGCTCTTCTTTGTCATCTTCTTGTGGTTCCTTCTTTCTTCGATTGAAGCAAAGGAATTTCTTGAAGTTGGACAAGGAGAGCTTGATCTTCACCTTCCGAGTTGTCGTCATCCGTCTCTTCAGGATCCACCCTTCGTCGGTGAGCTTTAAGGGCAATCTCCTTTGCCTTAGGAGCAGGCTCTTCGAAGTCTTTAAGGTCAAGCTCATGAGTCATCAGCTTTCCCATTAAAGTCTTCATGGACATAGTCGTGAGATCATTTCCTTCTATGATGGCTGTCACCTTAGGGTTCCAAATCTTTGGTAGCCCCCTAAGAATCTTGCGGATCTTCTCGTGATTTGTATATTGTTTGCCGAGAGAAGACAAGGGGTTGATGATGTCGAAGAATCTTGTAATCATTTGTGTGATCGTTTCATTTGGCTTCATCTTGAAAGCCTCATATTCTTGAGTGAGACGACTTATTTTTGACTCCTTGACTTGGGTGGTTCCTTCATGCGTCACCTCTAGAAGTCACCATACTTCATGGGCGGTGGTGCATGTTGAGACCCTGTTGAACTTATTCCTGTCTATAGCACAAAATAAAGCATTAATAGCTCCCGCATCTAGACTCGCCTGTTTCTTCTCCTCGTCAGAATATTTATCATGGGGTTTCTCAACGAGATCACCATTGACAACTATCCTGGCGGGCTTTTTGTAACCATCGGTGACGATGGTCCACAGGTCGAAGTCTAGCGACTTGAGATAAAAGCTCATCCTTGTTTTCCAATAGGTGTAGTTTGTTCCATCAAATAGGGGAGGCCTATGTGTGGACTGTCCTTCACCGTGATTGGAAAACATGGGTTGAGTGGTTGCCATGGATCAGCTCTAGGATGTTAGTCCTTGAAAAGAGAACAGAGCTCTGATACCAATTGAAGACCAAGTTGGCAACTCTAGAGGGGGGTGAATAGAGTTTATATCAAAAAATGATCAATTAAAAATTTAAACTCCTTTCACCAACTAAATAATTAGAGTAAAAATAAATGCGGAAATAAAGAGTAGAGAGCAAGCACAAACACAACAAGATTTTTAACCTGGTTTCCCTCGTGGAGGACTAGTCCAGGCCTGAGAACTCTAGCTCAGGATTGAAATCCACTATTTGTGAAATAGGGTTACAACCATGTGCCTTTTCACAGAAGAGCACGCCAAACTTCTTTCAATGATCGCTTTGGCGAAACTTGGACTTTTCCAAGTGGCTTACAACTTCTTGCACTTCAAACTTCTAGCTGAATCGTACCGAGCACCTTGGACGGTTGGTAAGTTTGAATGCTAAGTAGATGGGAAGGTAAGGCTCTTGGATGTATAGGCTATGTAATAGAAGAAGAAGAAGAGAAGATTGGATGGTTTCAAATGAGAGAAACCAAGGCCTATTTATAGGATTCGGGGTAGGCAGAATTCGGCCAGAATTCGGTATAAATAATTCAAATTTTTGGTCGTTGGACAACTAGCAGTGATCAATACCTAAAAATCAGCATCCTGAATTTTAGGGGACCGAGTTCGGCCCGAACTCTGTGTGAGGCAGAGTTCGGCCCTAACTCTGTCTACTATGGACAGAATGTTCTTTTGTGGGCTTTGGATGAATGGGTTGTTTGGGATTTTGGGCTAAGTCAACCTATAAAGCTATGGCTAGCCCAAAGTGCTCAGTATGATCCAACGTACATCATCATATACTCAAGAATAATAAAAAATACAGACTCCAGTATACAACAAAGTGGTACAACTCCAAGCAGCTGTGAACTGGAACGAATGAGCTGAGTAGATTGATTTTGAGCTCGATGTGTCAAATTGGACTACAACAAATATTGTTTTGTTAATTGTCAAGATTAGGTCAACTGTGATCCGGTTTGGGTCAACAAGAGGCGTCAATGAGCAAGAGGTACTTGCCTAGAGAGCTCGGCTAGGTAACCAAGTCTTCGGCGAGTGGGATCCAAGGTAGCACGTCCATCGGAGATCCTCAGAATACACAATAAAATAATAACATGAAGCACAAAGATGGTAGAAGGCTACACCGTGTGGGTCCGCTAGTAGTACAGAAATCCTGTACGAAAACCGAGGCTCGCGGATCGATACAAACACACAAACCGAGACCCATACCTATATCGAGACGTGCACGAGAATTGAGATAGCACGAATATCGAGACGCACGGGAAACATAACGTGACATAAATCGAGACGTACGCATAGATCGAGGGAATTAGGATGACACACAAATCAATACGGCACACAAATCGAGGCGTACACACAAATTGATATGACACAAAATGCGATATGGCACGCAAATCAATACGACATGCAAATCAATGCGTGTACATAAATTGAGACGGTACGAGACACAATGTGACACGCAATTTAATACGACACATCAATCGGGGCACACACGTAAATCAATGTGGCATGGGGTTGAAGGTAGCACACAAATCAATATGGCACACAAATCGGTGTATGCACACAAATCAAATTGGCACACAAATCAGTGTATGTACGTCATAGATTACGAGGTAGGCAGAAAGGTTGAGACACAAAAATTGAGACAACGCGTAAACCGAGATAGCACGGTGCCCGAAGCAGTATGGGGCTCGAGGCAACCTGCTGCCTAAGGTAGCGCACGGATCAGGGTGGCACAGAAATCGAGGTACACAATTAACATAGCTCTACGCGGATCAAGGTGACACAAAACCCGAATAGTGCCGGGTGCAAAGCGTCCTGCTGCTCGAGGCAGCGCACCCGTAGGCGCACGCAGAACGAGAAAGAGGGGAAGGGGTGCTCGGGTCATCGCCGGCGGGGCTCGAACCATTCCGCACGCCGTTGTGGCCTAGCACGACAGGAGACAGAGGAAGGGAGGCCGGAGGAGCTCACCGTGGCTCAGCCAGGTCGAGTCGACTCGTGGCGTGGGGAGGACAACAGCGACAGTACTGCACCGAAGGAGAGTGATGGAGGCGAGGCGAATCTCGTCACCGGCACGACCAGGTCGAGGTGGAGGAGATGGTGGGGGTGATGGTGGCTAGAGACGAGGGCGACCACGGCGAGGGGGGTAGAGGTGATGGCAGCGCTGTTGGTGAGGGGAGCAGTGGTGGTGGTTGCCATGGCGAGGGTGGCGGCCATGGGGGTGCCGATCGTCGAAGGTCGAGTGGAAGAGGAGAGAACCCGAGAGAGAGAGACAGGGAGGTAGAAAGAGTAAGGGGAGAGGGAGCTCGGGGAGGGGAGTGGGAAGAGAGTGAGGAAGGAAGAGAGAGAGAGAGAGAGAGAGAGAGAGAGAGAGAGAGGAAACTGAGAGAGGAAGGAGAGTGAGCGGGAGAGAGAGGACAGCTGGGAGAAAGGGGAGGTGGTGTACGGCTGAAGAGAGTGAGGGAGGAGTGGGGGCTGAGTGTGGGAGAGGGATGTAAGGGTTAGGGTTAGGTTTGAGGCGAACGGTTTTATAAGAAATAATAATAATAATAATAATAATAATAATAATAATAATAATAATAATAATAATAATAGCAACAACAATAATACTAATAAGAATATTTCTAAAATAAAATAACCTTCTCCAACAATATTATAAAATAATGCTAAAAGTAAATTAATACCAAGAGCAATAAATACGAGTCGGGCTTCAACAATCTAGAATTTAAATAAAATTTAAATATTTACAAAATTTTAAAATTACTCTAAATACGAAATATAGTCATATTCCTATTTTCAAAATAGGGAAGTGACATATAGATGGGTGATTCTAACAAAAAATATAGTGCAAAATGGGCGTACAACGGTGAAAACGAGTATTGGATGGTTATTTAATCGAAAATGGTATAGAAATGGGAGTAGATTGGTCAAACCGGTTACAAATGCGTGATTCTAAGCAAAATATTGTAAAAAAAGTTGCGTAGATTTGTGGGAACTAGTATAGAAATGTTATTTCTAACCGAAATAATATACCAAATGCCCGTAGAATGGTGAAAACGAGTATAAATAACTTATTGTAACTGAAATATGGTATATTATGAGAATACAATGATGAAAACGAGTATTACATGGGTAATTATAACTGAAATTTAGTATAAAGTAGTCCTGCAATGCTAAAAACGAGTATAGATGGGTGATTGGAACGAAAAAGAGTGTAAAAAGGGTGTATAATGGTGAAAACGAGTATAGGAGGGTTATTTTAATCGAATATGTTATAGAACGGGAATAAATTGGTGAAACCGAGTACAAATGTATGATTCTTACCAAAATATGGTAAATAAATTTGTGGAAACGAGTATAGAAATGTTATTTCTAACCGAAATAATGTACCAAATGCTCGTAGAATGGTGAAAACGAGTATAACTAATTGATTCCAACTGAAATACGATATAGTATGAGCATACATGATGAAACGAGTATTAGATGGATAATTGTAACGAAATATGGTATAAAGTAGTCGTGCAATGGTAAAAACGAGTATAAATTGTTGATTCTAACGGAAGTATGGTACGAAATGGGCGTACAACGGTGAAAACGAGTATAGATGGATTATTTTAATCGAAATATGGTATAGAATGGGAGTAAATTGGTGAAACCGACTACAAATGCATGATTCTAACCAAAATATCATTAAAAAAGTGGCGTCGAATTATGGAAACGAGTATGGAAATGTTATTTCTAACCAAAATAATGTATCAAATACTCGTACAATGGTGAAAACAGAGTACAAATGCATGATTCTTACCAAAATATGGTAAAAAAGTGACGTAGATTTATGGGAACTAGTATAAAAATGTTATTTCTAACTTAAATAATATATCAAATGCTCGTAAAATGGTAAAAACGAGTATAAATAATTGATTGTAACTGAAATATGGTATATTATGAGCATACAATAACGAAAACGAGTATAGATGGTGGTAAAAACGAGTATAAGTTGTTGATTCTAACGGAAGTATGGTATGAAATGGGAGTACAACGGTGAAAACGAGTATAGATGGGTTATTTTAATCGAAATATGGTATAGAATGGGAGTAAATTGGTGAAACCGACTACAAATGCATGATTCTAACCCAAAATATGATTAAAAAAAGTGGCGTCGAATTGTGGAAATGAGTATGGTAATGTTATTTTTAACCAAAATAATATATCAAATACTCGTACAATGTTGAAAACGAGTACAAATGCATGATTCTTACCAAAATATGGTAAAAAGTGACGTAGATTTGTGGGAACTAGTATAGAAATATTATTTCTAACCGAAATAATATATCAAATGCTCGTAGAATGGTGAAAACGAGTATAAATAATTGATTGTAACTGAAATATGGTATATTATGAGCATACAATAATGAAAACGAGTATAGATGGGTGATTCGAACGAAAAAAAGAGTGTAAAAAGGACGTACAACGATGAAAACGAGTATAGGAGGGTTATTTTAATTGAAATATAGTATAAATGGGAGCAAATTGGTGAAACCGATCGAGTATAAATGCATGATTTTAACCAAAATATGGTAAAAAAAAGTGGCATAGATTTATTGAAACGAGTATAGAAATATTATTTCTAACCGAAATAATATATCAAATGCTCGTAAAATGGTGAAGACAAGTATAACTAATTGATTCTAACTGAAATACGGTACAGTATGAGGATACAATGATGAAAACGAGTATTAGATGAGTAATTATAACGAAATATAATATAAAGTAGTCGTGCAATAGTAAAAATGGGTGATTCTAACGGAAGTTTGGTATGAAATGGGCGTACAACGGTAAAAATGAGTATAGATCTGTTATTTTAATCGAAATTTGGTATAAAATGAGAGTAAATTGGTAAAACCGACTACAAATGCATGATTCTAACCAAAATATGATAAAAAGGTGGCATCGAATTTTGGAAATAGGTACAAAAATATAATTTCAAACATAAATAATTAGTCAAATGCTCATAAAATAGTGAAAACGAGTATAAATAAATAATTCTAACTGAAATACGATATAGTATAAGTATACAATGATGAAAAGGAGTATTATATATGTAATTATAACAGAAATATGGTGTAAAGTAGTCATGCAATGGTCAAACGAGTATAGATTGGTAATTCTAACGAAAATATAATGCAAAATGGGCATACAACGATGAAAATGAGTATTGGAGGGTTATTTTAATCGAAATATGGTATAGAATGGGAGTAAATTGGTGAAATCGAGTACAAGTGCATAATTTTAACCAAATATTATAAAAAAAATGGCATCGAAATGTGAAAATGGGTATAAAAAATATAATTTCTAACTGAAATAATGTATCAAATGCTCGTAAAATGGTGAAAACGAGTATAAATAATTGATGCTAACTGAAATACGGTAGAATATAAGCATAGAATAATGAAAACGAGAATTAAATAGGTAACTACAACCGAAATATGGTATAAACTAGTCGTGCAATGGTACAAACGAGTATAGATGGGTGATTCTATTAAAAATATGGTGTAAATTGGGTGTACAATGGTGAAAATGAGTATATAAGGGTTATTTTAATCGAAATATGGCATAAAATGGGAGGAAATTGGTGAAATCGAGTACAAATGCATGATTCAAACCAAAATATGGTAAAAAAAGTGGCATAGAATTATGGAAACGGGTACAAAAAATATTATTTCTAACCGAAATATTGTATCAAATGCTCGTGGAATGGTGAAAACGAGTATAAACAATTGATTCTAACTGAAATACGATATAGTATGAGAATATAATAATGAAAACGAGTATTAGATGGATAATTATAACTGAAATATAGTATAAAGTAGTCGTGCAATGGTAAAAATGAGTACAGATTTTTGATTCTAACAAAAATATGGTGTAAAATGGGTGCACAATGGTGAAAACGAGTATAGAAGGGTTATTTTAATCGAAATATGGTATATAAATGGGAGTAAATTAGTGAAGCTAGGTACAAAAGTGTGATTCTAAGCAAAATATGGTTAAAAAAAGTGGCGTAGATTTGTGGGAACGAGTATAAAAATATTATTTCTAACCGATATAATGTATCAAATGCTCGTAGAATGGTGAAACGAGTATAAATAATTGATTCTAATTGAAATACAGTATGGTATGAGAATACAATAATAAAAATAAGTATTAGATGGATAATTATAACCGAAATATAGTATAAAGTGTTAGCCCATTGATTATATCATGTTTTTGAATATGGCTAATCAATTAAGTTTAACTAGTGATGTCAGTAATATTCATGCTACTTAAACATAGCATTGTCCTAAATGTTCTATATCATATTGTTATGCTTATATCATACTGCATCATATACTGTTTTGTTCGTCTAACATGTACTTACAGACAAGCAGTAAGCATGATCAAACCAGGACATATGCAACAAAGAATTATTAATGGGCCAAAGACGGCGTTATACAAGGAGATTTCTCAGAAGTGCCCAACGACCTATCCGGGGCCTCGCATCGGGGGTTCCGCTGCCCGGTCAGCGGACAGGGGTCGAGGGGGCAGCGCCCCCCGTCAGGGGTTCGGGGGCGAAGCCCCCGAAAGGTATTCAGATTTTCAGATCTGTTTATCTTTGGACAATTGCCGTCAAGGAAAAATGCGTCTTCTATGTCAGGAAAAAGACGTCATCAAAAGGGCTATTAGTTTTCATATTTATTCTGTATTTTTTTTTTATTTGAGTCTAGGAAGAATGTGAGATTGATCGGATCGGTACTGGCTTAGGTTTTTCTCAGTCCATAAACAAAAATAAGCCTACCTAAGTATCCCAAAAATCCATAATTCCAAAAGGCCCAAAACCTATGCAAATTTGGTTTATTCCTCACTGTTCTGAACCAGCAAAACTCTGACAGAACTCTGACCGAGTTCGGTCCGAGTTCGGCCCGAGTTCGGTCTGGGTTATTTGAAATACAGTTCCCACCAAATCTGCGTCCAACGTTCGTATGCGAAATCCTAGCATCCGAACTCTGCCCGAACTCTGCCCGAGTTCGGTTCCCCAAAAATACTATAAATAGAGTTGAGATTACCATTCATTTCATAAATCCAATTTCATCTCTTATCTTCTCTATCTAAAGTGTTCTGAGCTTTTACTTTCATATCTAAGCCTTTACGACTCTTAGCCAAGCCAGTACAGTTTCTGTTTAATCTAGAGTTTGGTATTGAAGAGTTGTATCGAAGGTTGTATTCAGAAAACGTTCCAGTTTTCCAATTACCTTCTGGAGTCGGTCGTGCGCTCGTCACCAAGCACGGTGTTGTGGAGTCAGTCGTGCGCTCGTCACCAAGCACGGTGTTGTGAAGTCGGTCGTGCACTTGTCACCAAGCACGGTGTTGTAAGAGTTGCAAGCACTCAGTTAAAGCTTGTGTCATAGTGGATTAACATCGAGCAAGAGTACTCGAGACTGGATTAGTCCTCTCAGAGGGATACCAGTATACATCGCTGTGTCACTGAGTTTGAATTCTTGACTCTTACTTTACTGCATTTATTTACTGTCTCCTATTTACTGCCATAGTTATTACTTAAGTTTTTTTTAATTGGTGATTATTTTTCGCTGCACACGCACACACTCTATTCACCCCCCTCTAGAGGTGCTCAACGGTCCTACAATTGGTATCAAAGCAGGTGCTCCTTCTAGAGATATCAGAGCAAGTGCTCCTTATAGAGATATTATTGCCTATACCAATTGCTCCTCAATTGGTATCCTAGCAAGGACTCTATTATTTGGCTTAACATCCTTGGAGCATATCCTCATTATCAGAGCGGGTTTTACAGGTAAAGCGAGGTAATATTGCTATTATATAACTGCTGTTACATAGATCACTATATCACATATGGCAAGTATGTACTTCACAACTGAAGAGCAATCCCCAAATAGACTCCCACTATTTGATGGAACAAACTATAGCTATTGGAAGATACGGATGAGCTTCTACTTGAAGTCTTTAGATTTTGACTTATGGTCAATTGTTGTCAATGTCTACCAAAAGCCTACTATCACTTCTATTCTCACATCCTCTATTATTAACAAGCCTTATTATAGTTACACAGAGGAAGAGAAGAAGTTAGCTAGCCTTGATGCAAAAGCAAAGCATGCTTTTTATTATGCTGTAGACACAAATGTATTCAATTTTATTTCTACTTGCACAACATCTCATAAAATTTGGAAAGTTCTTGAAGCTACTTATGAGTGCAGGTATGAAAGCAAAGCTAGCAACTCCAGAGAGGAGGATAGTCTTCATAATGATGCAAATATGTGTATGATGGAATTGGGATTAAAGGTACAACACAATCCCTTATACGAAGAAGAGCTTATATGTGACAACTACAAGAAGATAGACCACATCCAAGACGATTGTACTACTACATGAAAGGAGAGTCACTACGAACAATCAAATGAAGGAAGATCATCGGGTATATGATGTGAAAGCAAAGCAAGAGAGTCTAAAGAAGAAGAAAAAGAAAAGAGACCTCATCAAGCTGCAAATTTATGCTCAATGGCATTATCTAACGAGGTACAAAATTCTTTTTCTGAAGAGAGTGAATTTTCTTATGATAATTTATCTGATGCTTTCAGTGATCTGTTAGAAGAACACAAGAAAGTATTAGATAAGTATACGCAAGCTAGAAAGGATATTCTATCCTATAAGCATGAGATTGAAAAGCTTACTTGCTTATTGAATGATGCAAAAAATACTTCTACTTCTGATAATTCTACTGAGATTTCCACACTTGAGTTTAGATTGCATGAGGCACTTGAATGCATTGAGAAAAGCTCTCAAGAAAATGCTAAACTTAAGGAGGAATTAGAATCGGAAAAGAAGAAGTATTCTATTGCTTCATGTAGAATTGATGCTCTTTCTGCTCAATATGATGAGATCTGTGCTAACTCTAAAAGGTTAGAGATTAGACTGGGAAAGCAGGTAGTACAACCTATGACTCAGTCTAACACAAGACACGTGACACATCACAAAGTCACACACGACAGATCATCTAGAAAGGAAGCAAGCAAAGCTAAAGCTTCACATAACCATGCTTTCTATTATAATTATCCACGCACATCATATCACACTACTGCACGTTCTCATACTGCTACACATAGTACTAATGTTAATTCTTTCTGTCATTATTGTGGTATGAATGGACATATTTCTAATCATTGTCAGATTAGAAAACTAGTTGATATGAACTTGTGCAAATGGATTCCCAAACCTAACAAATCTGGATCCAAGTATTGGATACCAAAGTCTTCACCTAATATTGCAGGTGAAGCTTATCATATCAAATAGAACCATGGAACATGTTGGTGATTGCAAAGCTACAAAGGTCATCTTCCATGCAATTGCACCAACAGAAGTGTGGTCACTAGAACCACTTCGGTAACATGCTTTCTAAATAGTTTTTAATATTTAGCATGTTCTTATTGATTTCTTGCTATTAGATCTCATTGATATCTTTTAATTGTTTATTGTTTGAATTGATATGAGACATAATCCTAGTTTGACTAGCTGTTTAGCTTAAATATTTAGTTCACACTATATATTTTATTTTTTATTAGTGTGACACATTTGTCTATGTATGCTATTTACTGTTAATCTTTATTATTGAAGCATGCATATGAGCTTAATTTTGTTTTGGTGAATATGTTTTGACTCTTCGCCTTTAATAATATTTTTAATGGTCACTTCTTATCGATTTGTCTTTAACATGTCATATTTACTTTAATTGGTATTTTGTGAGTATGTATGTTTAGCACAAGTCTCCTATTTACTTGATAAATATATACATATACTTTTATGTTAACCTTGTGCTTGCATAATATACTTCACTATTGATTCTCGTATTTTATTTTGATTACCTTCTTATGAATCAATTAAATCTTTGTTTGATAAAGCATATTTATACATGTTCTTGATCTTGTGATAATTTTTTCAAGGTTTATTAAGGATACATGAGTACTTCATATATTGTCATTTATTGCTCATATATTTTATTGATATATAATTTTGTATAAATATCTTTATGGGGATATATGAGTTAAGTTCAAGTTCTATTTTATATTATTTTGAAAAGTAGTTTCAAACTTGTGCTTATCTCATATGTAAGCTATTTTTTTAACAAATTCATGTACTTCTCCTTATTATCTTCTTCCTCAAAGCCTCTTTTAATGATGTTTTTATTGGCTTTTTGGTTGACATTTTGGATACATGACATTTTTAATATATTAGTCTTGATAAACCATTCCTTGGGTATTTACTTTTAGCGATTCTGGATTTCGATAATGTTCGATAATACTGCATATATTCCTTTGAATCTAAGTTCTTAAGAGTAGAAATTATTTTGGGAACTAGCCGAAAGGGTCCTTCTGTCATACAGGTGTAAATAGCCTGAAGCGACACGGTGTACTAGTCTTCGGACTACCGCTAGCTGGGAACCGGCCCCTACAGCTAACCCGAAGTGATCAATACTTTATAGACTTAAGATTTATTAAGGTCTAAATGCAACTATTATCTAGTTCTGGATCCAAGGTACTGAACCCAGTCCCCTAGGTTCCAAAATACATCAGCATATCTAGGTCCTGCATTTTTGAGTTATAAATATTTTATATTTTATTGTTACCCATTGATTTTGTAGCACATATAGATAAATGTAATTCATTATACTATATGCTACATCATTCTAAGATTTTAAGTCCATAGAATATATTTTTATATTGCACTAATTCTTCTTAAATTCTCGGTTATTAAAGAAGAGATTTATTTTTGGTACAAGCCTACAAAGGGTCTGTCTGTCACCACGACTACGGTCGAAGCGAAGCGGTACTTAAGTGTTCCCCGGTGAACCTCCGTTAGCTGGGACAGTACCTCTACAGCTAACCTAAGATTGATCAACACTTTATAAACTAAAGATTTATTTAGATCTAATTGCAATTATTATCTGATGGATTTTGAATTTTAGATTTCATGAATAATATTATTTAATGATTTATTTTTACAAAAGGTAGCACATGTTGATCTATCTTGTCGATTGTGAGATTCTATAGCATAGATCAATTAATGTCATCTTTTGACTTATACGATTATTCATCATGCTAATTTGAAATATCTTTTGATTATTTTTATTTTTAAATGTTCATTTAATGGATATTTCTTCTTTTGTCTAAAGATGATTGTTTTTCGTATTCGTGACTACTCATTGAATATTATGGTATTGTTATTTCATCTTTAGCTTGTGTAATATTCATGATTTTAAGCTTTATATTATTATCTTCTTATTCAAGTTACTAACTGCCTATAGCAGTAATTCTTTGCGGGGAGAAGTCAAGTATATTGAGTCTCTCTCTCAAAGCGTTTCTTTTCTTTAACCTTACGGTTGTCAGGTGGACACCGTACAAAGGCTTTAAAAAGGGAAGAAATGAACTTTGATAAGAAGACCTACTATTTTTGGATTAACTTTCTACTTCTGGAAATATGTCTCCGAAATTCTTAAATTTTATCTATACTATTATTTTTGGATATAACCATGTAAAGGTGGAGTAGTTAATTGTTTCAAGTCAATTATCCCCTTGACATGACATATTTCTATAATACACTTTTCTTTGGACATTTATCAGGTTATGTTTAGTTGTTCAAATGAATTTATTTATTATTTATGGATTCTTTTATTGTAATTGTTTCCGTGATTCGAATCACCAGCTTTCAGTCTGAGGACTAAATGGACGCATTCGAACATTTATTAAGACAGTTTTTCACAATAAATTCCATATTTTTAAGAAAAAGTCTTTTGATTCTTTTTGATTTATTGAATCTGTCCGGTAATCAAATGTTATTATTAAAGACAGTTTTCAAAATCTTTTAATGTCTTGATTTTTTTATATATATATATTGGAGATATATTTTCTTTGTTCATCTTTCAGCATTTATTTATTGGATATTTCTTTTATTTGCCTAAAGATGATATTTGTTTTTGAGTTTGGAATTTTATATGCGTTTGATCAAAGTAAAGAAAAGATGCATATCTTGGATATCCCTTAGATCTTTTGATTATTTATTTTATCTATTTTATGCATATAAATTATTATTTTTTAACTATATACACATATTTTAAGGGGGAGCAAATTAATTGTTTCAATTATTTTATGCCCTTAATATGTGGTATACCTAGTTCATCATGGACATATATTCTTTTACTTAAAATATTTTGTTGAGTTGTTCATGATAATTGGATTTGTATTGAGGTTATGAGAGAATATATTTAATATTTATTTTTTAACTCTCTCATTTTTTTTTGTTTGTTTCTAAAAGTTATCATGCCAAAAGTAATTTAATTTATTGATTATTCCTTTGAGCTTAAACTGATTTGGCTTTTCTTATTGAGATTTTATCTCAAAGTTCATGACTATCTATACTTAGACGTTTCATACTTTGCGGGGGAGCATTCAAGTCGACTGAATTTCTCCTTCTCAAGTATTTTGTCTTCATTAACTTGATGTTTATCTAATGGATATTCATATATCATGCTAAGGTAAATTGAATTCAAATGCATGAACTTTGGTATAGATTTTGCATAGATTCTAGTATACTTATTTTGATCTCTTTTCGATGATTATACGCTTTATGGAATTGATTCACTACTTTGTATGGGCAAATTATGAATCATATATTTTTGTGATCATTGTTAAAAGTCTCATTTGGTATATACTAGATCTGTGCATTTCTCATGATTTATTTATGACCAATGATTGATTTCTGTTATATTGATATCTATTTCTTATTGAAATCCTTTATTGGTATATTTCAAAAACTAGAGTTATATTTATCATAATATTGAATTTTGAATATCATTTTTTTTTGGATTTCTAGTTGGTAAACTATGTATTGTTTGATTTAAATGTTCTTTGTTTAAGTTTAACCAACTATTTTTGACAAGTTTTTATTCTTTAGTTATGCAATCCTTGATCATGATTATTTTTGCTTTCCTCCTTTACTTATGCTTGAGTTCATTTTAGCTCTAATTACGGGGGAGCTTATTTTTTTGATCATGTCAAAGGGGGAGAAATAACTTTAAGTCTGCATACAATCTTTTAGTATTATGTGTTTATTAGTGATACATGCATCTATTGTATATATATTAAACTTAAAGGATTTGCCATAATCAAAAAGGGGGAGATTGTTAGCCCAATGATTATATCATGTTTTTGAATATGGCTAATCAATTAAGTTTAACATACCGACGTCACTAATATTCATGTAATTACTATTATGTTACTAATTATACTTAGCATTGTCCTAATGTTAGCATTGTCCTAAATATTATATACCATATTGCTATGCTTGTATCATGTTTATCTTTGGGGTACGTAGGTAGGCTTATTTTTGTTTGTGGACTGAGAAAAACCTAAGCCAGTACCGATCCGATCAATCTCACATTTTTCCTAGACTCAATTAAAAGGAAAAAAACAGAATAAATATGAAAACCAATAGCCCTTTTGATGACGTCTTTTTCCTGACATAGAAGACGCATTTTTCCTTGACGACAATCGTCCAAAGATAAACAGATCTGAAAATTTGAATACCTAAAGAATAAAAACATGATATAATCATTGGACTAACAATCTCCCCCTTTTTGATTATGGCAAATCCTTTAAGTTTAATATATATACAATAGATGCATGTATCACTAATAAACACATAATACTAAAAGATTGTATGCAGACTTAAACTTATTTCTCCCCCTTTGACATGATCAAAAAAATAAGCTCCCCCGTAATTAGAGCTAAAATGAACTCAAGCATAAGTAAAGAAGGAAAGCAAAAATAATCATGATCAAGGATTGCATAACTAAAGAATAAAAACTTGTCAAAAATAGTTGGTTGAACTTAAACAAAGAACATTTAAATCAAACAATACATAGTTTACCAACTAGAAATCCAAAAAAAATGATATTCAAAATTCAATATTATGATAAATATAACTCTAGTTTTGAAATATACCAATAAAGGATTTCAATAAGAAATAAATATCAATATAGCAGAAATCAATCATTGGTCATAAATAATTCATGAAAAATTCACAGATCTAGTATATACCAAATAAAAAAATAATGAAACTTTTAACAATGATCACAAAAAAATATGATTCATAATTTGCCCATACAAATTAGTGAGTCAATTCCATAAAGCGTATAATCATCGAAAAGAGATCAAAATAAGTATACTAGAATCTATGCAAAATTTATACCAAAGTTCATGCATTTGAATTCAATTACCTTAGTATGATATATATCCATCAGATAAACAAGAAGGTAATGAAGACAAAATACTTGAGAAGGAGAAATTCAGTCGACTTGAATGCTCCCCCGCAAAGTATGAAACGTCTAAGTATAGATAATCATGAACTTTGAGATAAAATCTCAATAAGAAATGCCAAATCAATTTAAGCTCAAAGGAATCATCAATAAGGATAATTAAATATATTTGGCAAGATAACTTTTTACAAACTCATAAAATGAGAGAATTAAAAATAAATAATAATAATCATATATTCTCTCATCTAACACAAATGCAAATATCATGAACAAATCAACAAAATATTTTAAGAAAAAAAATATATGTCCATGATGAACTAGGTATACCACATATTAAGGGCATACAATAATTGAAATAATTAATTTGCTCCCCCTTAAAATATGTGTATATAGTTCAAAAATAATTTATATGTATAAAATAGATAAATAATCAGAAGATCAAAGAGATATCCAAGATATGCATCTTTTCTTTCCTTTGATCAAATGCATATAAAATTCCAAACTCAAAACAAATATCATCTTTAGGCAAGAAAAAGAAATATCCAATAAATAAACGCTTAAAGATGAATAAAATATGTCTTCAACAAATATAAAAAAAATCAAGACATTAAAAGATTTTAAAAACTGTCTTTAATAATAACATTTGATTACCGGACAGATTCAATAAATCAAAAAGAATCAAAAAGACTTTTTCTTAAAAATATGGAATTTATTGTGAAAAACTGTCTTAATAAATGTTCGAATGCGTCCATTTAGTCCTCAGACTGAAAGCTGGTGATTCGAATCACGGAAACAATTACAATAAAAGAATCCATAAAACATAAATAAATCCATTTGAACAAATAAACAAAACCTGATAAATGTCCAAAGAAAAGTGTATTCTAGATATATGGTATGTCAAGGGGCTAATTGACTTGAAACAATTAACTACTCCACCTTTACATGGCTATATCCAAAAATAATAATATAGATAAAATTTAAGAATTTCAGAGACATATTTCCAGAAGTAGAAAGTTGATCCAAAAATAGTAGGTCTTCTTATCAAAGTTTATTTCTTCCCTTTTTAAAACCTTTGCACGGTGTCCACCTGACAACCGTAAGGTTAAAGAAAAGAAACGCTTTGAGAGAGAGACATTCAATATGCTTGACTTCTCCCTTTCAAAGAATTACTGTTGTAGACAGTAAGTAACTTGAATAAGAAGATAATAATACAAAGCTCAAAATCATTAAGTATTACACAAGCTAAAGATGAAATCATAAGACCATAATATTCAATGAGTAGTCACAAATACGAAAAACAATCATCTTTAGACAAAAGAACAAATATCCATTAAATGAACATTCAAAAATAAAACTATCAAAAGATATTTCAAATTAGCATGATGAATAATCGTATAAGTCAAAAGATGACATAAATTAATCTATGCTATAGAATCTCACAATCGATAAGATAGATTAACATATGCTACCTTTTGTGAAAACATAAAGAAAGAATATTATCCATCAAATCTAAAATTCAAAATCCATCAGATAATAATTGCAACAAGATCTCAATAAATCTTTAGTTTATAAAGCGTTGATCAATCTTGGGTTAGCTGTAGAGGTACTGTCCCAGCTAACGGAGGTTCACCGGGGAACACTTAAGTACCGCTTCGCTTCGACCGTAGTCGTGGTGACAGACAGACCCTTTGTGGGCTTCTATCCAAAACAAATCTCTTCTTTAATAACTGAGGATTTAAGAAGAATTAGTGCAATATAAAAAAATTATATTCTATGGACTTAAAAAATCTTAGAACAATGTAGCATACAGCATAAGATGTATGAATTACATTTATCCGTATGTGCTGCAGAATTATTGGGTAACAACAAAATATAAAACATTTGTAAATCAAAATGTAGGACCTAGATACGTTGATGTATTCTGGAACCTAGGAGATTTGACAGCACCTTGGACCCAGAACTAGATAATAGTTGCAAGTAGACCTTATTAAATCTTAAGTCTATAAAGTATTGATTACTTTGGGTTAGCTGTAGGGGCCGGTTCCCAGCTAGCGGTAGTCCGAAGACTAGTGCACCGTGTCGCTTCAGGCTATTTACACCTGTATGACAGAAGGACCCTTTCGGCTTGTTTCCAAAATGATTTCTACTCTTAAGAACTTAGATTCAAAGGAATATATACAGTATCATCGAACATCATCGAAATCCAGAATCCCTAAAAGTAAATACCCAAAGAATGGTTTATCAAGATCAAGATATTAAAATGTATACAAAATGTCAACCAAAAAGCCAAAAAAAAAAACATACATCATTAAAAGAGGCTTTGAGGAAGAAGATAATAAAGAGAAGTACATAAATTTGTTAAAAAAAATAGCTTACATATGAGATAAGCACAAGTTTGAAAACTACTTTTTAAAATAATATAGAACTTGAACTTAACTCATATATCCCATAAAAATATTTATACTAAAATATATAAAACAAGAGCAATATATAAATGAAAATAAATTATTCATGTATCATTAACAAGCATAATAAATATTATCACAAGATCAAAAACATGCATAAATAAACTTTATCAGACAAAGATGTAATTGATTCATAAAAAATAAAATATGAGAATCAATAGTGAAGTATATTATGCAAGCACAAGGTTAACATAGAAATTTATGTATATAATTTTCAAGTAAACATGAGACTTGTGCTAAACATACATACTCACAAAATACTGATCAAAGTAAATATGACATGTTAAAGACAAAACGATAAGAAGTGACCATTAAAAGTATTAAAGACAAAGAGTCAAAAGCATAAACCAACAACAAAAGCTTCTATGGACTAGAGTGGTATGCAACTTCATAGATGAATACTACGAGTAAAGAGATACCTAGATAAATGTGTCACACTAATAAAAAATAAAATACTATATAGTGTGAACTAATCATTTAAGCTAAACAACTCGTCTTGATAGGATTATAACTCACATAAATGATAAACAATTAAAAGATATCAATGAGAGCTAATAACAATACATCAATAAGAACATGCTAGATATTAAAGACTATTTAGGAAGCATGTTACCGAAGTGGTTCTAGTGACCATACTTATGTTGGTGCAATTGCTTGGAAGATGACCTTTGTAGCTTTGCAATCACCAACATGCTCCATGGTTCTATGGTTCATCATAAGTAGCTCCACCTGAAATATTAGGTGAAGACTTTGGTATCCAAAACTTGGATCCATATTTGTTAGCTTTGGGAACCCATTTGCACAAGTTCATATCAACAAGTTTTCTAATCTGACAATAATGGGAAACATGCCCATTCATGCCGCAACAATGACAAAAAGTATTAACATTAGGGCTATGTACAGCAGTATGAGAATGTGAAGTTGTGTGATATGATCTTAGTGGATACTTGTAGTAGAAAGCATGGTTGTGTAAAGCTTTAGCTTTGCTTGCTTCCTTTCTAGATGATCTGTCGTGTGTGACTTTGTGATGTGTCACGTGTCTTGTGTTAGACTGAGTCATAGGTTGTACTACCTGCTTTCCCAGTCTAATCTCTAACTTTTTAGAGTTAGCACAGATCTCATCATATTTAGCAGAAAGAGCATCAATTCTGCATGAAGCAATAGAATACTTCTTCTTTTCAGATTCTAGTTCCTCCTTAAGTTTAGCATTTTCTTGAGTGCTTTTCTCAATGCATTCAAGTGCGACATGCAATCTAAACTCAAGTGTGGAAATCTCAGTAGAATTATTAGAAGTAAAAGTATTTCTAGCATCATTCAATAAGCAAGTAAGCTTTTCATTCTCACGCTTATAGGATTGAATATCCTTTCTAGATTGCTTATACTTATCTAATACTTTCTTGTATTCTTCTAACAGATCACTGAAAGCATCAGATAACTCATCATAAGAAAATTCATTCTCTTGAAGAAGGGAATTATTCTGTACCTCGTTAGATAATGCCATTGAGCATAAATTTGCAGCTTGATGAGGTCTCTCTTCTTCTTCAGATTTGCTTGCCTCACTTTCGTACCATATGCTCGTGGTAGCATACTTGTGAGATGATGATCTTTCTTCTTTTGATCGTTCGTAGTGACTCTCCTTTCTAGAAGTAGTACAATCTTCTTGGATATGGCCTATCTTCTTGCGGTTGTCACATACAAGCTCTTCTTCATATATAGGGTTGTGTTGAACCTTAAATCTCGATGCCATTATGCACACATTTGCATTATTATAAAGACTATCCTCTTCTCTGGAATCGCTAGCACTGCTTTCGTACCTGCACTCATAAGTAGCTTCAAGAAGTTTCCAAATTTTATGAGATGTTGTGCAAGTAGTAATGAGATTGAATACATTAAAGTCTACAGTACAATAGAAAGCATGCTTTGCTTTTGCATCAAGGCTAGCTAACTTCTTCTCTTCCTCTGTGTAACTATAATAAGGCTTGTTAATAATAGAGGATGTGAGAATAGAAGTGATAGTAGGCTTCTTGTAGCCATTTACAACAATTGACCATAAGTCAAAATCCAGAGACTTCAAGTAGAAGCTCATCTGTGTCTTCCAATAGCTATAGTTTGTTCCATCAAATAGTGGGAGTCTATTTGAGGATTGCTCTTCAGTTGTGAAGTACATACTTGCCATATGTGATACTGTTATCTATGTAACAGTAATTATATAATAACAATATTACCTCGCTTTACCTGTATAACCCGCTTTGGTAATGAGGATCTGCTCCAAGGATGTCAAGCCAAATAATAGAGTCCTTGCTCTAGTTGCAGTACCTGCTCTCTAGTTGAAGAACCTGCTCTGATACCAATTGTAGGAACAATTAGGATCAGAATATAATACCTCTAGATGCAGCCCTGGCTCTGATACCAATTGTAGGACCGTTGAGCACCTCTAGAGGGGGGTGAATAGAGTGTGTGCGTGTGCAGCAGAAAATAATCACCAATAAAAAACTTTAAGCAATAACTATGGCAGTAAATAAATCCAGTAAAGTAAGAGTTAAGAATTCAAACTCAGTGACACAGCGATGTATACTGGTATCCCTCTGAGAGGACTAATCCAGTCTCGAGTACTCTTGCTCGATGTTAATCCACTATGACACAAGCTTTAACTGAGTGCTTGCAACTCTTACAACACCGTACTTGGTGACAAGTGCACGACCGACTTCACAACACCGTGCTTGATGACGAGCGCACGACTGACTCCACAACACCGTGCTTGGTGACGAGCGCACGACCGGCTCCAGAAGACAATTGGAAAACTGAAACGTTTTCTGAATACAACCTCCGATACAACTCTTCAACACCAAACTCTAGATTAAACAGAAACTGTACTGGCTTGGCTAAGAGTCGTAAAGGCTTAGATATGAAAGTAAAAGCTCAGAATACTTTTGATAGAGAAGAGAAGAGATGAAATTGGATTTTTGAAATGAATGGTAATCTCAACTCTATTTATAGTGTTTTTGGGAGACCGAACTCGGGCAGAGTTCGGGCAGAGTTCGGATGCTAGGATTTCGCACACGAACGTTGGATGTAGATTTGGTGGGAACTGTATTTCAAATAACCCAGACCGAACTCGGGCCGAACTCGGACCGAACTCGGTCAGAGTTCTGTCAGAGTTCTGCTGGTTCAGAACAGTAAGGAATAAACCAAATTTGCATAGGTTTTGGGCCTTTTGGAATTGTGGATTTTTGGGGTACGTAGGTAGGCTTATTTTTGTTTATGGACTGAGAAAAACCTAAGCCAGTACCGATCCGATCAATCTCACATTCTTCCTAGACTCAATAAAAGGAAAAATACAGAATAAATATGAAAACTAATAGCCCTTTTGATGACGTCTTTTTCCTGACATAGAAGACACATTTTCCTTGACGGCAATCGTCCAAAGATAAACAGATCTGAAAATCTGAATACCTTTCGGGGGGGGCAGCGCCCCCCGTCAGGGGTTCGGGGGCGAAGCCCTCGAAAGATATTCAGATTTTTAGATCTGTTTATCTTTAGACAATTGCCGTCAAGGAAAAATGCGTCTTCTATGTCAGGAAAAAGACGTCATCAAAAGGGCTATTAGTTTTCATATTTATTCTGTATTTTTCTTTTATTTGAGTCTAGGAAGAATGTGAGATTGATCGGATCGGTACTGGCTTAGGTTTTTCTCAGTCCATAAACAAAAATAAGCCTACCTAAGTATCCCAAAAATCCACAATTCCAAAAGGCCCAAAACCTATGCAAATTTGGTTTATTCCTCACTGTTCTGAACCAGCAGAACTCTGACAGAACTCTGACCGAGTTCGGTCCGAGCGGCCCGAGTTCGGTTGGTTATTTGAAATACAGTTTCCACCAAATCTGCGTGTAACGTTCGTATACGAAATCCTAGCATCCGAACTCTGCCCGAACTCTGCCCGAGTTCGGTTCCCAAAAAACTATAATAGAGTTGAGATTACCATTCATTTCAAAATCCAATTCATCTCTTATCTTCTCTATCTAAAGTGTTTGAGCTTTTACTTCATATCTAAGCCTTTACGACTCTTAGCCAAGCCAGTACAGTTTCTGTTTAATCTAGAGTTTTGGTATTGAAGAGTTGTATCGAAGGTTGTATTCAGAAAACGTTCCAGTTTTCCAATTACCTTCTGGAGTCGGTCGTGCGCTCGTCACCAAGCACGGTGTTGTGGAGTCAGTCGTGCGCTCGTCACCAAG